>MU228364.1:838355-852938 GCA_018584345.1 Thuja plicata | reverse complement strand
ATCCCTTTAGGCTTGAATTTAATTATTTGATTTCATGATTATTTGATCTTTTAATTTGATTTGAATTTTTTCCATTTGATTTGATCCATTTGTTTTGCATTGAGATGACATTTTAAGGCATTTGGCTGAGATTTATAGTTTGGAATGCTTGAGATACACCTGGTTAAATTTAGGTATCTACAGTATAATTGACTGGCATAACACTGCTTTCTAGACTATCAATTGTCCTTTTTCCTTTATATCTTTTCCTCCCATGGATCACCTAGCATAACACAACATTCTAACCTATCAAACTCATGGTCTCTCTCTCTTCTTTCCATGATATCATGGCTATTCTGGTGGGTTAGATTATGGAGTTTGTATAATCTTTGGTAATTCCCTTACCCTTTCTATGTGATCACTTATGCTATTGCAATATCTTTCCAGATATTATATCAGTGGATGGAACATTTTTTATCGAGGTCTCTTTCACTAGTTGATTTTGAGTTGAGTTTTTAGTACTAACCCCTTTTGTGTATTGTTTCTTTTGTCTTTGTTTTTCCCTATTGTTTTGATTTGTTTTTGTGCCCTTGTGCATGGATTTTGAGTTGAAATCCTTTATTTCGGGGGCTTATATCCTTTATTTCGGGGGCTTATATCCTTGTACTTATTTTTGTCTCATCTCTTTCTCAATTCACCCATGATCATCCCTCTCTTTTGTCATTCTTTTTCTCTTCTATGTCTTCCTTTACCATGTGTATGAGATTATCCCATACTCATACCGATAGTAAACACCTAATCTATGCTCATTTGGGACCATTTTGTGCCTACTTTAGTGTATTTTCTATGGTAGGACTTCACATAGCACTTAAATGCATTGTTGAATAGGCCGAATAACTAAGAGGGGGGTGAATCAGTTATTCCCACACAACTCATAAAATGTTTCCTCTATCGGTCAACTCCTAAACAACAATATTAACAACTTTAGATTTGTTGGTTAAGAACATCAAACATTCACATAACTATAAGCATTAAGAACACAAAAACACCAACATAGAGAACACCAAGATTTTATGTGGAAACCCAAAATCAGAAAAAACCACAGAGAAGCTAATTCTCATGAAATGTAAAACACCTGTTAAGGTGACACCAGTATGGTGATTTTTACAAAGGTTCACTACCAAATGTTCTCACTACAAGTAGTATCACTATCTGTACACTAAGGCTCACTATCGATAAAAAAAAAGGCTCATTGCCAATTAGGATAACTACCCTTATACAAAGGTAGATATCAGAATAGAATAACAAATTATATAATTTGCATCTGAGCATGCATGATCAGTTCCATGATTAAGCTCTATCACCATATCCACCAATAGATCCCCAAAGGATTGATCTACTACTTTCGGTATGCAAGCACCAATAGTATCTTCAGTCTATCACAATAGATTGCATTACTCACATACACTGATGTCACAATATTTCTCAGCCATAATTACCACAAGATTCTACTCATACTCCACACATGGATATAAATAAATTCTTCTTTATTTATATCAGTATTTGATCTTACATATTTTGGCTTCACACCAAGTGTGTGACAACACCAATGCAATAAATATTACATTTACATTTAATGCAAAGCATCGATCCTAAATCTAGGATACACATAAGATCAATTACACGCTACACTATGACCCATAGATAGGTCACACTTAAGATGTTATAATGTATATTACATTTTTTGAGAGCTATCACAACCAAGACCTAAAAGTGTGATAGATGAATCACCATTATATGATGTAGCCGATATACTCAAAATATCTTATTAACTTGTACAACTGCCTGGATACTTGTAGAAAATTTGTAGCAAACATAAGAATCCAAAACTAATAGAATAGTCCATGTGAAATAGAACACCAAAAGTATGCCAATGCACAAAAATAAACAGATCATGAGTAGGACAATGTACACTGCCAATGAATACCAGGAACACCAAAAATGTTCATGCAAAACCTATTCTATGTATAAAAAAAACTCATGTTGCATAACTGATAATCAAAAAGTACATAACCAAAATAACCACCAACCAACTAATACCGCCAAAGTGTAGGTATGGAGGTTTCAACATCAATGACAATCAATGCCAGCAACAACTCAATAAGTCTAACATGCATACCTAATTCAAATATGGGTCCTCCTTCCTTCCACAATATTTCTTTAACTCAAGGTTGGACATTGATACTAGGATTGATTTTCCATTTTCCATCCAATCCCATAAATCATTTCCTCACATAGGATCTATTCATTTATTTTTTTCTTTCAGGATCTTCTCCTACCCCAAAGCAACCTATATTTTTTACCCTCACTTCTTTTCACATTCCCCAATGTCCCTGTAAAATTTGAGATAATATTTCCTAAAACAAGTTAGCTAGATGACTTGTCCCTAGGACAAGTTGAGTACCCGACTTGCCCCTCATTTTTTGGGCCCAAATTGTTCATGGAGCCTAGTGGCGGTGTTTGGCTCTAAGATCTAGATTTATGATCGACGTTGATCAATTTTGAACCCTAAATGGAGGGAGTTAATTATAAAAGGACATCATCTACCCTCATTTGATATTAAATTATGGAAGATAACATGATCATACATTAGAGTGCAATCAAGAACATAAGAGATCATTAAAGTGTAATTTATCAAGTCATGAATCAAGCATCCAAGCATTCAAGTTCAAGGAAGCCATCAAGAGCCATCAAGAATTCACATCTTCATCTTCATGCAATCAAGGTGTTTCCTTCCTAGCTTCTTTCCCCATTGGAGGCTAAGCAAAGGATTTTACTATCAAGGAAGGAGATCTGCATTCATCCATCTAGCGTCATCCTTATCTTTCTTCCCCAATCAAGCATTGTGGTGAATTACAACATCTATTTCATGTGGGTTTTTCTTGCATGATTTCCTTTTGGGTTTTTATGTTTTGTCAAAGCTATTACATCAACATATATGATCACATTCAAAGAAGTAATTTCATTTATAACGTATGATATATTTCATTGTCTAAATCTAGCCTCTACTACATGACATCACACTTTTCCTTTATTTCATTTAATTTCAAGGTTTTGGAATAGGGGTTTGGCTAAGCCAAACCCCTTTATTCAACCTTCTTCCCCCATTTTTTTGTGTACAAGAACAAGTTGCAGATTTGAGATTCTGGATCTAGGCCGTACCGGTGCATTTGCAGACCCCTAGAAATTTTTATCAGCTTTTTCCTGGAAAAATTCAATGAGTCAACTTGTTCCCAAAAATTTGACTTGTCCCTCCCATTTTTCAGTGGAATTTTTGGTACAAAAAGATACAGGTCCCTGCCTTCTAGATCCGAAGTTACAGAAAAATTAGAAATTTTGGCGACAGTCAAATTCAGGTTCAAAATCCTACCTTCTCCATCTTATTTCTAGGTGCACTTATTCTTCCTTATTTTCCTTTGAAATTTCTTTATCAAATTAGATCTCTTAATGAAACAAATCCCCATTGATCCTAGATCTTGCATTAGCCCTATCCTCCTTTTGGTTGTGCTAATCAGATTCACTTTGTGAGGGTTTGTATTCGAATGTATGTAGGACTTGGTAAGTAATCTACATCTTACCATTGCTTACCATTTTCTATTATACATTTTTGTGAACCCAACTTGTAACATGTCCTCCTTTTTATTTTGGTAGTTAGATCTTCCTTTCATTACATTTCCACTTTAATGTAGTATCTAGATCTGCTTGTATGCATTGCATTAATCAATCTTTACATCATACCTTTGCTACATTGTATGTATTTAGATATTATTTTCATGTGTTACATTCTTGCATAGATCATTCTTGCATGATTACATGTTTCATAACAATCTAAAATACAAAAAATATTTCATTCCATGCCTTATTGTATATATTTTCACTTTCATTCTATGAATGGAGTTGTTATTATCATTTACTAGTTTAATTTCAAGTTTCTTTCAAGATTTTCAAGATGTTTCCTTTCATTAATATGATGATAGTTTAGTTCTTAATTTCATCCATAATCGCAATATTCCCTCTCCGAAAACCAATCTTACCCATGAGAACATTTTAGCACAAGAAGAGCCTATTAACATTTCTTCAAATAATCTCGCTCCTAAGGATGAGATCTTTCAATATTATGTTGATCCTTCTCCTAAAATGTATCTCCCCATGGACACATTGTTGTACAAGAGAAGGATATTTTACCCTACTTTCCTTCCCATCCCTTCCTTTTAAGGATCAAGCTTTAGTGATTCATGATTACTCCTCTCCTAAAGTGTGCTTAATTCATAAAGATATTCCTTCCCTCGATGATTCTCATATATAGGATGAACCCTTGAACAATGAAATTTATTATTCTATTACTCATAAAACAACCTTGGTAAAAGAAGATGATATAATGGTTTACATCTCTTCTACTTCCTCTAAAGATGATGAATTCATGATTAATATTCTTCTCCTAAGATATACCCTGTTTATGAGGATATTTTAGAGCAAGAGGACTACATTATAAATACCTTTCTTAACATCACCTTACCTTATTTAAATGACATCCCTCTTTGAGATGAAGCATTGATAGAAACCCCTAGTCCCTATTATAAAGATTGTCTTACTCATGATGTCACCTTGCAAGAAGAGAATGATATTATGACTACTTTCCTTGATGATCTCCTTTCTTGTGATGAACCAATGAACAATAAAGAGCTTGATAAAAAAAAAAATTTCAATGTTTTAAGTAGTGAAAATCCTAAGGTGGTTTTCCATCTTCATCAAATTAACCCTCTACCTAAAAAAAAACCAGTGATTATTTTGAAAGGTGCTATGTACCCTGATTATCATGTAGTACCATACATCTATAACAATAATCCTATAGAGGATAATATCCTTGATGTTCTCCCTTCTACAAATCCAACCTTAGAAATTAAGGATCCTAATAAATTCAACTCTATTAAATCTCCATTTCCTTCTTTAATTAATTCTCCAATACAAATAGGTGGATCATAAAATATTCAAGATAATGATAGGGAAACCTTAGACTTCACACCAACATTCCTTAGAAATGACAAAATCCTTTTATTGGAGAACCAAACACCTTATTCTAATGAGTGCCTGAATATTTCTTGGGCCTCTTTAAATTTCAATCCCATCCCACCTAAAAGAGTCCCTTATGTTTTTTTATATCAAACCTTCTTGATGGACATGATATAGGATGTGTGAAACCAAGCATTGAAAATAATGGGAAATCTACATCATATTTTACAAAAGAAACTCCATGTTTCCAACCTCCGCATTTGACTAATCAATCTATAAATTCTTCTCCTAAATTCTCATCACAACAAGAGAATATTTTGTTTGAGCTTCTTAAGGCCAAATTAATTACTCTTCCTTTGAAAAATGAATGAAAATTATCGAACACAGAAAAAGAAAATTCTCCCATTTGTATGTATCATCAAATTCAAGGCCATGAGACTAATGATTGTTATGTTTTGAAGTATAAAATTCAAGAATTCATTGATAATGGTATGATTCAAATGAAATTTAACAATGAATGACACCTTTTTCATGATCATTCTAAATAAAATCTATGTTCCTATTATGTTTCTCCTCATTATGTGACATTTCTAGCCTATGCTTTGTGGGTTCATTGTCATTTATGGTGATACAATTTTAAGGTGCAATCATATTTTATGAGCAACATAATATTCCTTTTTCCTTGTCTCCTCACTTGGGGAGCAAGAGAACTATTTGACTCTCCTATTTATCCTAAGGACCCATTTTCTCCCTTTGTTGACTTGTTTCTTTTATAACATGATATCATTTATTGCATGAATTTATTGTTTACCATAAGGATCTTCTCTTTTTCAGGAGATTTAAATCCCAAGTTGCAAACTTATGCTTTCTTTAAATTGCATGTCTATTATAAATGAAATTTTTCTTGGGGGCCATAATGTGTCATTCTTTGTCAAGTATCCCCTTACCTAGCAATGGGGAAGGTATGTCTACTTAATCCTCCTTCCTCTTTTTCTCTTCCTTTCCAATACATCCAATATCCTTTGTGGAATTTCTTCTTTTATGGTATGATGTCCTTTCTTGCATGAATTTATTTTTTTACACAAGGATCTTCTCTTTTTCAAGAGATTTACATCTTTAGTTGCAACCCTATGCTTTCTTGAAAGTACATGTCTATTATAAAAGATCTATCACTTAGGGTACATATTAGATTATCTTTTTCCTTGTCTTCTTGCTTGGGGGGAAAGGCCTTTTTTCTCATCTATTTATCCTTTCAAAGGATCCATTATCTCTTTGTTGATCATCTCTCTTATAATGTGATGTCCTCCCATGTAGGGACTTGTTGTTTAGGATCTTTCTCCTTATTGAGATTGATATCCACTATAGATTTATTCCTTTCTTGGAAGTTTATATCTTGTATAATTGGATTGACCACTAAGATGACATAATGTGGCATCCTTATTTCTCCTACTCTTCATCTCTGCATGGATTTTGATGATTTCATGATGGTACATACTTTTTGGCATGAGATACTTTATTTCATGCAAGATACTTACATCTTTTCTCAACAATCTCTTTCATTCCTCAAAGGGCATGTCTATCATAAAATAATTGATGAAAGAGAATCCTTGGTTCATTTACAATCTTGCATCACCCAAAAAGATTTCCCTTTTAGTTTTTTCTTAGTTTAGTTGTTGTTAGGAATTCTAAGTTTCCTGTTGTGTTCCTTGGTTTTTTATCATTTGTTGTTGTGATCTTTATGGTTTGTTCTAGACATCATGTTTTACCTATGTCTGGCATCACACCTCATTTGGAATCTTCATTGTTGAGATATTCAAGATTCTTGGTCAATTCTTCATTTTCTTCATGTTCTAATGGTCATTTGGGCTTTTCTGATATTCCGAAGCAATTCTTGATCTATGAAGCTTGGTGACTCATATCCTGATGTTCATAGATTTTTTGTCAATGTCTCTCTTGGATTGTGTGTCATTTCTACATCTTGGTGATAAGATATATTATGATTTGGGTCCTCACCTATATTTTGTATTACATTTTCTTATTCTTGGAAAATGTAATTGATCTTGCCAACATATGAGCTGTGAAGGCTCTATATATTGAGGCTCTTTCTATTTGTTTAGGGTCAGTTCTTAGGAGATAACCTTTAAGGTTAGCATTAGGGTTTAGGTATAGATTATTTTGTAATCAGGAATGTATGTCAAAAGTCTATAAACTACATGTTGTAGGCCAATGTAATGTAAATATTTAATTATAAGATAATGTGAAGATCTATTGTAGCATCTTGATTGTCTTTTCTTGTTTATGAGTTGGTTGTTTCTACTGTGTTGACTCTTGTTGTATGGTTGGACCATATCCATTGGGGAAACTTTGGCCATGACTATGTCAAATGGTATTAGAGCAAGGTTGATGTTCCTATGTTAGAAGATCAAGTTCTTGAGCTTGCGAAGCCCTAGAGTTATTTTTTTGTGGGGTGGAAGAGTGTGGACCTGGCTTGCAATTGTATAGGACTTGTGCAAGGGGATTGCAAAAGATTTTTTTTCTAGTTGAGAACTTTCATGGTTGTTAAGGGGAATACCAAGGGTGAATAGATCACCGAGTTGGAGGTAGGTTTCATGTGTGTCTGATAGATTCCTAGGTGAGAGTCAATCAACATGGTGTAACCAGAGCGTTGAAGCTAAGGAAGTTGCACCTAAGGATTGGAATGATTCTACCTAGAATAATGAACCCTAGAAGGCTAGAATAAATGATGGAGGACTTTAGAAATGAGATGAGGAATGAGATCAGAAATTTATTGAATGGATTGCGAATGAATCCTGAAACTAAGGAGGAATATGAGAAATTTGTTAAAGATATTGAGAATGTAGATGTTGAGATCCCTGCAGATGACGAAAGTGTTGGATGATATTAGAATTGATTACTACTGATGTTGTTAGCATTCATGTTTTGTCATTGATGTCAACATATGTTTATGTGGAGAGAACAGACTGGTTATTACTATTGTATGATAACTGACAGAAGTGTAGGGATATTGTACGGGTGAATCAGAATGATTGAAGATGATGATATGTAGAAGGATGTGTGATGATCTTATTTCTAAGGTCGCTTGGCTTAATATTTCATATTAGAGTTGTTACAAATGTTTTAGTGAAGACTAGTTTATGGACTATGACAGTGATGCTTGATAGATCAATCCTCTGTGTTTTGGGGATATCTTACAAGCGATGATGATTTAGAATATGCGATCTTAAGAGATGACATAAGGCATATTGAGGAATGTTTTTTATTGATGGCAAGTCATGTGATTGTTGGTGACATTATTTGTAGCATGTATTCTAGAGGAGACCTATTTTGCGCTGACTTTAGAGATGTAGTGTGCATTGTGGATTGCGAGTGTGGATTGTAGATCTTGGATTATATCTGATCTATTGTAATTGATTCTTACTTGTTTTAGGTACCATTTGTATCTTACCAAGGGGTTAAATAATTATTTTTATATTGGGAAAGCTTACTTGGATGACCTAATCAATTATTGTAATAGGGTATATATGAGAGACCTTTTCTTTTGAAAAGATGGATGTATGATGAGAAGGTAAATTGAAAAGATAGAGAAGTGTGAAACCTGTGAAGCTTGATTGGCTACTAGATGTAGAGCAGAGTTTGTGATTATAGTACTTTATTGGAACTGACCAAGCAAAGAAAGTTGCTATCAGACAGTTCACTGGATTGTATATTTATTATATACACTTGTTCAAATTATAAATCCTTGAGGGTGGCTTTAACCTTCTTTGGGAAGTATGCCTAGGAAGTGAGCCCATTGTTACTCTTGACTCCTAACAAGGTTTGTCCTTTAACAGGGACTCTGTACTATAATGTTGTAATAAGCTCCTCACAAGGCTAAATCTTTTAATAGGGATACTATACTCTCAGTACATCATTTGTGAGTTCTAATTCCCAGTGGGGTTTTACCTTTACCAAGGTTTCCTTGACAACAAAGGATTGTGTTATTGTGTTATAATTTACTGTGTTATCATTTGAATTGAAGCTTTGGTTTATAAAGTTTAATATTTAATAATATGTCTCACAACTGATTCACCCCCCCCCCTTAGTGGTGTTGGTGGACTTTTATTCCTAACAATTGGTATTAGAGTTGTTGGTCCTTAGAGAGAAAGCTTAATAGCTTGAGGTGATCCTGAAGATGACTTACTATAGGAAGGATAGTCTAAAATTTGATCCTGAAAAATTTGACAGTTGGAAGAACAAGATGAGAACACATTTTCTATGTTTGGGAATCGACTACTGGATGATCACAAAAAGGAAGGAAAATATAAATACTAAGGATGAATTGGATAAAGCCAATAAAGATGAAAATAAGTTATTTTCATGTAACATAGTCACAAGGGAATCATTGATCAGCGCACTTTCTGAAGGAAAATTTACAGAAGTAAAAGACTTAGATTCTGCACATGAAATTTGGACAAGATTGGAAGCATTGTATGAAGGGGATAATTTTACAAAATAGGTGAAGCTATAAAACTGGAAGACAAATATGGAATCATTGAAAATGAAAGATGATGAGAACATTACAGCAAACACATAGAGAGTTACTGAAGTGGTTACTGGCATCAGGAACTCTGGAGGTACTTATGGTGAGGAAGAAGTGATTGCAAAGATTCTCAGATCTTCGACACTTGTATACAGAACTAAAGTACAAGCTCTAGAAGAGATTATACCTTTGACAACAAACTTCCATAGAGAGATGTTGATTGGAAAGCTAACTAATTTTGAGGCCACAGAATTGCGAGATTATCTACCTAAAGTTGAGTCAACATTCAAGGCGACTGTGCATAGAAACAAAAAGACCTTATCTGGAATTGTGAGCACCAACAATAGTGACTTGAGAGAAGAACTTGGAGACTATGCTGATGAATGGGAACATATATAGGAAGAAGAAACAAATCTAGACAAACTGGTAGCCCTAGTCACTAGAAGAGAAAAGAGAGGTAAGGGTAAATTTGAAGGAAAGTTACCCTTGAATTCTTTTTCATGCAACAAGATAAGTCATTTTGCATCTCGATGTCCTACAAGGGTTCCAAAACATAAACCTAAGTTTTACAAATCAAAGTATCCAAAAGACAAGGAATGTTATTATTCTAGTGAAGGTGTTTCTAATGATGAAGTTGTTGACAATGATGAGATTGGATTTATTTCTATTAAGAATGATGAACCTATACATGAAGTAAAAGCCTTAGTATCTCGTGTTGAAAAGAAATTTGAATGGGTTATAGATAGTGGTTGCTCAGATCATATGACTAGAGATAAAAACAATGTTATTAGTCTGAAAGGATATGAGGGTGGTGTTGTTAGATTTGGTGACAATACTCCTAAGCTTATCATTGGGGTTGGATCTATTTATCTAGATGGAATAACTAATACCAACAATGTACTACTTTTTGATGGACTTAAGCATAATTTGTTGAGTGTTGGACATCTAGTGGATAAAGGTTATCAAGTGAAATTCATTGATGGGAAATGCTCTATAAGAATTAAATTAGGACACTTGATCGCATCTAGTACTAAATCTAGAGGTAATTTCTTTGAATTGAATACATTTGAGGCTTCTTGTTTTATTGCAAAGGTTGATGGCAGTTGGTTATGGCATAGACAATTTTGTCATGTTAACTTTGATAATATTGTGAAGGAAAGTATGACTAATGTAGTAAGAGATCTACCTAAGATTGTAAAACCATCTAACGATATGTGTAGAGAGTGTGTTATGGAGAAGCAGGCTAGAAGTAGTTTTAAAAGAAAATCTTAGTCAACAAAATGGAAGTTGGATCTGGTACATACAGATCTGTGTGGTCCTACAAGAATAAGATCTTATTATGGTGAAAGGTATTTTATACTATTTGTTGATGAATTTTATAGAATGATGTGGGTTACGTATTTAAAAGAAAAATCTGAGGCATTTGACAAATTCAAGATATTCAAAGCAAAATTTGAGAATGAATTAGGTTTCAAGATAAAATGTTTGAGATCAGATAGAGGTGGTGATTTTAATTCAGATTTATTTAATACCTACTATGAAGAGCATGGAGTATTCAGATAGAAATATTCTCGTAGGAAACCACAACATAATGGGATAGTAGAGTGAAGAAATAGAACAATATTAGATGCTACTAGAACTATGTTGTTGGAAGGAAATGTATCACATATTCATTAGAGAGAAGTTGTTAGTACTGTTGTGTACACCTTGAAAAAAATTTAGATCAGAGAAGGTACAAGTAAGACTCCTTATGAATTATGGTTTGATCATACTCCTACTGTAAGATATATCAGAATATTTGGAAGTAAATGCTATATCAAAAGAGATTATGAGATAAGTAAGTTTGATGCTAGAAGTGATGAAGGTATCTTCCTTGGTTATTCTACTAATAGAAAATCCTATAAATGTTTTAATCTAAGACTAAGGAAGATGATTGAAAGCGCTAATGTGAGGATAGATGAAAAGTTTCAGATTCAAGAAAGAATCTAGGACTGTTATCAGATTGAAAAGATAAAAGATGTCACTACTGATCCTGTAGAACCTTTGGAGATTAAAGATGAATCATTTGAGCTAACTAAAACTCCCAAGACTCTAAGGTATGTTAAGAAGAACCATCCTGAAAATCAAATCATTGCTAATGCAAGTAAAGGATTGATGACAAGATCAAAAGTAAGAGATGATATTTGTTTAATTTCTCAAGTTGAGCCAAAAAATCCTATTGAAGAATGCAAAGATGAATCTCGGAATAAAGCTATGCAGGAATAACTAGAATAGATAAATAAAAACAACACTTGGGAATTGGTTCCAAGACCTAAAACCAAAAATGTGATAGGAGCTAAATGGGTATTCAGAAATAAAATGGATGAGGAAGGAACAGTGGTAAGAAATAAGGCTAGACTGGTTTGTAAAGGCTACTCGCAATAAGAAGGCATAGACTTTGAATAAATTGATGAACTAAAACTGATTGTATGTTTGAAGTAAATTTGTTGATAATCAAAAGAGTTACAGATGTGATGATAGAGATTAATCAGTTAATGTATTGTCATTGATGTCAACTTATTTGAGTATCATTATGGTAACAAACATCTATTATGGATTGAAGATCTGGAACAAACAAAGTTTATGTGGTCAGTAATTGAAGAGTTTTGTATACACCAAGTAACAGTGAACATCGAATAAATCTAGTGTATACCGAGCACAGTGTTAACTGAGCTAGGGATCACCAACACATCACAGTATTAACCAAGAAAATAAATCAAACCGAGGCTGACTAAAATGATGAGATGGCAGTTGATGATTCTGAGGTAAATGATAAGGTTTTTTTTAATGATCAAATGGCTATGAAAATTCAAGGAAGAATGGACGACGAAGATTGAAACGTGTTTTTGACATAATTTCCAAGGAAGGTTTAAGCAAAAAAACCAATGATGGAGATTAAGAGGAAAAATCTAAAAGATCAAAATTAAATGAGTTATTATGCCTATATAAGAGACAAGAGATTCATTATGAATCATGATTCTATGATGTGCACACATGAAAATTTTATGCATGAATGATAAAATTGGTTGAAGATAGAACCGAGCATTTTCTACAGACATCACCGAGTGATAGAGGAAAGAGCATTAACCGAGAAGAATAGAGTATGAAGAATCAGATGAACTGAAGTGAAAAAATTATCAGAGGTATTACATACTTAGAATAGATCTGAAAATCTCTAAATAGAGTTGTATTTGAATCAGATCATTATTGTACTAGTTTAACCATTGTTACAGATTAGTCTCTTAATCGAGGAGGATGTGAATGTCTTTATTATGATAGTCAAATGAATGTTGAGTGTTTTCTTGTTGACCCCATAGTGAATGATTGGTCAAGAGATAACTGTTAGTTTTAAATCCTCTAACCAGGTCACATTTAACAATGTACATTGTAACCTTTAATAGGGTTAGCTCTTACCAGAGATCACTTTAGAAGAGAGAAATATTTTGGGTTACCGATCCCAGATGGTTTTTCCCTTAGCAGGGTTTCCATGTTAAAAATATATGTGTTAATGTGTATGATTATTTTGGATTGTTATTTTACTTTACACATTACTTTATCTGCATTGATCAGTAATCACAGTATTGATTTACTGCTACTCGGTAGACAACTTAATAAGACTAAAGTTTGAGATCATAGTTTACATTTCACCGGGTTGATTTATATGTTTGAAATTATTACTTTTACATATGGAAGAATTTGGGACTATAGGATAATTGGGAGCTAACCGATTCACCCCCCCCCCCCCTCCCAGTTATTCTAACAATTGCTATCAGAGCATACAGTGCTTAGAAGGAAATTTTTAAAGGACTTAAGCTAAAGAACACAAGATGTATAAGAGAGATACACCGAAGCTGAACAAGGAGAACTTCTCAACATGGAAGAGTAGAATCAGACTTTACCTATTAGGGATTGGAGATTACTTAACACTATACCTAGTGTAGAAACCTAAATTTGATTAACAAATTTAATTAAATTTAGCTCTCTTCTATACATTATTAATTAAATAATTATACATTATTTAATTAATTAATGATAACCTCCTAGATTAATTAATTTAATTAAGTATCTACAGTCCAATTAATCTAATGGAAACCCACAACCATTTAATTAATTAAAGCCCCTTCCTCTATTAATTTAAATAAATATACTTATATATTTAAATTAATTCCCTTTTATCCCACTTGTGAATTAAATATTCCATTTAATTCAATTTGAGCACATGGCTCCTAACTTTAACCCCTAACCTAACCTATCCCAAACACTTGACCCTTGGTTCTAACTCAATCCAACCCCTACACACATGCTAACCTCTCTTGATTAGTTAATTAACCTTAATTAACTAATTAACCCCTCCACTCATTCTCTCTCCTCCCATCACATCTTCCTAATCTCCTAATTTCCCTCTAATTAATCCTAATATCTCACCTAATCACTCTCTAATCATTTGTACAATCCTAATCAAATGTATTAGCAAACCAAAGTCAACTCTCAAGTCCCATCACCTCCCACTCCCTAACCCAAGCCACATATGACTCTTACACATCTCTTACATCCTCTTACACCCTTTCCACCTCCAAAGAAATATTTAATACCTTTTCCACATCCCCAAGCCTCTTCACACTTCTCCAAATCCCTTCACACTCCCCAAAATGGTCACATTCCCCAATCCTACTCCAACCCCCAATGTCATCTCAAATCCTCTCTCATTGTGACACTTGTCACAATGTTATGCATTTGAGAAAGCACAATCCATGTGATCTGTTAGGGATTTTTCTTGTATGAACCACAATGCTTGAAATGTCTATTTGAACACTATGCCTTTTAATATTGATTCAGAGACAAGAAAAGCCTAATTTCTAAGGACTGGATAAGGTCCTTCTTCATTTTTGAGCTCCACATATACTCAGGCAGGTTTTACCTTTTATGATTGATGTTTACACAGTATGTTATAGTGT
>MU228364.1:805196-824332 GCA_018584345.1 Thuja plicata | reverse complement strand
TAATTAAATTGGTTTTGATACCTTGAAATGACTTGGACGATAATGGGTTATCAGACCAATTTCTGGACCAGTGCCTATCCTTTGGGTTACAGAGTCAAATAAACTAAGATCTCATAGAAACAAAATATAGTAAGCTGCCTTACAACCCACATGCAATTCAGATAAGTTACCTTACAAATTACCTTATTACCTCTAAACGATTGTATCAAATCTTTAAAAAACCATTATGCTCCCTGAAACTACTCACAAAACTTAGTTCTTTCCTTAAAAGAAACTTGCAAGAAATTAGGTAGTTACCTAATAACCAAAATACTTCAGAATGCCTTGCAAACTTAAACATAAAAGAGCTTATACAAAGAATAAAGAGACAACGATTGAAGAGAGTAAAATTGTACCGTATTTTATTTATATGATCCAACTTCCATACATGAAAGATTTTGCAACTTCATAAGATAGACAGAAGTTTAGAACATCTAAATTCTACAATATATTTTTTCCCTTTTCCAAAAAATTCCAACCTTAAAGACCCCTCTAAAATTACAACTCTTTTTCTATATATAAGTTTTTGACCATCTTGGAATCCTTTTAAGGATGCAAAAACCTTAGGATGGTCATAGAAAACCTAACCCTAAAACTATAAAAGAAACAAAAGAAAGAAGAAGCGATGGAGCGACCAAGTCAAAAGATGGAAATAGATATTTTTTGTTCTTCTCCCGATCTGGCGACTGCAATCAGATTTGTATAGATGGTAGTTGGTAGTATTTATGTTGAGTCCAGATAGCTATGCTTGCATACTCACCTACATTCTCCTTTTGCAATAGCTTTCCCTCTTATCTCGAACAGTGCAGTGCCAAGTGTTCACCTTTACTCCTCGTCCAAGATTTCTTCTTCTACTACTAGCTTTTTGCTCTTGGGCATGGTCATCAACTCCCATGCTTTTACTTTGTCATCCGATGGCCACTTGAAGTCTTGAGTACTTTGTACTTGCACCTTTTGTCTATCTCATCTAGCATCAATGATATTCTTAAATTCTAGCAGGAATTTGTTGATGTCAGTCTCTGCTTTGAAAGCTTCATCCAATATTTTATTGAATCTTTCTATATCAACATCTGCTCCCAAAAGAAATGCCTCATCACAAGGCATCTTGCTGTCAAATTCATTCTTCAAGGCATCTACAGCCTTTACTTGATCATCATCTCCCCTTAAGGAAGGAATAAACTTATTAAAATCATTTGAAAAGAGGCTTAGCTTAACCTCTATCTGGTTTATTTTTTCTTTAAAGAATGAGAGAGCAATATTGACTCTTTTGATCTCATCTTCAACTTCAGTTACTATTTCAAGAAAATCTAGTCTTAGGGCTTGTAAAGATGCTAACTTTTCAAATAAATTTGCCCTAGCAGACCACTTAGTAAAGTAAGGGTTTAGAATGGCAAGGTACCCCATTACCTTAGTATGCAAATCCGGCAACTTATTATATGCATTGAGTAAAACATCAGTTTTATCCTTTAGAATGTCAATTCTATGTTGTAGTATACCCTTCAATGCTTTCGAAGCAATTGCATTTCCTTTTTCTTCATCTTCCTCTTGTTCAACAGCCTCCTCTGATTTAGGCTTATCTTCAATTTGCATTGGTGGTGGTTGTGCAGGTACATATACCACCTCAAGTTTTTCTTCTAACTCTTTTAGCAATTTCTTGATTACCTGATCCTACTGGTGCAATTGTATATGACACATCTCCTTGTCCTTAGACAAGGCACTTGTCTCCTCTAACAATGTACTACACCTTTTAGACAATTGTTTAGTCTTTTCTTCATTCAAGTGAGCCCAATGTGTCATGATTTGGGAGATCTCCAAATCCCCTGTATTCTGTACAAACCAGACCATTTGATTGCCCACCATATTTTATTGAATATTTACCAGTTGGGGCTTTTGGTCTTTTGGGCTCAGGCTCCACATTGCAAAAGCCTGGGATTTTGGGCTATACCCAAATCCTTTTATTACATCTCCCATATGGACCTCACTAGCCATTTTGAGATATGGTTGTTTTCTGATTTGTTCTATGATGAAGGCAGATGCCAAATCCCATCCCTCAGCCAACAGTATTCCACTACCTAGCACCATCTTTCTGGCTTCCTCGGGTGAAATATCCTCACTCTTTGGATCATAATACTGTAAAGCCACTAGAGCTTCATTTTTTATTGTCTCTTTTCCATCCACTATCAATTGGGATCTGATCTGCTCTGTCTTATGCCATCTTAAGAAGTCTTTAAACTCACCTATTTTAACAAAGCTATCATCATTTAGAAATTCTTGTTGATGAAGCAATCTTTCATCAACACAAGCCTTAAGTGGCAGCTCAACATTGTCATCTAGGTTAGGTTGTTGCTTCTTGCCTTCCTTGATTGCTTTTCTTAGGTTATGATCATATAACTTGCTGCCCGGTACTAAGGCCTTAGCCTTATCCTTCTTCTTACTTTGTCCTTCCAGTGAAAGTTTCCCTACTTCCAATTTATGCCTCTTTGAAGCAGGTTCCTCTATGTCATCTGGTTGGGTAGCAATTGTCAAATCTATAATGTGACCCTCTACTCCCTGCAACTGCGATATTTCAGCTATATCTTGTTGTGATGCTTGCTGTGGTGAAGGATACATAGTAGGACGTGCATAATCACTGTCACTACCACTATCATATTCAGACTCCAAATGATCAGGTGTCTAAGCACCTTTCTTGTCAAGCATTGTATCCAGTTGCTCTATAAGCACATAATAGTTGTCTATCATGGCTTTGATCCTGTCAAAATATGGGAGGTCAGGGTAAAAACCCCCAAAAGACAACCCATTTCTCTTTATTTTCTTCTTCAGCTTTAGTAGCTCTTGGATTCTCAGTCTTCTTGTATGAATATCATTTTCATCCAAGATGTTCCTTGTTGCATCTTCTTCTATGCACTCATAGTGTACATTTGTATTGGGGATTGTAGGTGTATACAATTTCCTAACCCCTTCCATGAAGCCCTCTGGATCGATGTATCTATAAGGGGTTGCCCCCATCCTGTATTTTTCCAACCATTGACCTACTGCATCAATGGCACCCTTGCCAATTGTAAAGTTGAAAATCTTGAATTGCCTATGGGTTATAGTCCCCTTCTTGTGCGGTGCAAAGTGCTCATTATCTGTTAACAGCAACTGCCATATGAATTCGATTGCAGCCACTCTTGCAGACACATAATATAGTAATAAATGAGGTGGGTGAATACACCCATATACCCTGATGATTGTGTATTTTTCTTCCATAAAGAAGTCACCCCAATTATGCTTTCCAGGCCAACTATCTGTATAATCAGAGGGCCTAAGGAGTTGTATGACCTTTAATGGGATTCTTGTTCTGCTTGTTCCCAAACTCTGTACTATTGGATATACAATCCAATTCTGAAAGGCACAATAGTCACACCCCCTAAAAGTGTAATTCCAAACCCTCACCCAAAATTGGATAGGATTTGGTGCTGATTGGTAGAATCTCTAAGGAGTTAAATTATTAACATCCATGATGAAAAAATTGAAATACAAAAGGAGATGCATAAGAACTGGGTAATGCAAAAATTTGGGCTCCTTCTCCTTTGGATTCTTCATTCTCTTATGGGTTGCAATGAAACCCTCATGCATTTCATATATGATGTGCTGAATATAGTCATAACTGGTGTTAGAGTGGACCTCTTGTAGGTCCAATACCATCATCAGAATCCCTGCATCAATCTTTTCTGCATCACCATCTATTTCCAACACTCTACACAGGGCATATGCAGCATACTTGATATAAAAGTGTAGATCCTTGTAATAATATGGGTAGTCGCCGGACATAGGATCTAAATACTTTTTCACTTCTTTTAACATATGTTTTAACAACTGGCCCCTAGCAATCCCATGCTTTTCAGTATACCTCTATTTTTGCTTTGTCATGTCAATTTTGGTAGACATGGTGCTGAATAAGCCAAAGGCTTGCATGAATGAATTTCTATTCAAAATTAATAGGGCAGTGGCATCATCCCTCCTGATGGTCTTAGACAAAACATCATAGTGATTGGCTAGGTCTAAGAACAAGTCTACATCTAGGAAGACATTAGGAACAAGTAACTTGGCTAAACCACAGGTCCAAGGGTTTGATACTGGGATGGGCTTATCAGAATTCTTATAAAAATAATTGAAGAGGGAAAAACCTATTGTCCCTGGAGTCACGGCATCTTGAATGTCTCTATACTCATCAATGAGGATATTAGCATTAGCCTTCTTGTTCTGTGTTGAACCAGGCAGGAGACGGAGGAATTCATCAGAAAAACTCGCCTTTCCCTTTTTCTCTTCCTCACTTCCTCCACTTGTCAAAGCAACACTAACAGCCCCGCTCATACTTGCAATACCTTGAATCTCCTTCTCCTTACTGATACTAAAGAAAATTAATCTCTGAGATTGGCTGACTGTCCTGTGCACAATTTTTTGAAATTCGGAGCCTTTTGATCAACACTGAAAACACTGCAAACTGAGCAAAATATCTCTTCTCTCTGAAAACTTAACAATTTGGGCTCTAAAATCTGAAAGCATGGTGAATAAAAATGAATGCACCATCAACTCCTTATAGCCATCATTCAAAGCACGCAGCTCATAATTTGGAAACATCAGTTCTGTCTTTAATTCTACATACTGTGAACTTGAATGAAAACCTAGCCGTAGTTCCATGAGCTTGACAGGAAATCAAATTTTTAAATTGTAATCCTCAAAAAAACCTTACAACATTCAAAAGAGCTGACATGTCATACTGTGATTTGCTAAGTTTCTTACATCTCAGCTACTCTTTTTGCATAGCAATCAAAATACAAGCCTGTGATTGGTTACCGAATGATTCATGCTGTCACATCAAAAACTGCCGTCGTTTTTAGATTTTGGGATCAGGCGACTGTGCGACTGCATATAATCTCTTAGTCACAAACCTCTATCACTAACCCATAGTTTATTTTGAGACATTGCGACAATACACTTTCTTTCCTTTAGCTAACCCAAGTCACCATCAGGCGATCACGCGACCCTGTAGAAATCATAGTCGCACATAGTTAACACTAACTCATTATCTTTTCTGAGACCTTGCAACTAACCGTTACCTTTAACCCTTTACGATTCTCTCCTAGTCACCAAATGTTTTTGTTTCATTTCAAGAATATGCGACAATCCATGTCGCCCGATCGTAGAATATAAAACCTGAGTGTTTAATTTTATCATGACAGGTTATATGTGCCCCTTTTCTCATCTGACGACTACACGAAAAAACTTAATCACCAAGTTGGGAGGACTTTTCCCCTTGGGCACTTTTATTCGGAGACATCGCGAACACCGTTAGATCTCTTGATCTCTTTATCTGACGGCTGTCGCTTGATCACCATAAATTTCTTTATACCCTTAAATCTTTCTCAGACCCCGCGACAAAAGGAAAAGCACCTAGTCTCGTTGTCGCTGATTCAATTTTCTCCTTCTGGCGACCATGCGATAAACCTTTAATATCCACTCGCCTTATGACACATGTCACAAAGTCACTTGTTGACTTACTGCACAATGGAAAACTGAGTCATCATTCTATTTTTGGCAACAACCTGACTATGCCTTGCGCTAAACCTCAGATGGTCAGTCGTGAAGTCTCGGTCAAAACCTCTTAACCGTCATTTCTTCTCGAGACTACGTGACTGAAGGCTTTACCTAACTTTTAAACTTGAATCCTCTTAGTGATAACGCGACATGAGGTAATCGCAAGGTCTGAAGACATTTTAATAACTGTTGAGCATTTCTTGTGATTACCCAACTGATCAGTGGGTCCCCTCTGCATAATATTTTATTACAAAGTTATCTTGCGACCACACGACATGAAGAAATCGCAGAGTCTTGTAATGCCAAAGGAATATACTAAATTTACACGAGACCATGCGACAAAATCAAATTGCCAAGTCGGGAAGGATTAGGAAATATTCGCTTGGAGTAACGTGACAAAGCGATTTGATTAAAACACATGACTTAAGTGGACTGAAAAAGCAACAGCGAAACAGAAGCGACATGACTTAGGGTTTGTTTTTCAATTTTTAACACTTGGAAGGCTTAGGGTTTTCAGGGTTTTTTGCAAATTGAGTTAGGTTCAGACTTGAAAACCTAAAAACTTGACACGGGTAAACCAAAAAGGAACGAGAGATAGCTGATTAAAAACACCAAATCATAGAGAAAAGAACAGAGAACCAGGAAAACTGCCAAGACAAGGGTAACAACCAACATGCTCTCGCTTGGATGCATCTTGACGCTTCCTCATCTTTGCATATCAACCGTCCATTCAACCCTCCTCTTGCCTATAAATTGAACCTTCTTCTCCTTCATTTTCATCCACCTTTGAAGCAAAGTCATAATGCCCATTTGAAGAACAAAATCATCATCTCTAACATCATAATGCCAAAATCTCTCCATACCTATTGAAGCTTGAGCATCATTCTTTGAGCACACATCCAAATACATTGCACGAATCCACTCAACAAGAAGGTTCTTCATTGGTTAAAAGAGGTTTGCATACCCTTAGGCCTTTTGTATTGATTTTCTTTCTTTACATTGTCCAATCTATATGTTGCTTTGAAATATTTGTTTGAAAGCTTGACTAGTTTAGGTATTCCTTTAACTTATATTTCCTTGCACACACCTGGATAATGAATTCATCCTACCTACTGGGCCTTTAACTGTTACTCAGATGAAAGAAAAACATGAACACAACACTATGATGGTAGAAATTGCTTCTTCACTAAATGATTCTGAATTTGAGCATATCAATATATGTACATTAGCCAAGCATATGTGGGACAAGATTACACTAGTTTATGGAGGAGATGCAAATGTACAAAGAGCTAAAGCTGAAAGTCTCCGATGAAAATTTGATGACATGAGAATGAAAGGAGAACACATAACATAGTATAGTACCCGACTCAAGGAGGTTGTGAATGTCATTTGTGGAGCAGGTGAACCTATTGACGAAGACACTATTGTGAGTAAGATTCATATAACTTTATTGCCTATTTAATCTATAAGAGTCTCTACAATAAATGAAATGAGAGAAGCACCTGGAAACAATATTACTATTGATAGTTTTGTTGGTAGATTGATTTATTTTGAGATGAACAATTTTGACAAGAATATTTTACCTATTATGGAATCTGCATTTATGTCTTCTCTAAAAATTAGTAAATCTTGTAGCAAACACATTATAAGAAATAACAGTGACAGTGACAGTGATGATAAAGAACTTGATGAACTTGAAGCATTAATGGTTAGAATATTTCACAAAGGCAAAGGAAGATATAAAGGTAAACTACCTTTGATATGATTCAATTATAAATAAATTGGACAATTTACTGCCTGATGCCCTAATAGAAAGAATGATGAAAGAAATGAAAGATCTAATGATAGAAAAGATAACCGAGAATATAGAAGCATCCAACAGTATAATAGAAGGAATAACCGAGATTACAAAGCTAAAGGAAAGAAGTCTTGTTACATTACTGAAGATAAAGATAATGACACTGATCCTGACACTAATGAAGATATTGAGACAATATTTGTAGCTTTGAAAGAAGATTTAGAAGAAGATGAAAGGTATGTTGAAATAACACTTATTTCTAAATTTAGCAAACATGACATTTGGGTTATTGATAGTGGTTGTACAGATCACATGACTAGAGATAAAGGAAAATTTGAATTTCTTGAGCATTATAATGGTGGATCTATTAGAATGGGAAATGATACACCTTGTCAAGTAAAAGGAAAAGGTACTATATTGCTGAAAAATCAAATCAAATGTGAGAATGCATATTGGGTGAAAGGACTTAATTATAATCCATTGAGTGTTTCACAGTTGAATAACACAGGTCACCGAGTTGAATTTGAAAATAGAAAAGCTAGAATCTATGATGAAATGGGAAAGTAAATCGGCACTGGTGAACAATCAAAAGGTAATCTATTCTATCTTGACATTGTTGAAACTACTTGATTAATGGGTAAGAATGAAGATGTATGGTTGTGGCATAAGAGGCTTTGTCATGTAAATTTTGACAACATGGTTCAGATCCATAAGAAAAGAAAAGTAAGAGGCTTACCGAGCTTATCTAAACCTGACCATGTAATGTGCAAGAATTGTCAAATGCGAAAAATGTCAAAATCTAGTTTTAAGAGAAAGAATTTTTCATCTAATGATATTTTGGAGATAGTTCATACATACCTATGTGGACCAATAAGAACATAGAGTTATTATGGTGATAGATACTTTATTTTATTTGTTGATGACTACTCTAGAATGATGACTGTCATGTTCCTAAAAGAAAAATCTGACGCATTTAAGATGTTCAAATGGTACAAAGCTAAAGTGGAAAAAGAAAGTGGTATAGAAATGAAGAAGAAGGTATTGACTATGGAGAAACTTTTGCACCCGTTTCTAGACTTGAAGGAGCTAGAGTATTAATTGCATATGTTGCATATAAAGGATTCAAAGTATATCAAATGGATGTTAAATTTGCATTTTTGAATGGAATACTGGAAGAAGAGGTATACATTGAATAACCTAAAGGATTTGTTGATCTTGATCATACAAGCATGGTATGTTAGTTACACAAAGTATTATATGGTTTGAAACAAGCACTGAGAGCATGGTATGAAAAACTACACTCCTATCTTATTAGTATTGGATTTATTAGAACAAGTGATAACAACAATTTGTATTTGAAAGGAGGAAATTATGATAAGACTCTTATTGCTGAAATTTTTTATGATGATATTATATTTGGAGGAAATAATAACCTATGCACATCATTTGTTGGTGAAATGAGGAAAGAATTTGAAATGTCAATGTTTGGAGAGATCAAATTTTTTCTTGGCTTGCAAATTTTACAACAGGTTGAAGCCATCTACATTACTCAATCCAAATACATCAAGGAAGTATTGAATACATTCATAATGGAAGAATAAAAACAAGTCAGAACACCTATGGTGACAGGATGCAAATTGACAAAAGAAGATAAGACACCTGAGGTAAATCAGACATTGTATAGATCTATGATTGGAAAGTTGATGTATGTTGTGCACACAAGACCAGACATTGCACACATAGTTGGAATTGTAACAAGATTTTTTTCTAATCCTAGAGAATCACATATGACTGTTGTAAAGAGAATTTTTAGATGCCTAAAGAACACTGAAGATTATGGATTATGGTACAAGAGAGATGGAAAATTCAAACTAAAATTTTACACAGATGTTGATTGGGTTGGGAACATTGATGATAGAAAGAGCACTACTGGTGGAGCATTCTTTATAGGAGAGAGATTAGTTACTTGGATAAGTAAAAAGCAAGGATGCATATTTCAGTCAACTATAGAAGCCAATTATGTTGTTGCTGCTACAAACTATTCAAACATTGCATGGATAAAATAACTTTTGAAAGGTATGAATGAAGATATCACTGACCTAGTGGTAATTTATTGTGATAATACTAGTGCAATAAATATTTCAAAGAACCCTGTGATGCATGCAAAAAAAAAGCACATATCTATCAAATATCACTACTTGAGGGAACAAGTACAAGAGAAACAATTGACACTAGAATATGTACAATCAAAAGAACAACTTGAAGAGATATTCACTAAACCCTTACCAAAGGATACATTTGAGTACTTGAGGGGTAGACTAGGGGTTCGTCCCATGTCTATCAGTCACTAAGATGACTAGGAGGTTGCATCAACCTACATGTAATCAAAATATCAATCATGTTGATGCAAATCTGAACTGGACTGACACAGACATATCAGTACACTGCAAGGTACTTATTCTACTGCACCAAAAACCAGAGATTTTTTTTTTTGGCTAATGAAGAGCTATATATTTTCTTTTTGGAATTTCTATCAAAGGGAGAGAAGATTCAATGAAATATCTATCCATTAAAGGGAAAGAATATTCTACAGAGAAAGGGAGAGAAATGAAATATCTATCTATAGAGAGAAGATTCAAGAACAGAAGAGTCAAATCTGCAGGGAGAGTCTGCATGGTGAGTTTTTAATGCTGAAACATTTTATATATTCAAGCTAGGGAGAGCTATAGCATTTTGCAGTTGTAGAATGAAATTTTGGTATTCTATGATATTTTTCATATTGCATATTTCATATTGAGTTGCCGTCAATTCCAAAGGGAGAGATTGATGAACTACAAGTGATTGTATGTTTGAAGTCATTTTGTTGATAATCAACCGAGTTACAGATGTGATAATATACATTAATCAGTTAATGTATTGTCATTGATGTCAACTTATTTGAGTATCATTTTGGTAACAAACATCTATTATGGATTCAAGATCTGGAACAAAAAAAGTTAATGTTGTCGGTAATTGAAGAGTTCTCTATACACCGAGTAACAATGAAGATCGAGTAAATCTAGTGTATACCAAGCATAGCGTTAACCGAGCCAGGGATTACTGACACATTACGATATTGACCGAGAAAATAAATCAAACTGAGGATGACTAAAATGATGAGCTGGCAATTTATGATTCTGAGGTAAATGATAAGGTTTTTTATGATGATCAAATGACTATGAAAATTCAAGGAAGATCAGACGACAAATATTGAAACGTGTTTTGGACACAACTATCAAGGAAGGTTTAAGCAGCAAAACCAACAATGGAGATTAAGCAGAAGAATCTAAAGAATGGAAATTAAATGAGTTATGATGTCTATATAAGAGACAAGATACTCATTATGAATCATGATGCTATGATGCACACACATGCAAAGTTTATGCATGACTGATCAAACTGGTTGAAGATAGAACCGAGCATTTTCTACAGACATCACCGAGCGACAGACGAAAGAGCATTAACCGAGCAGAATAGAGTATGAAGAATCAGATGAAATGAAGTGAACAAATTGATCAGAGGTATTATGTACTTAGCATAGATCTGAAAATCTACAAACAAAGTTGTATTTGAATCAGATCATTATTGTACCAGTTTAACCATTGTTACAAACAAATCTCTTAATCGAGTAGGACGTGAAAGTCTTTATTATGAGATTCAAACTAATGTTGAGTGTTTTCTTGTGGACCCCATAGTGAATGATTGGTCAAGAGAGAACTGATAGTTTTAAAGCCTCTAACCAGGTCACATTTAACAGTGTGCATTGTAACCTTTAACAGGGTTGGCTCTTAACCGAGCTCACTTAAGAAGAGTGAAATATTTTGGGTTACCGGTCCCAGGTGGTTTTTCTCTTAGCAAGGTTTCCACATTTAAAATATATTTGTTAATGCATATGATTATTGTGGATTGTTATTTACTTTACACATTACTTTATCTGTATTGATCGGTAATCACGGTATTGATTTACTGCTACTCGGTAGACAACTTAATTAGACTAAATTTTGAGATCATAGTTTACATTTCACTGAGTTGATTTATATGTTTGAAATTGTTGTTATATACATCTGGAAGAATTTGGGACTATAGGATAATTGGGAGCTAATTAATTCATGCCCCCTCTCATTTATTCTAACAGAAACATTTTCTCATGTTGCTAGGTTGGAAGCTATGAGATTATTTCTTGCTTATGTTGCACATAAAGGCTTGAAATTATATCAGATGGATGTGAAATCTACATTCTTGAATGGAGATTTGGAAGAAGAAGTATACATAGAGCAACCTAATGGATTTCCTTTGACAGAAGATGAATACATGGTTTGTAAGTTGAAGAAAGCATTGTATGGACTACAACGAGCACCGAGAGCATGGTATGAAAGACTAGACATATTTCTACTTTGTCTTGGTTTCAGAAAAGGTAATGCAGACAGTAATTTATATTTAAGAATAGGTGAAGATGGAATTCTAATCATAGAAATATTTTTTTATGATATCATTTTTTGAGGCAATGATAAAATGAGTAAAAATCTCTCTAAAGAAATGGAAAATGAATTTTAAATGTCAATGATTAATGAGATGAAATTTTTTCTTAGTTTGCAAATTAATCGGAATAAGAATGGTATTTTTATATCTCAGACCAAGTACCTTAAGGAAATGTTGAAGAAGTTTGGAATAGAAGATTGAAAACATGTTGGGACACCCATGGTGACTGGTTATAAACTTACTAATAATGATGAAACTCAGAGTGTTTTTCAGACAAAATACAGATCAATGATTGGAGGTCTACAATATCTAACTCACACCAGACCAGATATTTCCAATCTAGTTGGAATTGTGGCAAGATATCAAGCAGATCCTAAATAAACATACCTTTCTATTGTGAAAAGAATTTTTAGATACTTGAAAGGAACAATAGATTATGGATTATGGTATGAAAAAGAAGATGACTTTATTTTACATGCTTATATTGATGTTGATTGGGCAGGTAGTGTGGATGATAGAAAGAGTACAAGTGGTGGAGCATTTTTCCATGGAAAAAGGTTGGTTTCATGGTTAATTAAGAAGTAGGACTGTATTTCTCAGTCTACTGTTGAATCTGAGTATGTTGATGCTGCTATAAATTGTACACAAGTTGTTTGGATGAAACAAATGCTGAAGGACATTGGGATAATTTTTCAAGAGCTAGTGGTTATCCATTGTGATAACAATAGCACAGTGAATATGTCAAATAATATTGTAATGCATTCAAAGATTAAACATATTTCTAATAAGTATCATTTCTTGAGAGACAAGGTAGCAGAGAAAGAGATTAGACTGGAGTATGTTAGCACAAAGGAACAAATAGTAGATATATTTACAAAACCTTTGCCAAAAGATGTTTTTGAGTATCTCAGAAGCATGTTTGTGGTGAGAACCCCTCCTTGTGATAATTAATTGATGCAGGCATGCATCAATCCAGTGGCTTTCAGAGATATATCATTTTCTGGACTTGATGTATGGATCTACTCCTCAGGGGGAGTGATCACAGGAACACTATAGAGCACATTTGGGTGATTGTGCACCTGTCTGCTAGACATGATGATTTGAAAAGCTACACCTTGTAGAAGATTAAAGAAGATTTATGGTACCATTTTCCATTATTGTCGAAGGAGGAGAGATTCTATGTGAAAATATCTACTACTTTAGGGAGAATTGTGTTGAGGATATTGATAAGAGTGTATTAAGAGAGAGTACTTTTGGGTTGATGGATTTTCCCATATGTTGTCATCAATGCCAAAGGGGGAGATGTTTGTATGATATTAGAATTGGGTACTACTGATGTTGTTGGCATTCATGTTTTGTTGTTGATGTCAACATATGTTTCTGTGGAGAGAACAGACTGGTTATTACTATTGTATGATGACTGACAAAAGTCTACAGATATTGTATGAATGAATCAGAATGAGAAAAGATGATGATATGTAGAAGGATGTGTGATGATATTATTTCTAAGGTCTCTTGGCATAATATTTCATATTGGAGTTGTTATAGATGTTTTAGTGAAGACTGGTTTCTGGACTGTAATAGTGATGCTTGACAAAGCGAGTCTCTATATTTTGAGGATATCTTACAGGCGATGATGATTCAGGTTATATGAGCTTAAGAGATGACATAAGGCATATTGAGGAATGTTTTTTATTGATCACAAGTCGTGTGATTGTTGGTGATGTCAGTTGTGGCGTGTATTATGGAGGAGACCTATTTTTGGCCGACTTCATAGATGTAGCATCTATTGTAGATACGAGCATGGATTGCGGAACTTGGATTATATCTGATGTATTTTAATTGATGTTTACTTGTTTTAGGTACTGTGTGCATCTTAGCAAGGGTTTAAATAATTATTTGTATATTGGGAAAGCTTAATCGGCTGACCTAATCAATTATTGTAATAGGGTATATATGAGAGATATTTTCTTTTAACAAGATGGATGTATGATGAGAAGGTAAATTGAAAAGATAGAGAGGTGTGAAAGTTGTGATGATTGATTGGATACTAGATGTAGAGCATAGTTTGTGATTATATTACTTCATTGGAACTGACCAAGCAAAGATAGTTGCTATTAGATAGTTTACTGGATTGTATATTTCTTATATACACTTGTTCAAATTGTAAATCCTTGAGGGTGGCTTTAACCTTCTTTGGGTAGTGAGCCCACTATTACTCTTGACTCCTAACAAGGACTTTCCTTTAATAGGGACTATGTACTGTAATGTTACATAATAATATCCTAACAGGGCTAAATCTTTTAATAGGGATACTATACTCTCAGTACATCATTTGTGGGTGCTAATTCCCACTAAGGTTTTACCTTTAACAGGGTTTCCTCGACAACAAAGGATTGTGTTATTGTGTTGGAATTTGTTGTGTTATCATTTGAATTTAAGTTTTGGTTTATAAAGTTTAATGTTTAATAATCTGTCTCACAACTGATTCACCCCCATCTTAGTTGTGTTGGTGGACTGTTATTCCTAATAGAAATATTATTAATGGCTATGGCACAAGTAAGTAAAAGTCATAGAATTGAGTTTTCTAATTTCACTAGTTCATTGCATCCCAAGGATTTGATAGATTTAATTAGTGAACTAGAAGATATCAGAGATCCATAGAGGGATAGGTTAGCACAGACTAAGTTGAAGGGTCATGCTTCCTTATGGTGGAAAGAATTGCTGAAAGATAGGGAGGAACATGGTGAAATGAAAATCATTAGATGGAGGGTGATGGTTGCTAGATTGAAGGCTAAATTCATTCTTGAATATTATGAATTGGAATTGTTCAAGAAATTGCAGAATTTGAAGTAGGACATGAATGTGAAGGAATACACTAAAGAGTTCTACAAGATGACAATCAGATCTAGACACTAAGAGGTATCTAAGGAGAAGGTGACTAGGTATATTAATGGTCTGAGATTCAATATTCAGGATGAGTTGAGTATGTTGAGGATTAGTTTAGTTTAGGATGCTTATCATTATCCATTAAGGGAAGAAGATAAGTTGAATAAGAGACAAATAAATTCTAGAGGAAAGGAGAAGCAAGCAAGCAGCAATGGAAAAGAGAAACAAACCATTGAGGTGGAACCTAATCAGGGGACTCTCAGGAGAGGGAATGGTAGCAAGGAATTCAAAGGTACTTGTTTCAAGTGTGGTGGCATAGGACATAGAGATTTTCAATGTTCAAAAGGAGATAGTAAGAGAATGGAAAAATAGAATCGTGTGGCACATGAGGAGCAAGCTACTAATGGACTTGAGGAGGATATGGAAGAACCTAAGATAGTAGAGTCTCTTATTCTTAGGAGACTCATGTTGAGTAAGAAGGAAGCTGAACCTATACAAAGGAGCAATTTGTTTAGGACTGTATGAAAATCAGGAGATAAATTTTGTAAATTTGTTATGGACAGTGGTAGTATCGATAACTTGGTATGATAAAAAATGGTGAAGAATCTTAGATTAAAGAGGTTTGAACATCCTTGTCCATATGGGGTAAGTTGGTTTTCATATGAGCATATGATGAAGGTGAATGAGCAATGTTTGGTTAATTTCAACATTGGACCTTATAGAGATGAGGTGTTGTGTGATGTGGTATCTATGAGTGCTTGTCATGTTTTATTGGGTGGACCTTAACAATTTGATAGGCGAGTTTTTCATGATTCCAGAAGAAACTTGGTCATAATAGAGAAGGATGGATGGAGATTTACTTTAGTTCCTTTAAAGGAGAAGGAATGAATAAGTACAAGGAATCTGAGCATGGTAAAGAGTTACTGTTTAGAGAAGTGGAATCTAGAGGCTAGTATGGATTGAAGGAAAGATCTTGAAGCCCAATCTGAGGAGAACTTAGTATCAAACTATAGTAAATGTAAACAAGAGTAGTACAAGACCTTGGTTGTTGATCAGATTTGTAACAAAGGTAAATCAATTATGTGAAGGAAAGGAGGTAGTGTTTAGAGTTCTAATGTTGATATGAGATGTGACAAATTTAATATAGAGTAGAGTAAGTTGATAGATCTGACAGAGGAGAGTGCATAGGTGCTAAAATAGAGAGTTGCAGACACAGAGGATCTTTGGATCAAGAATGAGCATGGGATTTATGTCCCACATCTTGTCAAATGTTCATAAGTTTTCTTATGGAACATTTTCTTCTCATCAAGGGTATCTGATGCAGGAGAATTCTAGGGTCATTGGAAATCTTGCATCACCTAAAAATATTTCCCTTTCAATTTGTTCTTAGTTTAGTTCCTATTAGCAGTTTTGAGTTTCTTGTTGTGTTTCTTGGTTTTGGATCATTTGCTACTACAATCCTTATAGTTTTTTCTAAACATCACATTTTACCTATGTCTGGGAGCATACCTCATTTGGAATATTCATTATTGAGATATTCAAGATTCTTGGTCAGTTCAGAATGTTTTCATGTTCTAACGGTTAGTTGGGGTTTTCTGATCTTCCGAAGCAATTCCCAATCGAAAAAGCTTGGTGACTCATATCCTGATGTCAGTGGATCTTTGGTCAATGTCTCTCTTAGATTGTGCATCATTTATACATCTTGGCAATAAGATATCTTATGATTTGGGTCTTGACCTATATTTTTGTATTACTTTTTCTTATTCTTGGAAAATGTAATTGATATGGAGGACATATGAGTTGTAAAGGCTCTATATATTGAGGCTCTTGATCTTTTCTTAGGGGGCGTTCTCAGGAGATAACCTTGGAGGTTAGCATTAGGGTTTAGGTATAGATTTATGTTGTAATCAGGCATGTGTGATGAAAGTATGAAAACTACATATTGTAAACCAATGTAATGTAAATATTTGATTATAAGATAATGCAAAGATTTGTTGTAGCATCTTTATTGTCTTTTCTTGTTTCTGAGTTGGTTGTTTCCATTGTGTTGACTCTTGCTACATGGTTGGACCATCTCCATTGGGAAAAATTTGGCCATGACTACATCAATAATAGTCCTTGTCATTTATATTATTCATCAATCTCCTGTTAAAAGATTCTTCAACCCTGTTAGGAGTTGTATAATACAATGCAGTAGTATAGTTGACCTAGTTAAGGGTCAAACCCTATTAGAAGTCTTTTACATGTAACCCTATTAGGGGTGGAGGACTCACTATCCAAGGACTCACTATCCAAGTGGTGATGGCTACAACCTTCTGGTACTACTCCAGAAGTATAGTAGTCGACTATCCTATTACAATTGTTGGAGATTTGATTCTGAACAGTTGAACGATTGTATGTTTGTAGTTGATGACAACATATAATACATAGCAGTACTTCTATATGTACTTATCCATATGATGACATAAATACCAATGTGGATATATACATTTTGGTGACATGTTTACTATACTATGTTCATACACACAGACTTAGATACGAAGTTTCAGTAAAGATATGTAATTCTGTTATTGACGGTTATAGTTCTGGAGGAATAACGGTTTAAGGCTAACATATGTAATGTGTTGATTGAGTTGCGCCTATCTTCAGGATATGCGTGTGTATATTCATGATGAGTTATGAGTTTTTCATATAAATCTAAACATGCCAAACGTGTTTCAAGAAGATTGCAATGTTATGGTCAATTTGGTGAAGCTGACTTAGTGAAGCGACGCGTCTATTCAGTTAGTACTTGCGTGGTTGTAATTATACTTGTACACTTAGTAGAGCCAACAACAATGTTAAGAAGAGTTGTCCTACAGGTCCCATGATCTCATACTTGGTGTATGTACTTATAGAAGGTCATTTGTAATAAGAAGAGTTGCGAAAGCCAGAGATTGAAAAGAAGAGCAGAGTGTTGATGCAGCAAAGCTATATTTATCATATGTTGATAATATAGATGTTTATGTTGAAGCATTCAGAATATAGATTAGATTGTTATATTTCTTTACAAGAGTTTAAAGCATCAGCGCATAAAAGGAACTGATCAGACAAGCAGTGTCACAAACAACAATTATTCTTGTTGATACAGTGTGTATCAACTAACCAGAAGGTTGTAGCCTTCACCACTTGGATAGTGAGTCCTTGGATAGTGAGTCCTCCACCCCTAACAGGGTTACATGTAAAAGACTCCTAACAAGGTCTGACCCTTAACCAGGTCAACTATACTACTACATTATGTTGTACAACTCCTAACAGGGTTGAAGAATCTTTTAACAGGGATTACTATAAACAGTATAGTTCTTTGTGGGTACTAATTCCCATCGGGTTTTTACCATTTGGTTTCCCCGTAACCAAATTGATGTGTTGTGTAATGTGTTATCTGAATGTGCATTTAAGTTGTATCAATCTGGATTAATAAGTACAAAAGATTTAAATTTATAGATAATTGATTCACCCCCCCCCCTCTCAGTTATCTCTGAAGTATTCTAACAATTGGTATCAGAGCCAAGTGCCTTGGAGAGAAAGCCTAACAGCTTAAGGTAGATCAAGATGGCATACTTCAGAAAAGATAGCCCTAAGTTTGATGGAGAGAGCTATTTGGATTGGAAAAATAAAATGATAACACATCTACAGTGCATTGGATTTGAGATCTTTGAGATTGCTACACAAGAGGTTGAAATCCCATCTCTGAAAGACCTTGCAAAGGATGATGCTACTAGAAGACAAAAGGAAACATTTACCAATAATGCAATTGCCAAAGAATCCCTAATCAGTGCCTTATCTAACAGTGAATTTTTTTAGATCAAGAAGTTTGACAAAGCTCATATCATATGGAAGTATTTAGAATACATGTTTGAAAGAGATTTTCAAGCAAAGAATGCACGCAGGAAGACATGGAAGAAGAAATACAACAGTCTCGAGATGTTACCAGAAGAGAACATTAGAGCTTATAATCAGAGGTTAAATGAAGCAGTATCTAGAATCAGAAACAATGGAGGAAAAATTTCAGAAGATATGATGGATAAGTTATTAACCACTTTAACATCAGACTATGAAAACAAGATCAGTATTCTAGAGGAAACTATGCAATTCTCACAAGACTTTAAGAGAGAGACTTTGATCAGCAAACTCTCTACATTTGAAATATCAAGATTGAAGAATGAACCTAAGAATGAAACATCCTTCAAAGCTTCAATCCATGGTAAGAAATCCTCACACATCTCTAGTCATAATGAGAATGAAGAAACTGATGAAGAACTAGAAGAGATAA
>MU228364.1:765369-793897 GCA_018584345.1 Thuja plicata | reverse complement strand
ATGAATGTTCAAAATAAAGAGTAAAAGGAAAAGATAATATTATTTATTTTCATTTTATAAATTTAAATTGATGTGCAAATACACTTAATAAAAAATGGAAAATAAATAAAGCTAGATAGAATCAACAGTCACATCAAATATATAGTACAAAAAATTACATTATACACAGTAAGACTCAGTTTCTAAGTAAATATTCTAAATTTGAAAGTAAATTTTAATATATCATTTCTCACTAAATAGTTGACTGTGATTTTAGTTCCATAAATTGCATCCCTATGCTATTTATTTCTCACCTAGACCCTATTTTAGCATGCATGGCCTCTCATGTCTGATCTTTTTCAATCTGATTTGCATTGGCTAAAATTCAGACATAAACACAACATTCTCTACCAAGGTCTTGGACCCTTCCTTTTTCTGGAGAATTAGGTTGCCTTGGGTGACCTTGTCCTAGGACTAGGTAACTTGGGGATACCTTGACCCACACAGAGTCACTCAATCCAACATTTTCCTAATAATCACGGGCCAAATTCAAACCATCTAGCAACTAGTTGTGGAGAATAAGAAAAATTCTTCTATGTCAACTTTCTCTAAAATTAAGAACCCAAATATTAGGGATAGTTATAAAAGAAAGCCTTCCAACCCCCCACCCCCCATAATTTGCCTCCATCCATCTCAATTACACATAAAATTCAAGCAATAAATTCATTTTGTCTCACTATATCCTTTAGATCTAATATTATGGAAAGCTTCAAAAACCTCCATGCAAGTATGCGTTCATGATTGATTTTTCTCTTAGGTCTCGTAGGTCTAAAAAGAGATTTCACCTAGGAAAACTCTCATCAAAATAACATTTTATCTCTTTCTATATGTAGGTGGTAGGATACGATGACACAAATCTAGATTCAGATTGGGTTTTAAAAGACCTACATAACCCTTTTTTAAATATCTGAAAAATTTAGGACAAGGTTGTCCCACCCAATGTAGTCTAGGACTAGGATATCCCACTCATTGTTGTCCTTTAGATTTTTTCCCATATTTTGACAACAAGTTCCTCACTATCCATATTCTTTAGATCTACTACTATAGTTTACATATCTAATTTCTATGATTCTATACAACCATAAAAGGGCATGTGCACCAAGATGGTAAACAAAAAAGTGGTTACTCACTAAAAAATCAAAACAGATGCTAAGGCATTTGAATTATTTAAAAATTCAAATAACCCAAATGGATTATGGCTCAAAAAATATGATCCATAATGTGTACGTAAGGTGATCCCACAAATGTGGGTTACAATTTTTCCTATGAAGGAAAAATGTGTGGGTGTGGAGGATGCCAAAAGAGGGCATTTGGTCAAAGTTGACCCTTCAAATGAAGCACCATGATCCCTTCGATTGAACCCCTTTATGTAGGGGCTATTATTGAAGCCCTTTTATTTCATAGGTTTGATTGGAGGACCCTACATAATGGCCTTCAATCAAACACCCCCCTTCGATAGAAAGGATTTTAATCACCATTTTCAAAAAAAACTTTATAAGCCCAATGTGACAATTATTCTATCAATGTCAACAGTAAAATTGGGATCCACAATGCTTCTAGGGAACCCCCTTGGCTGAGGAGGCAAATTTAGACTATCATTTTGCTACATTACCTTACACATTAGTGTTACTATTCTAGGTATGTACTAAACTCGCCCTTTCTTTCTTATTTTTGCTTTTATTTTACATGGTTTTAAAAAAATTTAGTCTGTTTAAAGGTTTTAATTTTTTTTCCACAAATATATATGTTTCTTTTCATAATTTGTAATTTTTGCATTGGTAAACAAATAAAATAACATATTTTTAGAAAACTTGAAAAAATTTAGAAAAAGTTTAGAAAACATTAGAAAAAAATTAAATTTTTTTTATAAAATCTTTAAAACATCTTTAGAAAACCTTGGAAAATTTTAGAAAATCTCTCTCTCTCTCTCTCTCTCTCTCTCTCTCTCTCATTACCCTAGAATGCACACACTCTCTCTCTACAATTCCCATTAAGACTCTCTCTCTCTAGGTCTTTTTATTCCCTTAACACTCTCTCTCAAGCTCAATCACCTTAACACACTCTCTCTAGGTCTTTTCATTCCCTTAAAGTATACCCTCTTTCATTCCTCGTAAGATTCTCTCTCTATGTGTTTTTATTCCCTTAACACACACTCTCTCAATCTCCTCTCTCTCTCTCTCTCAATATTACATCTCCCTCTCTCTCCCCTTAAGATTAAATTTAAATGCAATCGTTCCCTTTGTTAGATGTACAATCTATGTGTGTATATGATGTACTTGATCTGTATTGTCCTTTACAATCTATGGACATGTGTCTATTGGAAATTACCTAATTTACGATCTAATTTAGCTGATGTATATGTTATTGATCATTATTTTATTATTAAAAGAATATTTAATTTTCATTATTTAAAATTGTACATGTACATATATTAGATTTTAATATTGTTTGTAGTTAATTTGGCATGATTTTAAATTTATCACATTTATTTGCATAGCACACATTCCACTTACACAATTTGTAATAAAACATGTTACCATAAGAACATCTTCCAGACTGTTTTGACTAGTTTAGATCGACTTAGGGATTGCTCGAGAAAGAATACCTCATATACCCCCATATAGTACATGATATTTTTTAGATGTTGAGGGCAGAGATCTTGAGTGATGTGTCCTTCAACATAGTCCAGCTCTGTGTCCTAAAGGATATCATCAAATGAGAGGTATTTCCATATTATGATGGGAAGACAAAGGTGATTGCCAACCAGGAGACGTAGTGTGAGGATCCACTGATAGTTGCACTCATATACCCATGTTTTCTTGCAGCACATGGTCTTTATCCTAATAACAACTAAATTCCTCTATATTTTTCTCAACAATTGTATGCTAAGGTTCATATGGGCCTCAACATGAACTACCTTGATCTTTCAACTTGTTTTGGTCAAGGGCGCAGTAGAGTTACAGATCACAATTAGTATCATAGGGTAATCAACCCACGCTAGTGCATAGACACTTTGTTGAGCAGAAATTTGGTACCATAGCACCATCTATAACACCCATGATAGACAGAGTAGTCATTGATTCACATAGGGAAGCAATTGTTAGGATTGGTGACATTGTGTCAACAACAACTGTAACCGACCTAATTTGGTCTGCTCTGACCATAGACCCTATTTTCCCTAAGTGTGATCATACCCCTAATTATGTCAAGACAATTCTTCAATAAATTGATATAATTCATTTAAATCAAATTTAATCTCCTAAAGGTGATCTAATCACTAATTTACATTAATTGCATTAGCCAATTAAATCAAATCAATTCAATTCAATAAAAAACAATTCAATTCAGCATTTGGCTAAAGTAATTAATAAAAGGAATTAAATAAATTACCTAATTACAACTCATCACTTGGAAAATGGAAAGTCAAATCCCTAACCAATAAGAGTTAAATCACTTGGATCACTTCACATGGATCACCAAAGATTCAATCTCCACCTCTCTTCAACTTTCAATCCTCACCTCTCATTCCTCAAATTCTTCTATAAAAGGGATGCATTTTGAGAGCAAATGGCCCCTAATTTTATAATTTCATTTGCAAACTTATGCTGCTCATTTTCATAGAGATCTTAATGCATTTTAGCTCATGTTTCTTTTGTCCTAATTTCTTAATGCATTTTAGCTCAATATATTAGAATTGTTATAATCTTTCAATTGGAGCTCTAAAATGAACTTTGATTGAGCATTTAGCTTGCATTTTCATTAAATATTCCATTCTAAGTTTTATATGTCACTGATTTATGCATAATTTGAGGGAAATTATAGAATATTTCATACTCTTCTTAGATAGGGAGCAATAGGTCAATTTTAGTGATTGATATGTGCTCTAACTCCTATTTTTCATGTTATTTCACTAATGCAATGACTTATTGAAGTGTTGTGTTGCAGCTTGCAGGATCCACAAAATACACACACAACTACTACGATTACATTTGATACACTAGGCAAATATATTTTGAGTCAACCTTGGTCGAGAGCATCTTTGAGGGCATCATCTAGCGTATGGACTGATGATCCATATAGAGTTGCTAGCCTCCTGACACTATAGGAGTTACAAGCTATCTGAGGAGCTCAATATTAGGCTAATATGTGTTGATATTTTCTTGAGGACCTTTTACATGCATATTCTTTTAGAGCATCCAACCATCGCATACCACTATATGGGGTTAGATATTTTCTCAGAGATTTGCACACTATAGTACCATCGAGCTAGTTCATGTCGATTCATACATAACTCTGCACAACATGACTCGCCTAAAAATCACTTCATAGCTACAAAGGAGAAGATACAGGCTAATTAGGTCCATATCACAACAAAAGGCTTAAAATCATTTGAGGAGCATTTGCAGAGATTGAGCCAGACAGGTTTTTAGATATATGTAGATGGAGGAAATAAAATTTTGAATTATAAAATCAGATTGATTCCAACATCCTAGAATAGAGTCCTTTCATCGAATACAAATTCAAAACAATATTAAATAAAGAAAACAAATGCATTCAATAAAACTTCACTTCACTGCTCTCCTACAACCATGATCTTGTAATCAACATTTTAGTGCTCTTAGCAAGCACAATGCACAAGAAGCTAATGGTGAATGAATATTTAGTTGATTGATTCAACAATGATTGCTAAAGGCTAAGTATACCAAGTTCTAAGCCAGCGAGAGAGACAAATGAGAGGGGAACAAATGCATTCATAAGTGTCCTCAAGAGAAAAGCCATGTTGTGGGAAGAGTGTGGGATAAAAGAAATCAAGTAGGTAGTTATATATTATTTCCCCCACATTCATTGCTTGTTATAAGTGAAAAAGTTTGGAAAGAGATAAAAGAATTTATGAAGGGGATTGAGATTGGTTTGATGAATGGAGGAGGGATGATAGATGAAATTTTATGTGATAATAATAGGATAGATAGTAAATTATTTTAGCTGATAGACTATTTGTGGGAGCTTTGCTCCTTGAAAAATTATTGTTCTATTGGAAATTTGTCAACCTCATTAACTGTCTTTTTTTTCCAATCATGCTTTTGGATTAGATGTTATCTTCTTATTTATATTTTTTCCACTTTTATTTATGATTTTTTGCCATTATCCCTATCTCTGACTTGTTTTGCCCTATTTAAAATTTATTTTATTTATAATTTATGTATTCTCTTAATTAATTAATAATTTTTTTTAAAAAAAAAGCGAAAGATGATTTTTTATTTTAGAAATTTGAAGATATTATTTTGTTAATTTTTATTTAAATTAAAAGATTTTTTTACAATTTTTATTTTAAATATATTAAAATTTCAAGTTTAAAGCTAATGAAATTGGTTAGAGATGATCTTTTATTTATTATTTAAATATTTGAAGATATTATCATTGTTAATTTTAATTTTTGTATTTCTTTAATTAATACAAAAGATGATTATTTGTTTATTATTTTAGAAATTTAAGATATTATCTTTGTTAATTTTTATTTAAATTAAAAGAGCTTTACAATATTTTACTTGAAATATATTATGTTTTCAATTTTAAAGCTAACTGAATTGGTTGCAAAAATATGTTATATTCTAAAATTTTTAAATTTAATATTTTTATTATATACAATAAATGTAATGAGTGTTAAGTGTTTCATTTATTCTCATGAGAGATGGGTTCTTGTGAACCACTACTCATGAAACATGGGCAATGAGTTTGACTCAAAAAACTACACAATTGAATACTGATAGCAATATCATAACTTCCTATCATTATTGAACAAAATTTTGTGAATGGAGGTGTTTTATGAGGACTGTTAATGTTTGTAGCTTTAGTCGTATGATCATTAGAATACATATAATATATGTTGATTAATAATAATATATATGTTATATTATTATTAATCATATGAAATTTAATATTTAATATTATATTATTATTCTTAATTAAAAATTGATTGATGAAACAGTATAAGATTGATTAAATTAAAATTAGTGGGAAGAGGTATGTCCTTTCTTATAAATAATAATGAATAGACATGTCTCATGAAGGGACATGTCTCTCCTATCCTCATTCCCAATATAAATGAAAGAGAGATTGTTGCATTTGGAAAACACATACAACATAGAGTGTTATTACATTTTCAGATATCCTAAAAACTTAACATGGTATCAGAGCCAGACTGCAAATGTAAGAGAGTAGTTTGTTGATGGTGAATGTGTGACTGTCTCAGAATATACAGTCTCGGTAAAAGGACCATATCTCACAAATTCACCGTTGGATTTTTCTAAATTTTGTATATCTTGGGGAAAACCTAATTTCAAAGCATATCACCGAAGCGATTAGAGATGAAATCTTGGATTCAAAAGTTATGATGGACTATGTACGGGTCTATGTGAAATTTCTGAAAATGACTTTCATTAAAGAGATATATTAAATGTTATGATCGTGGTCAAGCAACAACAAATAAGCATGCATTAAAGGAAGGGTGTCTATTTACATAAAGAAAGCATCAATTATATAGTGTCACCTCTCTTGGATAAATCATGTCATTTCATAAGAAGACATGAGAATTGTTCAAAGATATAAGAATGGGAATTGTACATTATGGGGGGAGAATAATAACCAATGTTATATTTCCATGCTTAGTGTGGGGGGATAATTCAAAGGGGAGATGTCTCTCAAATAATATGATAAGGTTTTTTTGATTTGATGTATATGGACCTTCATTGAAGCAACGCACAGATAAGTATTTATTATCTTTGAATATTACATTTATCTAGTCATTATAGTCTCTCTCTCTCATATGTATTTCTATACGTACTATAAGAGTTATTTGTCTTGATCTATTTTTTAGAGATGCTCTTGAAGGAAAAATAAGCTTAGATTTACAAGGAGTCTGACTCTTCAGAGGTAACTTTGGATGAGGAGCTAAGAATATTGATATAAGACTCAGAGGGAGTTTGACAGTTCATCTCAAGCAATCTTGGATGATCAACAAATTGATATCTACTCAATGAGTTCTTCTCTGTGAGAGAAGATCAAGGTGAAATCCCTTGTTCTTGCCCTCTGCGTTGAGGCATGATGGATGTCATGTGTGTGACTCCATATTTGTAATGGCCCTGCCCCCTGTGTACATCATGAGGAAGTGACAACTTCCAAATGATTGTCACTTGTATTTATAAGAGTTATTGAAAGATGACGATCTTACAATAACTTGACCTTCTATTGTGATAGACATCGTGTGATGGCTGAAACAGATCACAACAAATGATTTCATGCATGGTGGATTCAGTTCCTTAAACAGACCATTGACATTCTATCGTGATAGACATCGTGTGATGGCTGAAATAGATCACAATAGATGATTTCCTGCATGGTGGATTCAGGTCCTTAAACAGACCATTGACCTTCTATTGTGATAGGCATCGTGTGATGGCTAAAATAGATCATAATAGATGATTTCCTTCATTGTGGATTCAGTTCCTTAAATAGACCATTAACCTTCTATTGTGATAGACATCGTGTGATGGTTGAAATAGATCATAATAGATGATTTCCTGCATGGTGGATTCAGTTCCTTAAATAGACCATTGACCTTCTATTGTGATAGACATAGTGTGATGGCTGAAACAGTTTACAATAGATGATTTCCTGCATGGTGGATTCAGTTCCTTAAACAGACCATTGACCTTCTATTGTGATAGACATCATGTGATGGTTGAAACATATCACAATAGATAATTTCATGCATGGTGGATTCAGTTCCTTAAACAGACCATTGACTTTCTATTGTGATAAACATCGTGTGATGGCTGAAACATATCACAATAGATGATACCTTACATTAAGGATACATTACCTATGGAAATTTTTGAGTTATGGTGAATATCATGAGACTTGATATTCTTGGTCGGACCATATCTCTGATATCATATTGAGGTGATATCTTAAACAATCTTTGAGTTATGGTGAATATCATGAGACTTGATATTCTTGGTCATACCATATCTCTTGATATCACAATGAAGTAATATCTTCTCTCTTAAAAGTAATGAATCTTTTGTGAATTACATTTTGATTAATTTTATCTTCCCTAGCTAAGAGGGAGTGTTGATGTTTTGTGTAGATATGGTAAGGGTCATAAGTGTCGACACGAGAGACCACTACACATTTTGTTTGATCATCCTCCCTAGCTAAGAGGGAGTGTTAATGTTTGTAGCTTCAGTCGTATGATCATTAGAATACATATAATATATGTTGATTAATAATAATAATATATATGTTATATTATTATTAATCATATGAAATTTAATATTTAATATTATATTATTATTCTTAATTAAAAATTGATTGATGAAACATTATAAGATTGATTAAATTAAAATTAGTGGGAAGAGGTATGTCATTTCTTATAAATAATAATGAATAGACATGTCTCATGAAGGGACATGTCTCTCCTATTCTCATTCCCAATATAAATGAAAGAGAGATTATTGGTTTTGGAAAACACATACAACATAGAGTGTTATTACATTTTCAGATATCCTAAAAACTTAACAAGGACAACCGTGTGTGCAAGGAAAATGGCTCTTTTCGTGCTCTAGATATTTTAAACATTTTTTTAGGGCAAAATCAAATCTCCTATCGACTCACCATTGCAAACACAAAAGTGTGCGACTACTAATATTACATGTTTCATCTCTTGTTGTTAGTAGCATATATATCTTAAATTAAATTTATATAAAATACATCAAGAAATATAAATATATATTTAATTTGTGCATATTTTATTTAAGAAATATAATAAAAAATAAAATATACACTCTAAAAATAACATATTTTCACATATTTTATATAAATTATATTTAAGATGTCTAGTAATACATAAAATTATATAGGTAAAAATAACTTTTTAACTTTTCACTCGAATAGAATTAAATTTAAACTCGTATTCTTAATATCTTAAATAAGTGGCCCCACTCCCCCTCCTAAAAGGAAGCATAAAATTAAATTTAGTTCGATAAATATATATATATATATATTTTTAAATCATTACCCACATGTATCAAACGAGAAAAGACGCAATCTTTCCCACGTTGAAAGAAGAAAGAAAGCACTGATTTAAATTAATTTATGCATAATTTTCCAAGTGAAATGTCCTTTTTGAACTATTAAGTTTATTAGTTGTAGTTCTCTTTGATTAGTGTGAAAATGAAAGGCACTAAAAAGGAATCAGTCGTGTCCAATTCCTTCTTGCGTCCGGCTTACGTTTTGGGTCCACAACATGTCTTTCGTCTTTCGTTTTTCTGTCGACATTTTCCTCCTTATTTGCAGTACGCAGAAAAACAGAGAGGTGTCTTTCATTTCCCCATCCGTTCCTTGAAAGAGGATGCATGATGCAGTGGCGTTCATTTATATCCACGCATTGATCTTCTCCGATTCACCCCATTCTTCCTCTAAATATATCCATTCTTCACCAGATTGGCTCGGCTTTTGTTTTCAGTCCCATCCTTCCATTTATGGCTTCTTCATCCTCGTCTCACCAACAAAATGCTTTCTCTGGAATTGAAGCTCCCTACAGACCCAGAGAAGTAGAAGAATCTTCCAGAGTTTTTGACGTGTTCATCAACCACAGAGGCCCCGATGTCAAACATTCAATTTTCTTGCCAAATCTATTTATATATTTTCTTCGAGCAGAACAGGTTAATTTCAAAGAACAAAATTTCGTTCTCATCGAAATCCCCTTTTTCTCTGCAGTTATGGTGACTGCAAAGAAATAGTGGCAGCTGTGGAAAGAGAAGTACAGAGTACAAAACGTTTACATGTTGCCATATATCCAGTCGGACTTCATAAGCTCGTAAAAGATTTTGAAAGGCGTTGCCTTGATGAGCTTGTTCAAGATTTTGAAAGCCAGTGTGGAGCCAAGAAAGCTAATGTCGTTGGCATTTTTGGTATGGGTGGGGTTGGGAAGACAACTCTGTCGAAAGAGCTATTCAACCAGAAGAAATCAAAATACACAAGAGCAAGCTTTCTGTTTGACGTTCGGGAAGCCTGGTCCAGCGGTAGATTAGCTTTACTGCAAAGTAAATTACTCAAAGATATCTTCTGTGAAGATCACAGCTTCCTGAGTCGTGAGGAAGGGACAAGCTTACTGAAGGATCGTTTGGAAAGGAGCAGCTCTTTCAGTTTTCTGATTGTTTTAGATGACATTGATCATGTCGATCAGTTAGAGTCTCTGTTAGTCATGGACATATTAAATAGGCCTGGTAATAATCTGGTAATCATTACAACCCGAGAGGTAGGGGTCCTTACAAGTGCAGGAATTGACACAGGCTATCATCTGAAAGGACTGGATAGAGAAGATGGAAGAGAGCTATTTTGTTGGCACGCTCTTGGGCAACCCCATCCATCTGAAGGATACGCAGAACTTGTTCAGGGTTTCGTTAACATATGTGGAGGCTTACCTCTGTCTCTTCAAGTTCTGGGACGTCATGTATCTGGTAGAGACAAGTGGTATTGGTAGGAGGCATTGAAGAAAGCCCATAAGGCTCTGCCTGGAGATATAAAGCAGAGATTAAAGATAAGTTTCGATTCATTAGATTATGAAGAAAAACAGATTTTCATGGACATAGCGTGCTTCTTTATTGACAAATCTATTACCACGGCCATGACCATATGGAAGGGATCTGGATGGAGCTGTCAACATGCTGTGGCAACACTAAGAGAGAAATGCCTGATTGAGGAAAATGTAAGTTATCTGCCTTTCCTGGAATGGGAAGTGAAATGGAAATCTAGGCAGGATGAGTTTGCATTCAGAATGCATGACCACCTGCGAGACTTGGGAAGAGAATTGGCAAATGATCTGAACCATCCTCCTCGTTTGTGGCATCCCCAACTTCACCTTAAATCACTGGTATGCTTGCCCCTCCATGAAATTTCCACTTTTTTAATAGATTTTTAAATTTCACATTTTCTGAAATGTAAGCTTCATTCTGGGGATGCAGGAATCAAAGGGATTCCAAAACATCCTAACCCAAACCACAGGCAGGTGTTTTCATTCGTTTATGGACAAATCCATGGATTGTCAAATTACATTCTTCATAGGGGAGCCGGAAGATAGTTCAGATGCTTCTCTGCTATGGCTTCAGCTGGACTACCAGAACCGGCCTCAGTTTGACATGAATTCAGACATAAACCCTAGCATTCCTGCATGGATTTGTCTTCAGAATTTGAAGTGTTTAAGAATCAGTGGTGGCCGTTTCCAAAGATTGTGGCAGAGCGATTCGCAGGTAGTTTATTCTTCCCCATCGAAAGGTATTTCGTTTTCATTAATGGTATACTTAGATGTGCATTATGTTAATGATAAAATTAAGTTCCTTTTGAATATCAGGCACCCACCGGTTTAAAAGAGCTGCAGGTTCGTGAAACCTTTGTTAAAGAGTTTCCAGATTTGTTACGAAAATTACATAACGTGCAAGAGGTGGAGATTATATGGAAGAGGTAGTCGAGGAAATGCAAATGGATCTTTAGGAATCAATCTCTGCATTTTAAATAAGATGGACTCAAAATTAACAGGTGGCTTGGCTTCCACTGATACAGCAGACGGAACTACTTTTAAGGTCTTAGTTCTCCAAACTTTGTTCCTGCAGCAATACGGAATTGTATTCTTAAGTCGGAATGTAATGCATTAAATAGTACTGCTTTTCAGCAGACAATCATAAATATTGTTTTAGACCGCAGTGTTCTTTCATTTCTTTATCGACCTTAAGTTTTGTAACCGTGGATGAACTCGAGTATTTTGGTTTCTGTTCCAGAGTGTGCCGTCAAAGGGGATGGAATCTCTGTGTTTTGACGCTAATATCGGCGTCGACCGACATTGAAACCTCCCCGGAATTATGTCAAAGGGTTGATTCATTATTAGCTGATAGGCTTCCCCTTTGAGTTGCTTGCATCGAGAAGTTGTTTCACACCTGAAAACAACTGCCAGTAAATGGTTTGCTGATAGTGGTTTTCTGATCATGGTTTAGGATGATTTGATGGCTATCAACATCAAATATTACAACTGGTTAGAATACATGTAATATTCTATATTGTATCTGCCACAAACTTGCTAATAATCACGGGTTTTGTCCATAATTTTGGCTTGTGGACCTTATCATAATGACGACAAATTGTTTAATCTTAAGGGTGAGTTCTATTTTTTCTCCTTGTTAGAACTATTCATATTTTAGAGCTGAATTTCTGGTTTTTGATTGTTTGTGTTTTTAAGCATCAACATTTCAGATCACACTTTGTGATCCATCATTAGGGTGAGTAGAGAGCAATAAGGAAAAAACATCAAATATTACAACTGGTTAGAATACATATAATATTCTATATTGTATCTGCCACAAACTTGCTAATAATCAGGGGTTTTGTCCATAATTTTGGCTTGTGGACCTTCTCATAATGACGACAAATTGTTTAATCTTAAGCGTGAGTTCTATTTTTTCTCCTTGTTAGAACTATTCATATTTTAGAGCTGAATTTCTAGTTTTTGATTGTGTGTGTTTTTAAGCATCAACATTTCGGATCACACTCTGTGATCCATCATCTTATTATTTTTCCTTATTGCTCTCTACTCATCCTAATGATGGATCACGGAGTGTGATCCGAAACATTGATGCTTAAAAACACACACAATCAAAAACCAGAAATTCAGCTCTAAATTCAATGGATTGTGGAAATCTGATCGATTTAATATTCATATTTTCTTTCATGACTTGACAATTCAATTCGTACTTAGCGACAAAAAAACCATTTGACCATGTTTGATTTAAAGAGAATGTATTAAAACATCATTCCCCGCCTCTATGTGACTGTAAATTTCTACGGCAAGAATGTTATCAATTCAGTAATAATGTTGCGCTTGGTGATGTCTTTGATTACTGGTAGAATCAATGAACGATGTTACTGTAGGGGAGAGGATCCGGTAGTTGAGCACCCTAAGTTCGTGCTTCTCAAAATCCTACGTGGAAAATTCAAATCACTCCCATTTTTTACAGTAGCTTACTTGGCAAGTCCCCTGCTTATAACTAAGGTTTCAGGGCCACATCATCAAATATGATGTCACATCAACATGCTTTTTGCAAGGTGTCCAAAACAGCCCAAAAAAAAAGTGAGACCAATCGTAATACATTAGGGACCCCCATACTTGTGCAGCTGATGTGGCATCACACAATTGGTTGCTTTTTAGAATAAGGGACATATTTTATTCAATTATGGGTAGTCATCATTAGCAAAAATAACTTTTAAGTCACAACTATTGATACAATGTTGTAAAAAATATTGGATATTAAATCAACAAGTGTGGGTATTAATTTAACAACTCCTATCACAACCATTGGAACATGTTCAAGTAGTGGGTCCTCTCCCCTAAATAGGGAAATTGTCTTCAATCACTGATAATATGCTGAGTGTATTCTTTTCTTTTTCTATTGAAGCATCTCCATAATAAGTATCTACAAACCATAAAGATGTTGATTTGATTATGTGTATCCCGTTGGATTAAACTTGTCTCTTCTTCCCTATTCGTATGATGTAAAATGCTGACTAGTATCTATGTCTGAGCCTCTCCCTGGTCGGATTTATTATTATTACTGACTACATATATTATTCCTCCCTATGTTATCAATGAGTTTGGAATAATAATCTCTTTTCCACTCTCTTCTCCCTCTCCTTTTGATCGCAATCTCCTCTTTAAAAACAAACCCAGCGTGTGATGGGAAGGATCACGACTCAATCCCTTGAGTCACGATTAATAGATAGTATATTTGATATTATATTTGATGTGAATTGTGAATTATATTCATTATTTATTTGTTATATAATTTTGTTATTATATATTATACTATAATATTAATAATATATTGTATGAGTAATACATATTTTATATTATTTTATTGATAATATATTATATTATTTTTATTGGTTTATTTATTTATTTTAATTTCATTATTAAATTATATTCAAATTTTTAATATTGTATTACATTAATGAAATATAATATATTATATTAGTGTCATTCAATTCAATTAATATATGTATTTAACATATCAATTGAAATATTCATATATAATTTTATAAAATATTTTATTATATTATTAATTTAATTATCTATTTTTATATTATTATTTATTTTAAATGATCATTTATTATTAAATCTTAATTAAAACGGGGATATGACATTGAGGGGCCATATTCTCCGCTTTCTTCTACTTTTTTCACCGTGCCCATAATAAATCTTTAAGATTTTGTGTCTGTGGTCTCCAGAAAGTTATTTCCAGGTATAGGACCCTAGAAGAGATGTGGCAGATTCTTAAAAAGGGATCTACTAGTTTCTGGACCTCCCTCCATTTTTCAATTTGTAATGCTTTTAAATGGTGAAAACTGCAAATGTAGGACTTTCCGTACTCACTTGGATTCACTTTCAGATTACTTTGTATGCGTTGACACCATGGTTAATTGTTGCTTATGTAATTCGAATTCATTTTTTAGATCTCGCAAGCTGAAGTTTTTTTTCACAAAGTTCCAAATCCCTTGCTCGATTTTGGCACAGATAGTGAGGATGCAGGTGAAGGGTGTTGAACCTGACTTTGTCTCTACAAAATTGCATTTGCTGGATTAATTTTAAAGCCTTTAAAGAAAAGCTATTTTGAGCATATCCATGAATCATGGTGCGCAAATCCAAGAATTATCCATGCAGTTGTCATGGTAATTGTGCTACCATATTTTTAGGCATTCTTTGAAACAATTCATGCACTTTGCTTGGACATCCAAAACCCAATTCTAAGCTCCCATTTTATCACAGGCTGGAAGAATGCTAACAAAGGTTGTTGAATTTGCCTGAATTTTTTTAAAAGCCTACGAATTGAAAATGTGTTTTGAGTGTTTCTGGCAGCCAAACACACCTATCCAATGCACTTTCATGGAACTTTCAAAAGCCTTTTTCACAAAATAGATTTTATGCCTATCCTATAACCATCGCAGTCTATGAGACTCGCATGTGGGAGAATGTGTCATCACAGGTGCGCATGAGGATGGAGATAAAGCTTCTCTTTAGTTTTCTTCAATTTTCTTATTTGCAATTGTTACATTGAACCTTTCTATTAGCATACAGGTTATAATTATGCTGGAGCTTGATGCTATTTGAAACTATAAATATACAGGACTTATCACCCTAGCTTGTAAAGGTTAATCTCATTGACAGATCTCCGTATAAATACAACATTTAACATTAAACAATATCATTCAAATGGTAAAACACAAACATCACAATGGATTGACTTCACATTTTTTAATGCAAATTTGAAGTATATTTGAAAAAAGTTCAATTGTAACATATATTCATGCAATTGTTGTTTCTTCCAACATATCACTATAGTATTCACTTTTTACATCACAATGATGTAGAAGAATGTTTTTTAGAATGAATGTATCAAGCCAATGTAAATTGATTGTTATGATATGCATAGATGTGATCGAATCTTAGTATGTATTTCAGTAGTTATATATGCATAGCTTATGCACTAAGATATGTTTACATATATTTATATAGTTATATAATTAATTGTATAATGTTAAAAAAAAAATATTGCTAGAAACCTACATTTGATTTTGACACTAGCATTGGTACTATTTAACTTGTTTAATTTTCCCATGTATACAAATAACCAAAATACATTTTTCTCTTTTTTTGCATTCCAGACAATGGACTCAAATGTACAAGATTTTGAAAGATGATTCATCGAGAATAAGCCCATATATCTACAGTCTTGTAAGAGAATTCATTTTTACTATGCTCACCATAGAGAATAAATAAGAGCACGTCGTAGCATCCAACACGTTCAACACTTACAACAAACACTACATCAACCACTGCCTGTTCACTTCCAAGCTTCTAAAAGTTTCCAAAATCAACGACCATATAGATCACTGAAATACATCTTCCTAAACAGAGGCCGCAAAATCCAAGTTTGATTTCAAAAATGGATATGAACTTGTCCTCTACCTTTATAGAGGAAACTAAGAAATTTAGAACTAGAATAGACACACTGCCAAAGTTGAAAACATGTAGTATATGTAAGGAATGCTACCCTGGTATGCATGTGTGTTCATTAAACAATGATCTTGATTGTAGGAGATGCATTGCTCAGAAAGGAATATAACACTTCTCTACAACCAACAATATGGACCTATCTAAACAACCAAATGTGTTGAGGGTTCTCACATAAGTTGAAGAGATGCTCATTGTACATGTAAAACCAATATTGCAAGTAGCCCATGGTCATGGTGGGAAATACAAATATAGTGGTCACACAATCAACTTCCCAAGATATAAAAACAATTACAAAATCTTTGCCATGTAAGATTGAAGAGTTGGATGTATTAATCATCCGCAGGCTTAATAGAAATGGGAACCATTATGATTGTTATGTTAGTAGAAGTCATGCTCATAATGTACTAGCATACAAGATCAAATATGACCCTTACTACAAGGATGTTGAAATCAATTTTTTTGCATTGTTACTATTCCCTAATTCTACTACAGACATTTTAGGAATGCTTCATACAATTCAAAGTGAAAATGAAAAGCCAACATCAACAAACATTGTGTTTGAGAACATACAAAATGATCTAGAAAGTGGAACGGAATATTCAACATTATTTATGGTAAGACTACCAAACAAACAGCACAAGTTATAAATCATTAAAGAATATTTACAAATAGAAAATGAATCTAACATCATTATTGATTGGTCACACATAAGTTCAGCCCCCATAAACAAGTACACTAAACATCACCCCAAACAAACAATCAGTGACAGTGAGACAATCTAGCTACATACAATCCTACTTGCATCATCCAACTCACTTAGAACTGGTTACACTAATTGAATCAATGAAATCTTACACGTTTGTTGTCAATCACAAAGGATGCAAATGGAAATAAAAAATAAAGTATTAGTCCAAGTCTTTCCAAGGTTTTATGTCATACAACATAAAGACTTAAAATTTTGAGACATTGTATTAGAGCGAGCTACTTCTATACAAACATTTTTGAGAAATAAATACAGATATATGCCTAAACAAAGAAGAAATCATTAGTAATTGGGAGCAATTGAATACACAAAAATATAATGTATGACATGTTAATCACACTGTTCAAGTTGAAGATGTCTTTGAAGAGGAAAATGATTCAGAAGGGGAAATGGATAGACAAGACACTATACAAATGAATGAGTGGGAGTTATTGTCTCAAATGGGTCTTACCAATAGTATTAATCTAAATGAGCTTGACATGTTGGGCAAGTGTGTTTTTGACAACAATAACAGATGGGAAGGCATAATGTTCCTTCATATTTGCATTAAGTTTCAATTCAATTTATAGATAGAAACAAGATGTGTAAACAAAATATTCACCCTCCCCCATAAACTTGTACAACCAAAACTATAGGTTATCACCTCAACAACAACTGACACTTTCTCTCATTATAGACCACTCCATAGCTAATTTCTCAACACAACCTTTGTATATGGTCATACAAGGAACAACAGGAACTGTAAAATCCTATCTAATTAGTTGCATAAGAAATGCACTACAAAACTATAGACCGGAAAGAGTAAATCCACTCCTTATTCTCACTCCAACAGACATCGTTGCATTCAATATACAAGCATCAACCATGCATGAAGCCCTCAAAATTCCAATTAGAGAAATGAAACCACTACAAGGACAAACATTGACAACATTCCAAGAAGACATGAAAAATATGTAATATATTCTCATCGATGAGATAAGCTTCATAGGGCCAAAACTACTATAAAAAATTGATACCAAGCTATGTGAAGCAATACCCCAATGAAAACACATTTCCTTTGGTAACATGTCTATGATTCTAATATGACACCTTTCCCAACTTCCACCTGTTATGGATAAACCCACCTATGCATCACACACAGTTGCAAAACATCTATGGCTCAAATTTAATACAGTTGTAACATTGCAAACAATATTTAGTCAGGAAGGTGATGATCTAATTCAAATACAATTTCGTCAACATTACAAAATATACGCAATGTAGAACCAATGAAACATGATTGGGAGTTGTTAATGACTCGCACAAACAAGCAACTAAAGTCTATTGAACAGACAGAGTTTGACCAAGAAATACATTTGTTTTCTACAAATGAACTAGTAGCATTCCACAACAAAAAAATACTAAAACAATTGAATGCACCTATTGCACTTTGTGTTGCACTAAATACACAATGTAAGTTTGTGGAAGCTATTGATGATGACCAACTTCCAAAAGAGGTCTTATTATATAGACTTCAATTTTTCATTCTTACAACAAACCTATGGATCAGAGTTGAGATTGCCAATGGATCTCTTGGAGAGGTTAAAGATATTGTGTATCCCATAGACTCTAAGCCTCTAGAATTACCAACATATATTACGGTTAAATTTGATAGTTATAATGGTCCATCTTGCGATGAAGGGAACCCAAAAACTATTCCAATACAACTCATAACTAGGGGCGGGGCAGGCGTACACAAATACCTCTAGCCACCGCATGGGCTATCACTATACATAAATCACAAGGTCTAATCATAGATAGAGCCACAATTGATATAGGTAGAACTGAAAGACAAGGCCTTACCTTGACAACAATCTCAAGAGTCAAATCACTTGATGGGCTTTGTATAGAGCCTCCCTTCTCTTTCGAGCACTTTTGAAAAATGCAAAAGAATCCATACAACATTATTAAAAAGAAAGAAGCTCATCTGCACTTGATCTCACACAAAGCCCAAATTCCTCCATAAATGTAACTACTATGTACATGGCACACTTCTTCAATGCAACATTTCCGTAGACCCTGACTTTTATATGCTTCCTTCTATTATATAAATCTTCATTTATGCTTTTAAATCAAAAACCTATCGGCGTACCCCTTGCACCTTCTTTGGGTGCAAGTGCTAGTTTTAATTCTCATACACTGTCGATCCATTATTTTAATGGCGGTATCTGTCAAGCTCGGAACTGTAGTACTTACCTACTCCCACTCACACTATTTCCAAAAGTTTACCTATGTACAATTATATAAGACACCACCTGTAAAAATATTGGGAATTAAAAAAAAATTGAAGGTAAAAGGATGCTTGTTCTAGGCCATTTTGTGTTTGTTTGATTACATGGACAAAATGGCTTTCCAACACACTATACTAAAGGCATCAGTAATTCGATGCAATGAAAATATCTTATACTAGTTAACTAGCATCGGACCTCGTGTGCAATGGGTATGTCGAAGAAATATGAAAGGTCAACTAGGAAAAAAGAGGTCTATAGTTTGAAAATATTCTAATGAACTCCATTACAAATAAAGGTAGATTGGTATCTAGGTCTTCACGTGAACATCACTCATGGGACAAACCCAAAGTATTCCTAGCTACATAGGAGGGAACTTCTTTATTATTATTGACATAATTGAGAGATAAAATATCCATATCATGAAGCCCTAGCAATGTGAACAAAGGAAAATGATAGATATTAATAACAAAAATAATGTTTAAATCAATTCTTATAAACTTATAATTAATTCTAAAACAAAATAAAGTTCGTATGTGAATTTTTCACTCTTGTTTTTATTCATTGAATATTAATTAATATTGACTAAATTTTATTATTTCTCACAATTGTTATTTATTAATTTAATTTTAAGACATAATGCCTACCAAGCTTCGAATTTCTCAAGATCTGAGGATCCTAATAAATTTACTGTCTCAACAAGAGGGGTACATAAGAGGTTTCTTAGGCATGTGCATCTCACAGTTCGCCTGTATCAACAAGTAGAAAAGGATTTTGGCCACTAGCTGAAAAGGGTTTTAGTAAGGGTCTTCGTTTAAGAGTATCCTCTGTGTCCGCGCAAGCACGATTTAGGCTGCTAACCCCATAGAGCACCTTAGCACAAACAGTTCATGATATGTGATTGAGACTCGAAGGCCCTACTTTGTGTTAGGTGAGAGCCGAGTATAAGCTCAAATGCCACTTATCTTTCGAGGTTTTGGCCTCGAGAAGCATTTTTATTATAGTGAGTCGAAGAAGCTTGGCGTTAGCTTGTTCTCACTTGGGTCGTTCTCCAAGGGTGAGTACTTTTTCCCACTTGGACAGGTCCTCTAAAGTTGCAGATCTCAAATGGTGAATGACAATAAATGTTTATGGATTTCTGATCATCCCAAAAGGGCGAGAGAATAGTTTCCTGACATTGTTGCCATCCCTAAAACATCAGACAGATTTTCATTTTAAAAAGTCTTGCATGTGCGTTCCTATTTTAATTAAAAAAATGCAAGCACAATGTTTAGCGTTCTATCAATCAAGGCAACCTGCAAAACAATTCATTAGTAGTATGTGTTTTATTCTTCTTTTTCAGCATCTTGCAAACCACTGTGAGGCTACAATCAATAAGATAACCAGGAGAACAACCAAGCCCAAAACTCGTCAGCGTTAGAAAATCCAAAAAATAAAAAAACTGATTGTATATTCAGAAACTAGACGAGAAATTATGCACTTAAAAAAAAGCACTCAAAAACGTTACCGTTTGAGCCCGTACGAGGCTCCAGAAGCTATAAAATGAAGGATTAGGCAGGTACAGTCATAAAAAATAGTGATTTCTGATAAATCCAGCAAGAAAAGTCAAAAAATAATTTCAGCATAGTGATCTTTGGGAAAATCTACCCAAAATAAAAAAATATTGCTTAGAAAAAAGACTCAGAATGAGCAAGATATGCATGTTTGAAGTTAGAGTGCAAAACCAAAACTGCATATGGAGAGGGGTAAGAATTTCAAACCCCTACTGACATCATCATTATATGAAGTTACATTTGACAGTCTATAGGCCGTCACCAAAATTCAATAACCCTGAAACAAAACATCTATATGGTCATCAAATTTAATGTATGTAAAATCCCTGTGTGCAAAAAATAAAGCAATGAAAGGTCGCCACGTGTCTATTTGTGAAGGGCCTGTTTGGAGGCCTATTGATGAGGTGGCCGCTGGTGGTGGGAGGGTTTTTAGAGGAGATTTTTGGTGGTGCAAGAGTGGAGATAGGGTGGAGAGGAGCTGTAGTGGTGGGCTAGTGTTTGGAGGATGTAATGCGAAGGCAAATGACGGAGTGTGGGGGAGAAGGGAGGTGATAGGGAGAGGTGGCGAAGAAGAGCTGGGTAGCGTGGGGTTGCACGGGAGGAAGAGGAGCCTTGGGGAGGTTTGAAGTGAAGGCTATGGTGGTGGTGAACTGTGGAGGGAGGAAAAGCTCACACAGTGGATGGGGAGTTTGGCAGGAGGGGAGAAAGAAGCGGGTGGGTTGTGTGGAGAGGAAGCAGTGGTGGGGAAGGTTTTATAGTTGGGTATGGTGGAAGACTAGGGAAAGCAAAGTGGGGGAGGGAGTGAAGGGTTGTGTTGCAGCTGGTGGTGGAAGTGGGGAGAAAGCGGGTGTGTAGGGTGGATTGGAGTAGAGTGAAGCAAGGACGAAGCAGGGGGTTTAAAGTGTAGTGGTGGAGTGGAGTTAACAGCGTGGGCTACAGAGGAAGTGGAAGTGGGGGTGGTGCGGTGGTGGAAGAAGGTGGGAGGTGGGAGGTGTGGCGGGGGAGAGGAGAAGNAGATTTGTGCGGGGGTGGCACGGTGGTGTGGGGTTTTAATCCCACATGCACAGCGTTTGGGAAAAATGCGCAGTATATATTCAAAGACACACAATAATTATGAAAAGTGAAGTGAGTGTTAGGCGCATAGACTTCAAGGTTGTAAGTTTGGAATATGAAATATAGATATCAGTAATGATTCGAATGCAGAGAAGATTAAACCAGAGACTATTAGAGTTAAACCTTGACCCAAAATATTTTATTGAAAGATAATTAAATTTGCCTCAATATGCATGTAGTAAAAACCTACAATAGACAGACGCCTCGATTTGCATGTCGAGGTCGTACGGCCTCTTTGCGCAAAATTTTTTTTGCCACATTCAATTTTGGGCGAGGTTAGGCGTATTTATAGTTGTTTCGCACTAAAACAACGACCTGGACACAATGGTAGACTCAATTTTTTCTCAAAATGAATGTATAAAATGACAGAAAATAGAATTAATTCCAAATGTAAAGTATGAGGCCAGAAATTGATTTTTTCTGCCCCACAGTAGGTGCCAGAAATGTGTGTGCTAAAAGTGGACCTCTACTTTAGCAATACACTTCAACATGGTCATTGTTCTTCAATTGCATACAGGAATGAATATGGATTCATTCATCCTACATGTCTGAATGAGTTGACCTGTTGCCTCCTAGTAGGCAGGAGTATGAGCTTGCTCTCAGATCATTGCAAGCTCAGTGACTACACCGAAGACCTAAATGAAGGATTTAATCTATATGCTAAAAATAAAATGCTTTGATTAATCTAACTGATTATGCAATTTTTTGTTCATCCAAGCTAATTAGATTTAGTTTTAGAAGCACCAAATGAAAAGTGAGATTTTCATTTTAAAAACACCAAATTCAAAGTGTGCTCTAAGATTAGATTTGCATGCTTGAAAGTAATAAACAACAATGCTAGATAAATGAAAGCTAAAATGCTAAGAATGCTAGAATGAAAATGCAGTATAATAATGTTAATAAAAAGTTAGGATCCTTTGTGAAGGAAAATAGTTTCTCTTTTATAGAAATCTCTCTCGAATCGACGATTGAGATCGAACAAAAAGAGTGGCTTAGATTCGATTGAAGAAGCACAATCCATGTGCAAGCGATGTGATTGGTTGAGAGAGTCAGTTGACTGAACTGACTGATCAGTTATTTTGGAAACTTCCATATTCAATTTTCAGTTAATTGAAATGTTTCCAAAATGATAAACAGTGGAGAATCAATTAACTGAGTGGAACTGGATTGTTTCCATTTTGATAATTAGTCAACTGAATTTGATGATGTCATATGCATTTTTAATAATTTAATTGATTTTGAATGCACATTTATGTTTTTATAATTAATTTAATTCCTTTTTTATTTAATTGACAATTTTGTAATTTTTATTTAATTAATATATCAAAATATCAATTAAATAATTAACATAAGGTTTATTTGTCAATGTATTATGATTTTAGGAATTAATTAATTAATCAAGTATGATGATCGATTAGGACCTAGGGTTTAGGTCAGATCAGTTCAAATTTGATGAATTGCTTATTTGATTTAGGACTTAGAATAATCAAGATTAGGGTTTCTTGATTAATTGTTGAGATTGGGGGTCTAGGGTTTATATGACCATTTTTAGGTGATTACATTTGCCCCTCTTTGAATTGATGTGTGATCATCACATTGATTCAAAGACTTGTTAGTGAGAAGACCCATAAGAGCTTGATTTGAAGCGATGAAATCATTCTTTTGAAGAAGAAGACCGACTCTGAGATAGATTGGACAAAGATCGATCAAAAGATATAAACAAAATGCTCGGTTTGATTTGAAGCGATGAAATTGAACATCTGTTAAGAAATCTTAAACCTTTTGATTGGTTTGAACGAATAACCAGTTTGATTTGAAGTGATGAAACTGATTTTCGTTAAGAGATTTGATTAGCAAGCAAATTGACTTGATTTGAAGAGATGAAGCCAATTTGATCAATGTATCTAGTTTCAATAATGAATATCCCGTATAAGACTGATCTTGTCTGGTTTCAAGTGTATTCACCACTGTATAAGACCATTGATTAGGTTGTCTTTGATTTAAGACGATCTCAACTTGATTTGATTCGATGAAGTTGAGATGCCCCAAGCGAAGGGTTTTGAGTAAAAATGAAACGCATAAGAATCAGTCATCCAATTTTCTTCCTCCGTCTGGCTTACATTTTGGATCAACAGTCATAGAAATGAGTTACAAAGATGAAAGAAAATGTACATTTCCCACTTCTTGAGCACCGAACATGATCGATCAAGTAGATAAAGGTAGCCAGACAAGGGGCATAAATCACCTTGTTTAATATTTAAACCCATGAAAGTTCCATACACCAAGAAAGGGGCGTAAAACACCTTGTTTAATGTTTAAAATTGAGTTATTAATGTCCTTAACTTCATTCATTTTAGTTGGCATGAGACGTTTTTCTTTAGAGACTTGGTTTCAAAGTTTGTTGGTGTTTCTACTCTAGGCTTGGTCGACCTTGGATGTTTACACTTCAATTATTTTCTCGATTAATGCAATATGGAATGTAACATGTATGGTGATATTTTTAGTCCTAGATATAATGTGGTGTGAATCACTTCTCATTCCTTCCCACCACAGGAATGTTTAGTGCTGGCCTTTTTAAAATTATATTTGGTTACTTTCCTAGCCGACCATGGGAGACTTCGCAAGTTATATATTCCAATATAAATAGAGGATAAATTATTATGGATGATGAGTGGATGAGTGATTAAAAGGTGACATTCGTGTGTGCCTATGCAAAACCTTTGTGGAGTGTATATATGAAAGAGGATCTATCTCCCTAATTGTTTGAGTTGTTGTGAAGAGTGTTTAAGGACAACACATATATTCAACTATTGGCTACTAGAAGCAGTGAGCCAAAGCTATTTACAGTTTATTTGGTTGATTTTTGTATTGGTGGTGGATCTATTCTTTTTTACCTTTCTTCTTCTAGATAGTGTGCCTTCTGTCTTTAGGCAATGAGTCTTTTTGGTAGGAGCCTTTCTATGTAAAAATCACCTTAACCAGTGTCCATATATTTGAGAATATTCTTCTCCATAATTTTCCCTTAGTAAAATTTTTCACATAAATATGGTATTTCATGTGTTTGATGGTTGTTGTGCTTTCATGTTTTTATCTTTTAAGGATTAAAGTAAGTTAATTGGTGGAACTGACTAATAATGCTATTAAGTTTAAAAATTTTGTGCACAACTGATTCACCCCTGTTAGTTGTCTTGCATATTCAACAATTAGTATCAAAGTTGTGGGTCCTCTGAGAAGAGCTTAACCGCTTAAGGAGATCTTGATGATGCATAAACTGACACTCCCTAATTTTTATGGATTTGACTATGGTTTTTGAAAAGAAAAGATGTGGGGATATTTGATCTCTCTAAGCTAGAAGACTTGGAAAGTTTTGAAAACACAATATGTGAAACCAATAGGTCAATTGAACACTCCAAATGAGATTGAAGCATATGAAAAAAATGAAAGGGCAAAGTATGAAATTTTTAATTCTCTAACTAAATCTAAATTGACTAAGGTTGTATCTTTGTAAACTGCTCATGATGTTTGGAAAATATTTAAAAGAACATATGAAGGGAATGATATCGTCATACAAGCTAAGATATAGAATGTAAAGATAAATATGAAGGATTACAGAAGGATGAAGAAGACACCATAATGACATACATGCAAAAGATTAATGATGTGGTAAATGAGAACAGAAGTCTTGGTGGCACACTAGAAGAAAATGATGTGCAAAAGTTACTTTGAACCCTTACTAAAGCTTATAAAAGTCCCTTCTATTAAAGAAAGTCATATTTTGAATCAATATTCTAGAGAAGAGATGTATGGTGCATTCTTGCTTTTGAGATGAGAGAATTTGATACTACTAGCATAAGATTAGAAACTACTTTTAGGGTTACAAAACTAAAAAAAAGAGGAAGAATCAGATAAAGATAGCTTGCATGAGATAGAAGCAAAATTTGTAAGACGAATGAAGAAAGGTACTAGAAAATACAGAGGTAAGTTACCCTTTAAATGTTTTCACTGTGAAGGAGACATTGAGGAAGGAATTATTGTAGATCAACTATACACACCAGATTAATTCTGAAATATCAGCTACATTCGTCTCAATTCTCTTGGTCATGGGTCTGCCAAAATTTGAAGCCCTCCAACTGTATCATAGGGTTTTCAAGATGGAATTGCTGGGGGATTTGGAGATCACAACTCACAATGTGGATGAGAATTTTTTGATCCCATAACTAGTTGATTATTGTTAGGAATTAGGTGTCTCAACCTTGGATAATTCCTATTCTTATTATTTGTTTTGTAAACTGTATTTCTTGCAAATAATGTTGATGTGTCGGCATCTTGAATTGTGTGTAAGGAGATCATGGCTAAAACGGTTATGACGGATTCCTATGACATGTAAGAGCTATGTCAGGAAGATTCAATGACAGGTGACGACATGTGGCAACTGATAAATGTGAGTACTGAAACAAATTTTGGGTTTCCTATTTTCTCGGAGAATGGTAAAAACCCTAATACGGTTATCGTTGGGAGTAGCCCTAAAAGTGAAGCGCATGATATAAGCATTTTTTAGGGTTGCGAAGTGAAGCGATGCGAGTGTATTGTTGGAATGTTTTATGCTGCCGCGATTTGTCTTCAAGGGTTTTGAAATCTTCTGAAAGAACTTGCATTGCAAGTGTATTGTAAGTTGTAATAGTTTTGATCAATACATTGTGCAGGTTTTGGAGTGCTGGGGTTTTTTACCGAAAGGTTTTCCCCAGGGTATATCGTTTTGTCATTCTCTATTTTTTCTATATGCATGGTATGTGGTTGCAATATCTTAGTTAAAGTAGTTAACGAATCTGAAATTGTAAGGGTTTAAAAGAATTTGCACAATACTTTCCTATAGAGATTAGCGTAGGAAGCTATTTCCGCACCTGAGTTTCCTTACAATTATCACATCCCCACGGGACCAAGGGACAAGCACAATCTGATAGAGGCGATGGTTAAGCGCCCCCTTCTCACAATATGAAATGCAACTGCCTTTGCAGAGTGAAAATCGACCATAGAGAGGATATTGATTTCCACATGAAATGACCCCATCTAAAGGTGGCTCCTAGTAATGATTAGTGGAGGGAATATCTAATTACAAAAGGGTATAAAGCCTTTTCAGTGATTCCAAATGTGGCACTGGAACAAATACAAGTGCTCTAGCCAGTGCTGATAAGGAAAGAAAGGCCTAGGGGTAGGCCTCAAAAGAATGTTAGAGAAACAAGGGGCAACTCAAGCAGGACAAACACCAATGTTGGGCCTTCTACCTCAACTGGAAAACCCATTTCCCCAAGGTTGAAGGAGTGTATGTTGATCACAACCTTCTCGACATAAAAGTGAAGTGGTAGAGGTAAGCTTGCTTAGGTTGTTACCTAGTTAATGGGCTTGAAGATTCAAGAAGAGGTAATATTATGTTATATAGGTATGTTTCAAGTTCATGAACAAAATTTTGTAGTATCCCCATGTTGTAAATAGTCAGTATGGTTCTTATTTTGGTAAGTCACTGGTCAATAGCTATAAATATGGGTTCAGTTGGTATCAATGGACAATTTAGGCATTTTGGGTATATGGTGCACAAGTTTTATATGTAAGCAAATATCAATCTATAATTGTAATAGTTGTCAGTGGTTACTTGTAATTGGGTAGAATCTAAATATGGGTTTGCAACATAACAATGTCATCATGACCATCAAGTTTAATTCATTTTTTATCATTAATATAATGGCATAATCTCTTACTTATAATAATATACACCTTAAAAATAATAGATTTTCACACACACACACACACACAAATTTATATAAAAAGAACTTTTAATTTTTCATTCATATAAATTTTAATTTAAACTCATATTCTTAGTGTCTTACCTCGTGTTCTCATGCGACTGCTTAAGTGCTTTGCGCTTAAACTTAAGTAGTTAAGTGTTCCCATGAAAATTTTAAGTTGTGAAAAAAGGATAATTTAGAATCTTTGGCTATTTTAGTAGAGTACTATTATTTAGGAATTAAAAATAAGCTATGGGAAAATAGGGGGCTGAAAATAAGCACCAAAAGCACCACGTGGCTCCACAAATATTTTTCTATCATTTTTAAAGATTTTATTTCAAATTTTTTATATGTACAAAGTATTACTAAATTATTTAATTTAAATTTCAAGTTTTTTGCTTAAAAATAAGACATTTCATGAGACCACCAATTCCACAAATATCTCCTAAAACATTTGAGCAACTACTCCTAACCAAAAATAAGCTACATATCCTTAAATAACTCGACCCAATCCCCCTCCGGCTTATGTTTTGGATCAACGGTCATAGAAATGAGTAAACGTACATTTCCCACTTCTTGAGCACCGAACATGACCGGTCAAGCAGATAAAGGCAGGCGGACAAGGAGCGTAAATCATCTTGTTTAATATTTAAATCCACGAAAGTGCCATCCACCATAGCGCGGAATGATTCCCCGCAATGAATTGTTTTTAACGTATATTTGTTATTGTGGGACAATTGGCTGCCATTTGTATTAAGTTGAAAATTCCTCCTTTCTATGATTGTTTTGCTTTGTTTATTTATTTTTCATAAATACCAGGAAGGAGCGAAAATGGTGTCGGCTTCTTTCTCTGTCCTTTCCACGAAAGAGTAGGAATCAAACCCCTTCATCACGAC
>MU228364.1:738227-762528 GCA_018584345.1 Thuja plicata | reverse complement strand
AAAATTAACAGGTGGCTTGGCTTCCACTGATACAGCAGACGGAACTACTTTTAAGGTCTTAGTTCTCCAAACTTTGTTCCTGCAGCAATACGGAATTGTATTCTTAAGTCGGAATGTAATGCATTAATAGTACTGCTTTTCAGCAGACAATCATAAATATTGTTTTAGAACGCAGTGTTCTTTCATTTCTTTATCGACCTTAAGTTTTGTAACCGTGGATGAACTCGAGTATTTTGGCTCCTGTTCCAGAGTGTGCCGTCAAAGGGGATGGAATCTCTGTGTTTTGACGCTAATATCGGCGTCGACCGACATTGAAACCTCCCCGGGATTATGTCAAGGGGTTGATTCATTATTTTAATTCTCATACGCTGTCGATCCATTATGTTAATGGCGGTATCCGTCAAGCTCGGAACTGTACTACTTACCTACTCCCACTCACACTATTTCCAAAAAGCTATGTACAGTTATATAAGACACGGAAACGTCTATGCAGCAGACTAAAACGTATTTCTTACCAAGGGGGACACTTAGTTTTTTTTTCAACTTTTTTTCAACTTCCTTATTATGTTTTACGTTTTAGTCTGCTATTTAGCCAATACCGAATAAGACACCACCTGTAAAAATATTGGGAATTACAAAAAAATTGAAGGTAAAAGCATGCCTGTTCTAGGCCATTTTCTGTGTGTTTGATTACATGGACAAAACGGCTTTCCAACACACTATACTAAAGGCATCAGTAATTCGATGCAATGAAAATATCTTATACTAGTTAACTAGCATCGCACCTCGTGTGCAATGGGTATATCGAAGAAATATGAAAGGTCGATTACGAAAAAATAGGTCTATAGTTTGAAAATATATTTCTTTATTTTTCTAATGAACTCCATTACAAATGAAGGTAGATTTGTATCTAGGTCTTCACGTGAACGTCACTCATGGGACAAACCCAAAGTCTTCCTAGTTACATAGGAGGGAACTTCTTTATTATTATTGGCATAATTGAGAGATAAAACATCCATATCATGAAGCCCTAGCAGTATGAACAAAGGAAAACAATAGATATTAATAACAAAAATAATGTTTAAATCAATTCTTATAAACTTATAATTAATTCTAAAACAAATTAAAGTATGTATGTGAATTTTTCACTCTTGTTTTTATTCATTGAATATTAATTAATATTGACTAAATTTTATTATTTCTCACAATTATTTTTTATTAATTTAATTTTAAGACATAATGCATAAGCCCTAAGGTTTGCACTCATCACTCAAATTATAATAGAATGAATGCTTTTGAACAAGCACTAATATTGTTCTTCCATATAACAATTCTAAGAAGAAAATGAATGAATGACGTTAGAAAAGTGCCCTCAGAGAAAAAAATCAATAAATGCTAATAATTTTATTTAGCTCAAAGTAAGTTGTATATTACAAGGACACGCTTTTGGGGGAAGGCTATGTCAATGTTCTGCAAAGTTAATAAAAATGAATTTAAAATATTCAAAAGCATGTATAGGATCTAGGTTTCCCATCATTAATAGATTGAAGTAACATTTGTAAGGGAAAGTTCAGGTGAGAAGTAACTTGTCATGGTTTATAGAGAATTGATTAAAAAGGAGATTCAGTATTGTAAAAAGAGGTAAAGACAATAATTTATTTTTATTTGCCTAATGTTGATTAAATATGGTTACACATGGAAATAATGGAATGGTGTGTACTGAGAGGGGAGGGGTGAATCAGTACCCTTAAAATTTTTATCACTTAACCTTAATCCTTTTAGTAATCAATTGTATTACCAACCATGTGTGATATTTTATCTTTGTGTATGTTATATCAAATCATAAACTCAATAAGCATGTAAACATTTATGAAATGTATTGACACATGACACAAGATTTGGTAACGTAGAAAACCCCTGTTAGAAGCTAAAAACTGCGGTGGGGATGAAACCCACAAAATTTCACTATCTGCGGAATGGAAGGGGCATGTTAAGGCTTACAATTTTGATCACTTCTGATGATCTACCCTGTTAGGAGTAATTTGTGGAGATTGGTTAAGGTCTACTTTGTTAAGAGCTTTAGCAACACTGTTTAGTGTGCACTCGGTTAAGAGATTTACAAATGATTGTTAAATCCACCTTTCTCAAGGATTTCTTCTATTTGCTACACTTGTTAGAATGTAGTCAAAAATATTCATGGACCTGAGAATATGCAATTTATAATTGTTGATTACAGACCCAATAAAGATTACATGTATATTTATCACCTATAGTGATTGATCAATACCTCTGTTATGCTCGGTAGCCTTGGATCTTGTTCTTGATAATTGATTTCATATTTGGTTGTTCTTCTGCATAAAACTCTGTCTCTAATCCATAGAAGTGTTTGTGGCTACAATCATCATCACATCCCTATGTTCTGAATGATTACACATCTATTTATACAATGAGTTTTACCTAAATGAGTTTCACGCATAACAATGATAACTCTATGATCAAAGGTTTACAACTTGACTTTGATCTCCTAGTTTGCATGTTTCTAATCAGTTAGACTGATTAAAACAATTACAATTACATTGCTTGTCCCTCAAGAAATGGATTTAAAGCTAATCAAAAAGCTAAATATAAAACACAAGTGTTTTATCTGACGTGGAAGTCGGATCCACATTTCTCGGGATTCTAACTGTCTCTCGGTAGACTGGTGCTTGGGTTGCTCTGTAGTCTGTCGGGTTCCTCTGTTATCTGTTATGTTGGGTTCCTCTGTTATCTGTTCTGTCGGGTTACACTATAATCTACTTGTTGGGTTCCTCTGTAGGGTTCCTCTTGTAACATTTTCAGTTTTGCACTGGTAAACTGTGTCGTCAGGTTCCCTTGTGAACTTGTTTGTCAGGTTTCACTAAACCTGTCTTTTGGTGTTGTATTACCGATGGTTTCAAAACCATTTTCCTTTCATACTAATGGAAAAACATGTCTTCAATCTCCCCCTTTGACATTAGTATCAAAAATTGATATGTGCAAAATACTAAAATGTGTAGTATGTACACCATGTGTTCACCTTGTCATTATAAAACCCCCTATGTATATGTCGGTATAGTATATGTGTATGCATGTACACTTGCCTTTATATTGTTCTCCGTTTTCACCTTATCTTCCCCTTTTTATCATATCATTTTCCCCTTGTATCATATCATTTTCCCCCTTTTTTGATAGTAAGGGCACATGTGTAAATACTTACAACTTGTCAAAAATGTGGGAATGCGAGTTGTTCATGTCTTCCATCATCTTCTCCCATTTTTCTTAAAGGTGTTCTAGCGCCATATGCTCCAATGTAATCCTAGCGTGCATATCATAGATGTTGTCGATGACAAACATCTCCAGGGTGGCTATTAATTGCCTGGTCGTAGTCATATGTTGTTGCAGTAGTGTAATATTGGGTAGCAGTAGAGCCTGTAGCTCGGTTACCTCATCCCTGAATTTTGATTTTGCCTCTTGAATCTAAAGTCTCAACTTCTTTGCTTCCATTACCTTTGCATAATGCAACTTTATTGCATTGTCAGTTGTTGAGAGACCTTGAGCACTAGCAGTAAGATCTGCATCTATATTTGCAATCTTTTCACTATTTTCTTTAGTGAAGTGCTCTAATGTGCTTAACTTTTGAATTAAGGTGATAGCTTCTGAAATGATTAGTCTAATCCATTGACTAGTTCAGACAGCTTTACCTTATTCTCGGCCACTTCTTGGCTGATTTTCTTTGTCAATTTATATTGATATTTTTGCTTTGCTTGTTCTTCTATTGCCTTTTCTGAATCCACATTTTGTGATTGGATTGTGTCGGTAAGAATGACTAATTGATCAATGATAGATGCATTTTGATCAATGTTCATATCAGGTACTATTTGTTGAAGTATATCCCTTGTTGCTTCAAGTACCTAAGTGTCCTTTGTTTCCTTCTTAAGCTTATGTTGGATAGCATTTCTTCTACAAAGTTCTGCATAGTTTGTAAGTGCCTCTGGATCCAATGTCCTCGGATCACAGGATGTTATCTCAATAATTTCATCCAATGTGACTGGATTCTTATTCTTTTTCTTCTTATTCTTGGATAGAGTTGTGGAGGGACCTGTACGCAGTACCAAAGCAAGTTCTTTTGCTTGGTGAAGGCTTTGGTGTATGTGTACATGTATCCTGTTGCTCGGTGTTTACCTGTCAGTTGGGAGTGGACGTCTCCACATCAACCTTAGCCTTATCTGTAGCATCTCCTTTGGTATCCTTAGGAGTGGTATCACTTTTCTTCTCTTCTTCACCTTTATTTTCTTTTTGTCCTCCATTTGTTTCTTTATGTGCTTCATTGGTTTCTTTTTGCTCCCCATCTTTATTTTGTTCATCAGATGTGTGTTTCGGTTCCTCTTCACCCTTATCCTCGGGTATGCTTGAATCAAGCTCAGGTGACTTCTCCATTTGTGAGATGATATTGATAGCTTGTATCAATAATGGCATTTGGCCTGGTATATTCGCATGTGTATCATCTGTAGTTGTATCTTGGTCCTTGGGCTGCTCGGATGTAACAGTAACATCTTCATCTGCCTTTACCTTATCTGCAGGATAATCTTCTATGATATCAAAGATGGTATCATCGATGAATGTTTCATCTACAGTATCCATATCCTTGTTAGCTTCAGTGTTCAATGCTTCTTCATTAACATCCTCACCATCTTTTATAAGAATGTGCTTTGCGCTCGGTTTAGTCTGTTCTTCTTTATTGTGAGGCTCCTCGGTAAGAGCAAATAGTGGCTCGGGGCTTGAATCCTCCTTGGGCAGATTGATGATTTTATTCCAGATATCATCACTTTCTTTGTCAAGCTCAATTAATTTTCCTTGTAGCACTTTCTAGGCTCTTAATTTTGGTGAAAACCTTTTGGAATGTAACTTCATCATTTCTTCAATTTCCTCCATTTTGGACTTGGGTGGCATAATTGAAACTAGGGGTCTTTACCTTATATGTTTTTCTTCCTTTAGTGCATATGTCAACCTTGTTGAAAGTCTGTCTAGAAGTTCTTGTGGCCTTTTACCTTCAAACTATATTGGTACATACTTGAATATATACATTGTTGTGATAATTTCCTCCTCTATCTTATTCTGATCCTCGGGATCCAATGTTAGTCATTTCCTAATCTTAGGGTATGTTATTGAACCTCTCTTGATGGTAGATGCACATACCTCAACAATTGTAGTAGGGAACTTATTCTTAACATGTTGTTCATCATGTTTAGTGTCTTCTATATCTTCCTTACTTCTAATTAGTCTTCTTCTTTTTGTTGGTGCCTGTTTCCTGGTTTGAGGCTTCCTTTTGTAATTCCTCACTTGTCCTTTCTTGTCCGGTGACGAAGTTGGAATTTTTTTTGTTTGACTTCTAGTCCTTATTGTAGTTGTAGTCCTTGGTTTCTTTGCAGGAGGTGGTGGTGCATCAGACTCTATAGATTCAGAGTCACTCAATTCTTCTTCTTCACCGAAGGGTGATTGTCCCTTGGTGTCATCCTTTTGTTCTGACTCCTCATCATTTACTGTCAACTTCTTCTTGAGTGTCTTAACCATTTTCTCTTTCTTTGTGTCAATTTTCTTCACAACTAAGCCTGTTTTAATTCTTTCCATGGCTTCCTCATAGGTTCCAAACCTAGGTTGTGACTTGTCCACTAGTTCATTTATCAATGCTTCAATGGCATTGGTGGATTGATCTATGTTGACCTTATAGTCAAGTGGTGCTAACTATGCTATCCTCAGTACAAATGGTTTGATAAAGGTGTTATCGGTTTCCACCATAAAACAAATTTTAGTTTTATACTTTTCTACCAGTTGTTTTGGTATCCTCATCATTTTCTGCATTCTTTCCTTAAATCCAGTGAAGTATTCATCCATAACTGATGTTAAATTGTCACCTAATGACTCGATGAATTCACTGATTGGAATGGTCACTGGTCGGGTAGAATCCTAGTTGACCATTTCTATAGATTGAAAGAAGTTCTAGAAATAGAAAAATGTACACATTAGAAGTGATCTAAACTTACATGAATTGGACTTTGTAGACCTGATTGTCCCTGTGTTCTTATCTATCTGCTTCAGTAGAAGCTCATATAGATCTAATTGTAGACCCTTCTTTACAATCTTGTAAGCAGTGTCAACTGCTCCACATGCTATGTTGTTTAACATGCTAAATTGGTATATCTTGTAACCTAGTACACATGCACCAAACTTTAGTTCTGGATTGGTGATGGTGTTAACCTTCAATCCTCTGTTATCCCATACTGCACCTGTCATCTTCTCTATCTCGGGACGAGAAGGGTGTTTGAGTGCCTTGGCCTTGTTGGTTATAGGATAACTGGTAATAGCGTGTATCACATCTCTGGTGATCTCTTTTGGCTCATCTAGACACATTTTTTAGTCGTGCACTCTGCTCAGGACTACCCAAATCCACTCGGTTTTAAACTCCCTCGGGAACATTAGGGCATTTGTCAGCCCTTTGACCTTGATGTGTTTGTGCTCATCCTTGATGGTTCCTCCTGTACAGAGATTCTGGTAAGCTTGATCAACCTGAAGGTCTCCTATCTCCGCGATCTCACAATGTATGTATGAATGTATATCCTCAATCAGTAAAACCCTAGGTGGAATTATGGAGAATGCACCGGCGTCGTTGGGTTGCTAAGCAACCTCTGGACAAAGTTTGTATTTAGGTTCTTCACAAGTGGAGTTCTTGATCAGATTAACCTTTTTATCCTTAGTGTTCTTTATCTTGGTAACATGGGAAGTGGTTTCCATCATTTCACAAAGTTAGGGCTCTTTCCATAAAACAAATAGTGAGCTCGGTGATTCTAGTTACTTACTTTAACCTTATGTAGCTGTTGTTGTTCAGAATCTGAATGCTATGAATCTACTTGGAATGCTCTGCAATCTAGTCACTCTATTTCACTCTTCTCTACTCTACTCCACTTCTTAATCGCTTTGTGAATAATGAGCTCTTCTGTCACCCTATTTATAGATGATGCCCTAAGTGGTGCAATTAATGCTCTGCCCACTTGTTGGGTGTCAAAGACAGATTTTCTCGGGTATCACACAAACTTTTAGCTTGGGGTAAGTGAAAACTCACTGGACCTTTCATAGGTTTACCGATGGTGCTCAGTAAGTGGCGAAGTCTTCAGTGCATTTTACGTGATTATCAACGAGTCTCGGGTTACATTGATTAACTTGGTATTCACATGTACACCGACGATTCTCGGTATGTATAGACAACTTAGCTTTGTATGTTAACTGATGCTTTTTGGTATTCATTAACCGATGAGATTGAATTCACATAAACATAACAAGTAATACCATAGTGCATCTTTAATCATGCTAATTTGGCATTTTAACTATGTATAAATGAACTGATGCAAAATATGAATTGGTATAGTGTAGTTCCATAGTTACTTGTTCAGCTTAGGTGGGGGTGGTGATGTCACCAGATCCATTGGATAAGGTGTCACCAATTGCATTGCTCAGTCCAGCTTCATCAATGTTTGTAGCTTTCCTCCACATTTTGTTTCTCATCTTCTTGATGTCTTCAATGGTATTTCCATTGGGAAAAGTGATTGTCTCTGTCACTCGGTCTTTGCAGTCCTTGCTTAGATGACCAACCCTATGACAGTGTAAGCATGTCATTCCAGGGTTAGTCCAACATCTAGACTTTCTTGTCTATTTTATCATGCATTTTGCAGCTATGTGACCAAATCTTCCACATGTTGTGCAGTTTGCCCATGTATTGTAATCCCAAACATATGAGTTACCGACTCTTTTCGGTTGATAAGCATTTACTTGATATTTTGGTTTCCATGTTTTCTTTTTCTTCTTCTTGTATTCAAGAGATGTGTGCCCATGCATTTTGCAAGTAGGACAATATTTTTCCATGCAAGTTTCCTTCTTTGGTTGTTTCACCTCATATTTACATTCATATTCTTTATGTCCTTTCTTGTTACATTTATATCAATTTCCTATGAATGAAGATGTGGATTTAGGAATACCTTTTATTTTGCTCCTGCAAACATTTGATGTGTGGCCTAGTTTTCCACAATGATTGCATGACTGCCTTCTTGGGCTTGGATTTGTGTAGACATCTTTGTGATCAGCTTGGTATGGTGATTCTCCATTCTCGGTATACCCTAGTCTGGTATTGTTGTTAACTCTTCTTTGTCCATGCAGAAAATAATCCATCATTTTTATACTTTCTTAAGCTCTCTTAATCATGTCATTGTGTTGTTTCTCAATTCTTATTTCATGCTTTAGTTTTTCATTTTCTTCTCTTAGCTCACCAATAGCTTCTATCCTTTCAATGAGTTCTATGTTCATTCGATTTTCCTCTTGACTCATAAGAATAATCTAATTGGTGATCTCATGATGATGTTCAATAAGTCTTTGTATTTCTGACTCTTTCTCTTGTAGCTTTTCAATGATCTTCCTCCTGTCATCAATAGCTAGTGTTCTTTCTTGTTCATCTTGTCTAGCATTGTTCATGACATCAATCATCCTTACCATTTGTGTCTCTTGACCGATTTGTAGTATCTTTACTTTCTCTGTCAGATGTTGATTTCTTTCATTCAGACTTGTGATGCTACCTTCAAATGTGTCTGATGCTTTTCTAGATGTATATCTTGATGACTCAAATAAATCAGGTACCTCTTCTTCATGATAGACTATTTCATTACAGCGAGATTCCATAACCTTTCTTTCATCCAGTAGTTCTCTCGTCTTGATTCATGATGCTTTGTACTGCTCATAGAAGATCTGTATCTCTAGCTTATGTTTCTCAATACCTTTGTCTAGCTTATACCTTTCCATTGTATGATCTTTTCTCTCAAGTCTTTAAAATTTTTCCAAATAAGAGATGTAGCTCTGATACCAATTGTTGGAAATAATAGAATGGTGTGTACTGAGAAGGGAGGGGTGAATCAATACCCTTAAAATTTTTATCACTTAACCTTAATCCTTTTAGTAATCAATTGTATTACCAACCATATGTGCTATTCTATCTTTGTGTATGTTATTAAATCATAAACTCAATAATCATGTAAACATTCATAGAAATTTTCATGAAATGTATTGACACATGACACACGATTTGGTAACATAGAAAACCCCTGTTAGAAGGTAAAAACTACGGTGGGGATGAAACCCACAAAACTTCACTATCTGCAGAATGGAAGGGGTCGGTTAAGCTTACAATTTTGATCACTTCTAATGATCTACCCTGTTAGGAGTAATTTGTGGAGACTGGTTAAGGTCTACTCTGTTAAGAGCTTTATGCACTTGGTTAAGAGATTTGCAAAGGATTGTTAAATCCACCTTTCTCCAGGATTTCTTCTATTTTCTACACTTGTTAGAATGTAGTCAAAAATATTCATTGACTTGAGTATATGCAATCTATACTTGCTGATTACAGATCCAATAAATATTACATGTATATTTATTACCTATAGTGATTGATCAATACCTTTGTTCTGCTTGGTAGCCTTGGATCTTGTTCTTGATAACTGATTTCATCTTTGGTTGTTCTTCTGCATAAAACTCTGTCTCTAATCCATAGAAGTGTCTACGGCTACAATAATCATCACATCCCTATGTTCCGAATGATTACACATCTATTTATACAATGAGTTTTACCTAAATGAGTTTCACGCATAACAATGATAACTCTATGATCAAAGGTCTACAACTTGACCTTGATCTCCTAGTTTGCATGTTTCTAATCATTTAGACTAATTAAAACAATTACAATTACATTGCTTGTTCCTCAAGAAATGGATTTAAAGCTAATCAAAAAGCTAAATATAAAACACAATTCCAAAGGCACAGATCAGATAGATCCCTAAGAAAACAAAAATCAATTGGATTTTCATCTGTACCAATCCATACAGTATCTGCAAACACGAAAACATAGTAACTATTTACAAAATAATAGAATTCCTTATTGGTTACTCTTCCAAAAGTCTGTACAATCATTGCCAACCCATGAATGGGCTTCAAACATGTTTAAATACCGTTTGCAATGGTCATAACTATAATTCAAATTGTTATGAACCAAAGTTTCAACTTTTCAACTATACCGAGAAACTTTTTGAAAAGTTGTCAATGTTGTCAAACAACATTTTTGATAATTTTTCCAATTTGCAACATTTTGTACACTAGGCTTATGTAATGCCACAAATGGCTTCAAAACATGTTCTAATGACCTAATATCTAGTGAGCAACCTAGAAATCACAACTTTATGCCCATTTGATCATTTTGACATCCTGGTTTATAATTGCACCTAGGATCCAAAAGATCTTACACTTGGCTTATTACATTATTCTCATTTATCAACTGATCCCAAAGGGTCCTAATCTATCCTAGGGAAGAACATGAAGGACATAGCTTTGGTTCCCTGCACCATATACCTCAGGCCACTGAAACTTAAGTCCCTTGAGTTGTAATGTCTGTAATTTGGAGGTCCATCTTCTCAATTTCCTTCTCTGTTAGCCATGTAGCATCTTCCAATAGCTTGTCCTTCCACTTGATTAGATATTCACGATATGCTCTCCTCCTAGTTTTTTTACTAACCTATGTTTCCAAAAGGGCTTCAACTTCATGTTGATTTGGGTGAGGAATTTGTTGAAGTACTGCAGCTTCATGTGTTCCTTATAGACCTGCATCATGGACATTAGAAACTTTATAGGCATAAATATCACATACATTGAAGGTGTTAGACAATCCAATGTCTGGAGGTAAATATATTTTATAGGCATTATTACCACATTTCTACAATATCTTTAAGGGTCCCATCTTCTTCATCATCAATTTGGTATACTTCCCTTTAGGAATTATCTCTGCTCGGTGGTGGATCATCACTATGTCCCCTACCTTATACTATACATCCCTTCTTCTTTTATTTGTTATCTCTTGGTACTTCCCTGAAGTTTGTTCAAGTCTACTCCAGACTTCTTGGTGAAGTTCTTTCATAACATCTGCAAAGTCTTCTACTTGTGCACTCCTTTCCATACTACTGATGTTTCTTAACTCCATTAAACCTCTAGGGTGTGTCCCATATACAAGTTGGAATGGGCTATGACAAGTGCTCCTGTTAGGGATTTTTCTTGCAAGTACCTTTTCAAAATAGTATAAATGCTTGCTCTTGTATATTTCCAATTTATTATATGCAAGAAAAGCCTAATCTATGAGGATTGGATAAGATCCTCTTTCTTTTTTGAGATCCACAGACTCAGGACGGTATTGCCTTTGAATGATTACTGACTTGCAGTATTAGTTATAGTGGAATAGGTCTTCTTACTAGTTTGCTAAATGTATTTTATTGTATCAACAAATAGAAAACTATGCAAATGACTGCGATTAACCTGATATAGAGCTTAATAAGCCAAACTATTATCTTGACAACAAAAAATATTAATGTGATAAGGATTCTCATCCTTCTTCCTTTTATAGTTCTCTGAACTTAGGAGGGGCAACCTATGTGATTCTCTCTTTAAGGAGTGAGTAAACTGAATTGTATACTTTATGAATACAATTACTTGTAAATGTATGCTTTCTTATGAATGCAATATAATTTGATTGATTGATCTTAAATATTGGATGATGAACAATTACTTGGTAAACCATAAACAAGTGCCTAATCCTATGGGAAACAGAGTCAATCTTGAATGTAAATCCACAATTAGGTGACTAATGAAAATAAATGCAACCTAGATAGAATGCCTTAAAAACTATCCACTCACTCCTATATCTTTGCTATCAGATCTTAATATCAATATTCAGCTTCCTGGGATCACCTGAAAGAATTATTCCTTCCTTGAAGGACCTCACAAATGATTGCACAACTACCTTGCAGTTGATGTATTTAAATGCCTTACAAATAAACACATAAAATCTTGAACAAAGATAAAAGAGACAACACAGGATATAAAATAGAGATTTCAATGTGTTTTATTAGTATCTAACTACTTCAAAATACATTCAATAGACCAAATAGTACAGAGGCTTAGACAAAATTGTAGTAATCTACCTTGTAATTATATTCCATCATCTTTGAAAATGTTACAATATGCTCTATTTATAGGCTAAAACCATCTTTGAATCCTTAAAAAGTAAGGATGCAACAAGCTTCAGATGGTTTTAAGACCTAACCCTAAAAACATAGAAAAGACAAAAGACAAGAAGGAACTAAGTGGTGGATGGAAAAAAATGAAGAATGAAATCTGATTTGATCTTTGTCTTCTTATGATTACTGACACCTTTGTCTGTATGTGTTCTAGCCTCTGATATTTGCAGCGAGACCTAGTAACCGCCATTACAGGCTAATTTACACTAGTCTTCAAGATGACTAACCTTCATGTTCTCAAAGAGTAGGTGCCATGTGTCCTCCTATTCTTCATCAATAACATCCAGGTCAACAGTGAAAGGCTTTTTCTTCTTGGGTTTTGTTAAAACATCCCATGTTGTGACATCATCTTCCTTTGGCCATTCATAGCTCTGAATGTTCTCTAATTGTGTCATCTTCCTCTCCCACCTTGCATCTATAATGCTCTTGACATCTGTAATGAATTTATTAAAATCTGTTTCAGCCTTAAAGGCTTCATCTAGAATCTTGCTATATCTTTCCATATCTAATTCTCCCTTGTCAGAAACATACACCTCTTTATTAGGTAGTACAATGTCAAACTCCAAACTCCATACACCTAGTGGCTTGATCTGATTATCTTTTGATCTTATTGATGGCACAAATTTGTTGTAATCAGGCCCAAACATATTTATTCTTGCCTCAATCTGATTTGCCTTGCCATTGAAAAAGGACAAGGTTACACCTATCTGTTCTATCTCCTCCCTAACATGGGTTACTCTCTCTGGTAAGTCTGATCTTAGTGGTTGCAAAATGATAACCTCTGAAATAACCTGGTTCTCACTAACCATGTAGCATAGTAAGGGTTCAAAATTGATACAAAATTATTGACTTCCACTTGTAGGCTTGGCAATTTACCATAGGCTCCATATACTATATCTACTTTATCCTTTGAAACATTTATCCTATGCCACAAAATTTCCATTAATGCTCCTAAAACAACATTATTATGTTCACTAATCCCCTGCTCTACTTCTGCTACAGCATACTCTATTTCCTCTATTTGAATTTCAACATCTTTGCCTTCTTTGTGTACTGCAGGGCAACCTCAGGCATTTCTTGCAATTTCTAAGTTATGTCTGCAATTATTTTCTCGATTACATTGATCTTCATTAGACATAACTCCCAGTCCTTAGCAATCAGGCTTAATTCATCAAATAGTTTCTGATATCTATCAGACATTTATACTGCCTTTGCTTCATTCAAGTGAGCAAAATGGGTCAATGCCTAAGATATTTCCAAGTCTCCTGTATTATGCACTGACCAAATTATCTTGTCTCCTTCCATCTTCTCTTGAACACTTATAAGGGGTGGATTTTGGTTCTTAGGAGAAAGAGACCACATTGCAAGGGCTTGAGACTTAGAGTCATATCCACACCCTTTTATCATCTCTCCTATCTGTGTCTCTATAGAAAAATTGACATCAGACTGCCTCCTAATTTGATCTATAATAAATGTCGAGGCCAAGTCCCAACCCTCTACTAGGAGCATGCCACTAGAATTTACAAATTTCCTGGCTTCATCAAGAGTTAAAATCTCAGATTCTGGATCATAGGCCTGGAAGGCTTGTAATGCTTCACTAGTGATTGCCTCTCCTCCTTGTGACTTTAACTGTGATGCAACTTGTTCTTGCTTAGCCCATATCAGGAAGTCTGTAAACTCTTTTTTTTTTATGAATTCATCCTTTAGAAACTCTTCCTATTGTAATTCTCTTTCATCTTGGCATCGCATGAGGGGTATTTCTACATTGTCATCAGTATCCTCCCTCTTTTTATTGCCTTCTCTTATCAAATTTCTTAGTTGATGATCATATGCACTGGTCATGTGAATAGGGCACCAATTCTGTCTTTTTTCTTCTTATGAATCTTTTCTACAGAGAGATCCCCTGCTTCTACTCTTTGTTTTTTCTGTGGGGGCTCTACATCCACTTCAGCCTCTTGTGCTTCAGTTAAATCAATGATATTTTCCTCATTTTGAGGTGGCTAATCTTGGGGTGGTGGACTATGAATAGAGTAGCTACTGCTATACTCTAATGGTGATTGCTTGTTAGACCCTCTATCCTTATCATCAATTTGATCTTCAATCTAATTGCCAAGCAAACTATGATTCTCAATCATCTTTTCCAATTTCTGTAAGTAGGGCAATCCTTGGAAAAATCCACCAAATGGGATTCCTTTTTTTTTCAATTGCTGCTCCAGCTCCATCAGATCATGATATTTAGATAATCTAGATGCAATTACATCCTCTTCAAGAATATTTCTTATTAAATCCACATCTTCACAAGGTTGATGCCTCTTGGTGATAGGAATAGTAGGTGTTAAGATTTTCTTGGCACTCTCAATGAATCCTTCAGTATCAATATACATGTATAAGGAAATATTCATTCTATAATGCCTTAACCATCCATTAACAGGGTCATAAGCCCTCTTCCCAATAGTAAAATCTGAGGCAATGAACTGCCTAGGAGTGAAAGTTCATTTTCTGTGAGATGCCCAATGCTCTCTATCTGATAACATGATCTTCCATAGAAACTCCATTATTGCAATCCTTGGTAGCACTCTATAGGGTAGGATATGTGGTGGACGTGAACAGTCATACACTCTAATCAATGTAAAAATTTTGTGACAATAGAAGTCACCCCAGTTATGGTCACCATTCTACTTGTCAACAAATTGAAAAGGTCTCAACAATTGTAGCACTTTCACTGGAAGTCTATTCATGTCTACTCCCAAATTGCTCAGCAATGGGTAAACTACCCAATTCTCAAAAGCACAAATTTCTTTCTCCTTGGAGGTGTAGTTCCACGCTCTCAACATAACTGCACCGGGTTCTTTTGTCCATGGTAGAACCTCCTGAGTGGTAAATTGGATTGGTCCATAATAGGGAAATTATAAAACATGATGAGGTGCATTAGCAAAGAATATCGTAGGAACTTAGGACTCCCAACCTTGTTCTGGATATCTAGGAATCCTTGATGCATTTTAAAAATTACAAACTGTATCTAATCATAGTCTGTACTCACATAGGGGCTTTGTAATTCTAGGATTATCATCAACATGTGTAATGATACCCTCTCTCTCCTGTTGTCAACTCCTAAGACTCTGCATAGGGCATAAGATATAGATTTCAAGTAGAAAGATAGGTCTTTATAGAAATATGGAGATGGATCACTTGGAATAGGAGCAATATAATTTTGGGTTCCCCTTGGTGTGTGAGCCTAGATCAATTTAGCTACAATAGGAGCCTCTTTGGTATACTTGGCAACTAGGGATTTCAAATTGATTTAAGTGGAACAGGGGTTATAAATGTCAAAAGCCTTCTTAAATGAAGCTCGGTCTAGGGTTACCAAGACAGTGCCATCATTCTTCTTGATGGACTTGGACGCTATATAATATCTGCTAGCCAATTCTAGAATCAAATCTACATAAATGAAAACATCAACAACTAATTTGGCTAGTCCATTGGTCTAGGGGTTTGAAATAGGCATAGAGCCATCACTGTTCTTATGAAAATAACTAAATAAATGGTAAACAGAATAGTCTAGTGTCTTGTCATCTCTTATGTATGCGTAAATATCCCCTAAATACTCATCATTTACTTTCTTACCTTGATTGGATCCCGGTAGCAACTGGATGAACTCCTCTAAATAGTTTATTTTTCCTTTCACATCATCATCATCCCCACTTACCCCACTGGTAGATGCAACACTTACTGCTCCCCTCATGATTCCTGGTATAATTTTTCACTGATCAAATTTTCTTTTCTATTACTGGTATTGAAACAAATATTCTACAAACCCTCACTTATGACTGTGAATTAACACAAATCTTTAACCTTCGGCACTAATAATTCACACTTTGGAATTCTAAACTGAAATCCTCACTGCCCACTCTATAGACCTAAATTTCTCTATTCTCATTGAAAATGCAAATTAGGAAGTCTGGATTCTTGAAAGCTTCGTAAGATATAATGATAATGGTAATGCCTATAAATGCACCAATCTCATTCATGGATTTGTAATTCAGTATTTTCTATCTTTACTCCTGTGTGCTGTGAAATGAATTTTGGCTCCTAGCCGTGGCAATTTGAACTGACAGATCATCAATTTCAAATGATGATTTTTCATATAAAACCTTATTTAATTCAAAAAGAGATCCAGATTTGATCTTATTGGCTCATTGAGAACAACTCGACAATCTTTTGAAACACGTTGTCATAACTCCTTCATTCTCATTGGCTATCAACTGTTAACATTGCGTGAAGAAAACCTCATATATTACCTTGATCTCACAATGGTTTCTTTCAGCAACAAAGGGACTGAGTGATCTCATTGTCATGAAGAGTTATCCTTAACTTCAGTTTTCCATTGAGATTACGCGACAACCATCTAATCATCCTTCAGATAAATAGCTACCTCGTAATCGCGATGTGAAATCACTTAGCTCTTATTCTCTTTGAGACTGCGTGACCATAGCTTTTACTAACTCATTTAATACCTTGGATCTCCTTTAGATACTATGCAACTATGTTATCTCTTAGTCGCCTTAAGATTTCCTTTACTCTGAGTTTCTTTCAAGATTGCGCGACTGTCACACGATCATCTTCTAATCGGATGGCCCGCGCTTAATCTCTTTAGCTTTCTATACTTTCATATTTTCAACTGAGACTTCACGACTACCGCAAATATTGTTTCTAATCTAATGGCTCACGCATAATCTCATTTGATTTTTACTTGACTGTAGTTTGCTTTGCGACTTCATGACTCAAGCAATCTCTATGTTGCGAAAGGAAAATCTTTATCTCAATTTTGCCTTGAGACTTCCTGACTAACTCATGTCTTCAAAAATTTTAGCCTCATGTCTCAATCTATTTTATTATCACCGAATCTTTGTAACTTTTCTGACCTTTTGACTTTCTATAGCGACTACATGTCATCCACAAGATCCTTTCTTTTTCATGGCTCAGATCTTCTCGCTAAAAACATATTCAAACTTAACTAAACTTATCTCAAACCATCGTACTTAGCACAACACTGTGACCCATTGAGTCTCTCTGTCGCATTAGGATTTTGCTAAATCATGGTTTCATTCCCGATTTAACACTGGCCACAGGATTTCACTTTAATCTGATGGTAGTCATGATATCTCTTTAGCTTTGACTTAACCATGGATTTCAAAAGAGATCTCATGACTTAAAGGATTTTAACCACCTTCTTAACTTTAGTTTCTCTGTGAGACACCGTGACCGAGCAATCTCAAAGTTGCTAATAAATTTATTGACTCAAGAGTTTTCATGGAGACTTCACAACCACCTCAGGATTTCAACTTAGATCAATGGCTATCGCTAATTCTCAGATCTTTTGACTTAACTAACTTTTCTCTTCATGATAATACGACTGCATGAGATCTTAAACTTAACCTTTAAACCATCTTTGCATACTTGATTACCCTGTGAGACAACGTGACTGAGAAATCTCAAAGTCGCTAAAGAAATTCTTTAACTCTAATTTTTAAAAGAGATTATCCGCCCACAGTAGGATCAAAATCTGCATCTACTCTTTGCGTGCAATCTCACAAAGATTGGAAGAATATTCACTTTTAAAAGAGACAACCTGACATAATGGAAATCGCCAAGTCTCGATAAGAAAAAGAATATTCTTAGGTTACAAAGATACTTCGTGACTTAAGTGAAATATCATGAAATAAAGCACATGACTTAAGTGACCTGGTTTCATGAAAAAGTAACAACAAATTAGAAGGGATTTCAACGAACTAGGGTTTTTCTTGAATATGCATGGAATTTGACCTAGGGCTTAGGGTTTTTTTGCATTCTTTCTTGATTTTGACGTTGAAGGTCATTATTTGTAGAGGAACTTTGACAACTTTAGACAGGATTTTCAAATTTTAAGCATGGATATCATTGAGGCCTTCAAAAAATTTCAGGCAGACTACAAAATTGGAAATACAACCAACAGTGGCTCTATCTGAGGATGCTTAAATGAAATTTTAATGCAATAACCATAGAATATCTTATTGCAGACCATGCAAAAGATGCTTACTAACCTACTGCAGAAAGGAAGCACACAACAGAAAGAAACACACTTATTTACATATATTTACCAAAATTTACTATGCATGAAACTCTTATCTCTCAACAAAAGAAAGGCTTCAAGAACTTCCCATGCATTGGCAACTCAAATTATTCATCCATGTTCTTCAAAATATAGGAATCTTTTCCAAAACTCTGAGAAACAATAAAGGAACCAAGCCATAAGGATTCAAATTTCTTGTGCTTCCCTTTATCCTCTGCTCTCACATTCCATTGGAGTACTAGATCACCAGATATAAATTTTATGCTACCTTCTCTCTTATCAAACAGATACTTCATTTTTTGTTTTAATTTTATATTCTCTTTCTAACCTTATATTCTGATTTCATCAAGCTTTGCTAATTGCATTATTCTATCTTGCATTGGGTCAGACACTTCTAACTCTACTTCTTGAAAAAACTTGTATACTGGTAACAAATTGTTCATAGGCATTCTATATTGTAAACCATACACAAGTTCAAAAGGTGATTTACCTATTTCTTTCTTGACTGTTATTCTATCAGCCCATACAACTATTTTTAACTTTGTGTTCCAAAATCTTTTATTCTTTTCCAACATTTTCTTTAAAATCTTCAAAATGATTTTATTACTAGATTCTGCTTGGCCATTTGCCTAAGGATGATATGGGGATGAGTAAGAAATTATGATCCCATATTCATTGCAGAAATCCTTGATTTCATCTGATCTAAAACACATATCATTATCCATCACTAGCTTGATAGGGACACCAAATCTGGTTAGAATGTTTTCTAGTAAAAAATCAGTAACCACTTTTCTAGCTGCTTTCTTAGTGGGAATAGCTTCAATCCACTTTGTAGAATAGTCAGTGGCAACAAGTATCCAACTATGTCCTCCACTGGATTTCTCTAAAAACTCTCCAATAAAATCAATACCCCACATGTTGTAAAAGGTGCTTCAGCACTCACAGGGTTCTTTAACCACCCTAATTTGGTCTTCTCTGACTATAGACCCTATTTGCCCTAAGTGTGATCATACCCCCAATTATGTCTAGACAATTCTTCAATTGGCTGGTATAATTCTTTCAAATCATATTTAATCTCCAATTTTATTAATCACCTTAGCTAATCAAAACCATTCAAATTCAATCAAATCAATACATGGCTAAGGTAATTAATTTAAAAGGAATAAATAAAATCCCTATTATATCTAATCACTTGCAAAAGCCTATATTGTAGCCTAAATTAATCTAATTAATTGGCTATAGTCCTAATTAATTATCAAAAGCAATAAAAAGCTTAAATAATTAATATTCCTATTTTTGAATGAATTAAATAAGTTTTATTCATTTCATTAATATTCTTCTAAACCCCAACCTAACCCACCTCAACCACTTTGAATCTGGGTTCAAACCTATCCCAGCCCATTCACCCCATGCTAAATCTAATCCTAATCCTAATCTCACTCTAACCCACCTCCTAATGTTGTCACATTCCATTAAGGTGTGATTAGGAACTCAACCCACTTGAGAAAGTCAACTTTCTCAAGCTTAACTTCCTCTAAGGACCAACTTGTCATGTATGGCCTTACATCCCTCCCCATGCCTCATAAATGAATTTCATTAATTTCTCATTAATGTATATTCTTTTATGCCCATGCCTCACTAATTCCCAAGGCATTAATGCCTCTTACACCTAATTAATGAGTTTTACAACTCCATTAATGACCCTTGTCCCCCTCTCTCTCCTCATTTCTTCTATAAATAGAATGAGTTTTTGAGCTCAAATAAGCCCTTAATTTTTTAATGCAATATTGTTATGCCCATATTTTGAAGGAGTATCAAGCATTGTTATGCTATCCATTTCTACATAGTTTCATTTTGCTTCATAGTTTCATTATCATGCATGGTTATAATGTTCATTTTTAGAGATAATATGCATGCTTAATGATTAAATAGTTTGTTTTAACTCAAATCTTTCATGCTAAGTCGTATATGTCACTCATAGTAGCATAATCTGATGGCTGTTATGTTACTTGTCATACTCTTCTTAGTTAGAAAGCAATAGGTCGATTTTAGTGCTTTATATTCTCATCTAACCATGTTTTCCACTAACGTAATGATCAATTGAAGTGTCGTGTTGCAGATAACAGGTGCACTATTTCACACACACATTTTTGGTGCCCACCGTGGGGCCCGATTTTGGATTTGGCCTCATTTTAACTCTATTTTTCACCAATCTATCCTCCCAAATTCAGGTCCAGAGTCATTTATAGTAGCAAAAAATTGCATCTAGGATATGCCCTCACACCGCAGAAATTGAGGCTCACATCTGGGATTTCCAGGGTCATTTCAGTATAGGCTCGCATCTGGTCAGCACATTGTCGCATCTGGTAGCAAAGGCTTGTATTTGGTAAACTACATCATATCCTATTTTTCCAGGATCGCATCTGGTGAAATTTTTTGTGGATTTCATTGCCTAACCCTAACATCCTAACCAGTGGTGATTTTGACATTTTGACATTCTAACTAAGTGCTTGCAGGTTTCTGAGAAGGAGATAAGAAGACAATACTAATGTGTGTGGTTACAGGGATCTTCAACTGATTTCAATACTAACCCCTTTTTCAAATCTTTCAAACTTAACACCATTTTCTCAATACGTGTCAAGTCAACTAGATTATTATGCTCTATTCCTCTTGAGGAAAATCAGACATTGGTTTAACACTTGTGGAGGGATTTGGGGGTGAATGAACAAGCAATCTCATCGTTTAAGCTTCATTTCTTTTGGAAATCAGTAATTGAACCAATCAAAGCGTTTAACCTTGTGGGCTAATTGAACAAACTCATTGTTTAAATTGCAATCAAAAATTGAACAAGCTACTCATCTAAATTTGAGGAAATTGAACAACACAAATTTGCTTTCATGCATCATGTTTTCATAAAGTAGGAACATCTTAAATTGAGCACAACATTTCTTGAAGGAAAGAACTGCTTGATTGAAACTGTTTTGGGAGAAAATGGCATGAATTAGGAGAGTATGTTCTTCTTCTTTTGAAGAATTAATAATCTAGACATCCTACGCTCGCCAATCCTTTGTACGCTTATTTAAAAGTAGAGTGCATGCCGGTTGAGGAAAAAATCTCTCGGGAACAACCCAAGTGAGGATAGGTTTTATTCCAACCCTTCCAACTCACTATAAATAATTGCTTCCTCGTAGGCTAAAGCCTTGGAAGACAGAATTGGTTTTGTTCCTAGAACTCTTACATCATTCCTTGAACATGCTTGGGTATGTGTAGAGTGGAGCCGCTTGAATCTTTCTTGCAAGACTACATAAACTTGAGTACTCATAGGGCTATACGCCTCAATTTTGCCTTGTGCAATTCTATGGGAGACGGCTTCGAATGGATTGCCCCATCATAAATAATGAAATTCTTTGATAAAACTACCTAATTCATCTCCGAAAGGGTGATAATCCTTGTACAAGGCAAAAAGTAATTATCCCAAGACACTCGTCATATCGTGCCCTCACTTACATTTGGAGTCGGCTAATACATCATCATGAGTGGAGCTATTGTGTGCTTGGTGATGACTATATTATGATTATTATTTGAGTGTGTACCTAAGTCAATGAGCAAGGATTTTCATCCTCTACCTAGAAAATAGGGCATAAGACCGTGTTTGTTCCCCTAACAATACAAATTTGCTTAATGTATCTGAAAGATCACTAAAAAGATAACACCTTCAAAACAAGAAAAAAAATTCAATCCTTGATCTACATGTGTTTTTCACTCACCAGCATGTCTCCGAACACAATCACAGATCAAACAAACTTCACGCACTTTCAAGACAAAATTTCAAAAATTGAAAAGATCTGACAGAGACATCATAAGCTCGAATCCTAGATTTCTAGGCTCGTATCTAGTATCTTGGCTCTTATTTAGTGTACTTCATCGTATCTGGTCAGTGTGTCATTGCATCTAGGGTTTAAGCTCGTATCTTGGGTCATCAGAAGTTCACATCTTGTATTTCCTGGCTTGCATCTAGGAGCTTGCATCTAAGATAGAGGATACTTGCAGATTAGTTTCTCAGAAAACCTCAGTTGATTTGGAAACCCTTTTGGCTCTTTAGTCTGTCCCGGTTGTCTTTTCTTTCTCCCTGTTGTTGTGTCAAATCACTCTTTTTCAAACGTCTACCTTGCATTTCCTATCAGTTTCTCACAATCAATCTCAATACATGTGGTCTATCCACTTCTTACAACAACTTGATTTCAAGCTCACTATCAGGGCATTCTAACCCTCTGACGCTGGAATCATTTACTTCCACCAAAACATAAATAAAACTTATACGTAGACACACTCGCTTTAATGATTCAAGATGTATCATCTTAAAATGGAAGCACTTCCATGTTAAGAGCGTTTAGCCCTCCTTAGGGGATGTATTTGACCTCCATCACATCATCCTCTCATTTCTGCATCATCCCCCCTGATCTACCTTTTTGACTACCATTTTCTGACCTGATTTCTGCATTCTGGGATACAGACCTATGTTTCTAGGATTTAGGGACAGGGTAGACCTCAGTCCTGACCTAGGAAAGGGGTGACCTCAGCCCTGACCTAGGACAGGGTCAACCTCAACCCTGTCCTAGGATAGGGCTGACCTCGACCCTGTCCCAGGGTCCAAATCCTAAGAATTTTTGGTTTCTCGGATGTCGGTCCTCACAAAAAGTTTCCTCCCACTTCCGGGTCGGCTGTTTCAGGTTCCAAAGCATGGATTCCTAAATTTTATTTAATATAGGTCCTCTCCTAGGGGTAAAGGCTTTAATGGTGATTTGATTATCCTATGTAGGCCTCCTTAGAAGATTGTGCCCTAGTTTCATCTAAAAGGGAGTTTTTTTCTCTCATTTTCTCTAAGTCCTCTATTGAAGCCTAAGCGATATTGAGCAAGAGAAAATGCCAAGCAAAAAATTCAAGCATCCTTTGTTCTACATGTTCTCAAGCAATTGAAGGTGTTCAAGTCTTCCTCTCAAGCATTTAAGCTCTCCATTGAAGATCAAGGATTCAAGCTCTCAAGCCTTTGAAGGAATTTGGTTCAAGCATTCAAGATTTATCCTCCAAACCCTAGATCTAGCGATGATAGTGGTGTGATCTTCCTTCAAGATCCTTTTTGCATCCTCAAGACTCTTTCATATTTCTTCTAAGATGGATTTCAAGCATACAATCATGAAGGTTTATGGTTTTTAAAGTTCCATTCTTTCATACTCACATATTTGCATACATTTGAATTACATTAGCCTATCTATTGAATATCATAGCTTCATTGTTAGATTCAATTCTACTACTTGCTAGCATTCTATACTTTATTGATTTCAAGGTTAATTACTAAATTGGGGTTTGACTAAGGAAAATCCCTCTGCCACAATAAACAAATCTTTCTTTTTGTAGGTACAGATTCGGGACTGTAGATCTGAGACCAGATCTGGATACCCTTTTTAGTCTTCTTTCGGATAGCATGAACAGGGACACTTTCAGATCTATGCAGGACAGGGTTGAAGTTTGTGGTATAGGGTCAACCTTTTTCATAAGACGACATCATAATGGAAAAATATTTATGGGTTTTGTTCACCTCTACATTCTGGTTCGGGATCAACTGTCAGATTTTCCAAAAATAGTCTACAGACCTCAGAAAACAGCAATCACTGATCTGCAATTTTGTAAGGTTAGTTCTTCCTCCTATCCTTTTCAATTACAATAATCAAGCATATTTACTTAATCAATTTACATAATTTAAGATCCCCTTTCTTATTCTCTTTCCAAATAGTTGATTCACTTGTGCATTAACCCTTCTACTTGGGTTGATCAAATTGGATCTCCTATTTGTGTATTTGAGGGTGAAAGAAAGGAGCATCTTATCTTCCCCTAATTAAAATTACAATATACAATCAATATCAAACTCAATTAAGTGTAAAAGGTGAAATAGGGTTAAGGATTTCAACACACTTTAACAATTAATCAATCAATTAAACCCCCCTTTCAATCTTTACATTTTATC
>MU228364.1:724204-734629 GCA_018584345.1 Thuja plicata | reverse complement strand
ATCATAGCTTCATTGTTAGATTCAATTCTACTACTTGCTAGCATTCTATACTTTATTGATTTCAAGGTTAATTCCTAAATCAGGGTTTGACTAAGGCAAACCCCTCCCCCACAACAAACAAACCTTTATTTTTGTAGGTACAGGTTCGGGACTGTAGATCTGAGACCAGATCTGGATACCCTTTTCAGTCTTCTTTCAGATAGCGCGAACAGGGACACTTTCGGATCTGTGCAGGACAAGGTTGGCATTTGTGGTATAGGGTTGACCTTTTTCATAAGACAACATCAGAACGGAAAAATATTTCTAGGTTTTGTTCATCTCTACATTTTGGTTCGGGATCAACTATTAGATTTTCTAGAAACAGTCTACAGACCTCAAAAAACAACAATCTTTGATCTGCAATTTTGTAAGGTTAGTTCTTCCTCCTATCCTTTTCAATTACAATAATCAAACATAATTACTTAATCAATTTACATAATTTAAGATCCCCTTTCTTGTTCTCTTTCCAAATAGTTGATTCACTTGTGTATTAACCCTTCTACTTGGGTTGATAAAATTGGATCTCCTATTTGTGTATTTGAGGGTGAAAGAAAGGAGCATCTTATCTTCCCCTAATCACAATTACAATATACAATCAATATCAAACTCAATTAAGTGTAAAATGTGAAATAGGGTTAAGGATTTCAACACACTTTAACAATTAATCAATCAATTAAACCCCCCTTTCAATCTTTACATTTTATCCTTAACAAACCATATTTCCACACACACACACACACATATATATATATATTATACAAGATACCACCTAACACTATCAGATAACTTTGAAAGAGTTTAGATACAACTTCATGGTTAGCACAAGATGAAACAAGTACACTTCTAAAGAATCAGAAGTGCTTCCTAGATCACTGCACTTTCAAGGAGAAACATCCTGCAGTTTCCTGCTTGATTTAGACTCCCCAACCATGGACAGAGAGACTCGTGAATGGAGTGTGACTTTTAATGAATATGACAATAACAAAAACCAAAAGTGCAAAGATACTGATGAAGAAGAAGAACCCACATTTGATAGTCCTATATTCAAATCAGGTAGTGAGGAAGACATCACTAAAGAAGAGTACAATAAACTCAAACAGAGCAAGAAATTCCAAAAGATGATGGAAAAGATGATTAGCGAAGATAAAGAGAAATAATTTCTCCACCTAGCATCCACCGGCGTAAAATTACCTCTGGATTATGACATCAAACAACTAAAAGAAAAAGAGGTGTCAAAAATTACCTTCGGATTATGACGTCGAACAACTAAAAGAAAAAGAGGTGTCAACTCCTATATCCATTCTCACCAAACAACTCACCTTAATGCAAACTAAGCTTGCGATTATCAAAGAGAAGGAAAAATCCAAAACAAAATACTCTTTGGACGCCATCTGTCTATTTCCTTTTGACAAGAGTATTACTATGGTCCTGTTTCCTCCCAACATGGCAAGACCGAAATACGACAAGTATATAGGAGAGACTGACTCACATGATCACGTCAGATAATTTTGTGCTCTGAGCATCGAATACATGCATGAACCTACCTACCTCATGCGGCTCTTTCCAGGAAGCCTAGGTGGAAACACCATGGAGTGGTTCTTGAAACTTACACCTAAGGTCAAGACTTTTGAGGAATTAATTCAACAATTTATTCAACATTACTCCCATAATATCCAGCATGATGTGACTATGATGGACCTGTGTAACACTAAACAAAAGACTGGAAAGTCATTTACACACTTCCTACAAAGATGGAGGAAACTCTTTGCACGATATTCAAGGGCTATTCCCGAATCTGAAAAGATGGAAATCTTTGTTAATAACTTGATCCCTGAATTAAAATACACATTACAAATGCAAGACTCACCTCGCTTTGATAGGATGATTAGGAATGACATCCGCATCGAAGAAGTAATAGTCAAAAAAGGTGAGATCACTCTTCAAAGTGAAAAATCTACCAACTCCAACTCCAAGCCTAAATGGTGGAAGCAAAACAAAAATGTTGTCAGTGATGGTGTAGTAGATGCCTCTAACGTAAACTCTAAACTTGAGGTATTTAATCTAACCAATAGCATGCAAGTAAGAAAAGAGGCACAGGTAACAACTTCTTTACCTAAAGCCAACAACGAGAATAGCAAAGGTCGGACATGGACTTCCCGACCTCAAAGAACCTTCACTCCTTTGGGAGAGCCTCTCAAAACTATTTTAAAAACTCTATTAGACAACAAGGTTCTCACAATCCCAGATTCCAAACCATGGGAGCCGGAAGTCAAACCCAAGTGGTGGGATGAAAATTCCTATTGCGTCTTTCACAAAAACAAAGGACACAAGACTAACAACAACCTTTAGATCAAACATGTCATCTAGGACCTTATTGAAGGAGGAAAGATCAAGGTGGATGGACACACTACCAATGAAGACCACATGACATTTAGCAAACCATTCCCTAATTATGAGAAAGGGGAAGCATCTAAAGGGAAAGGTAGTGAAGTAAACTACACCTACTCCAACAATGATAATGTGATCAATAAGCTAGACACTAAAACTGAATCCATTAATGTGGTCACAATCAAGGGTGTTAAGGACACCTATTATGGTAACTAGACATAATAACCCAGCCAAAATAACCCTAGACACAATAACCCCGCCATAATAACCCAAGGACACAATAACCCAGTGTAACAATAACCCATGGACAAAATAACCCATGGTCATTTTAGATCAAGTTAGTATGCTAAAAAAGGGTTTTTGAGGCACCATAGAGGATATTTAGGTCATTTTTAGATCATATATCCATTATATACTCCTAAAATAGCCTTAAAACATCTTTAATATGCTTAAATAACTTATAAAATGGTAAATAATTATAGAAATAAAGACAAATTCGTGGGAATAAGCTAAGTAAGAGTTATTATGAAAAGATACAAGTCAAAAGGCATTATGAAGAGGCATTAAGAGGATATATAAAGATGTAGAATTAAGAGAAGTAAAGGAAGAAAGAAGGGGAGAAGAATTAAGAGTGTGTAGAGTGATACAAAAAAGAGAAATCAAAATTCATAAAAAAATATTTTTTTTTAATATAATTTTTTGAACATTATATTAAATTTTCCTAGGGGTTTTTATAAAAGTATACAAAAATAAATATACTTTTAGGGAATCAACAAAATTTTGAGAATTTTTAATATATACAATGCCTCTTCAATTTTTAACCAGTCAAAAAATAAGAAATTACTCATTTTAAATGGTTACACATTTTTGCTCCATCGAGAAGGTGTCAATAAAATGATCTAGTGTTGTGCAGAATATTTTACAAATAAATGTTCAACTCGGTGTTGTACTACAACACAAATAGATTCTGGTGTTGTAATTAGCAGTACAGGACATAATCAAGCTCCAAAAATTGAGATGATCACTGTCAAATAGAAGTTGAATGAAATGAAAGACATGGCATAGAGGATTTAGTGAATTGCTTCAATCATTGCATAGCTCAATCTGGAAATTCATCAAAGCAGTGAAAAAAGAATAAGGTCTCAAAGAGAATAAAATAGAGAAATATATGGTTGGACACACTTCACAACCAAGCAGGAAAAACCACCGTGAACTCAAAGAAAGACTAAAAACAGTAGTTGATGGTTATGACAATAATAATATTTTAGATTATATAAGATGCATTGCTCATAATTTGACACTTTAATTGAAAATTTGAAAAAAAAAGTTTTTTTGAAATATACTTGTGATTTATAAATTTTGTTTTCTTTTCTTTATAATCTTATGGAGTTATTTTGTCCATGGGTTATTTTTTCCATGGGTTACTTTGACCGCAGGTTATTTTGGAATGGGTTATTATGACCCTGGGTTATTTTTTCCTCGGGTTATTGTGGCTGGGTTATTCTATCCAAGGTTATTTTGGCTAGGTTATTATGTCCTGTAATCCCTATTCCCAATCAAATGCAGTGACACAGAGTCAAGCGCAAGTTACAATCAAAGGGCCTAGTTCCTCATCCAAACTAGCAACAACATCCAAGGTTCCTATTGTTACTATTCTTAAACCAATGGTAACAAAGCAAACTATTACTATTCCTACAGCAAAGTATAACTTGGTGGATCGGTTACTATGAACCTCTGCTAAAATTTCTATCTTTGAGTTGCTTAAAATATCCTCAGTACATAGGGAAATCCTTGAACTAGCCCTACATGCCACAAATGTCCCAAAGGACCTTGATGTAGATAAATTCCAAGCGATGGTTAATCACATTTCCACACCACATTATCTCTCCTTTTCTGAAGAAGATGATAAATCATTGACACATCCACAAAATTGACCCCTTCATATTGAATTCCTGATTCACAAATCCCATGTTCGATGTGTATTGATAGATGGAGGCCCAGGATTGAATATTTGTACCCTTAATCTAATCAGAAAGTTGGGTCTCTCAGAACAAACCATTGATTCTAGAAGAAAGATGACCATCAAGGCTTATGATGAGGAAGAGAGATCATCTAAAGGTCTTATTGTTCTTCCCATCAGAATCGGGCCAGTTGAGAGGAATGTCATATGTCAAGTTCTGGATCTACCCTTGGCCTACAACATCCTATTGGGGAGGCCTTGGATTCATGAAATGCAAGCTGTACCATCTACTTACCACCAATGTATCAAATTCCCACATAATGGAGTGGAGTTAACAACTCCATCAGATGCTAATTATACTTGCAACAATATCAAGGTAGGCAGTATGATTCCACATAAAAAGGAAGCTAGGGATGAGATTGCTCCCGAGACTACCAAAGACATGGTGATGAAAAGCTTTGGAAAAATGTTAAAACTTGAAGAAACAAGAATAGGAGAATACAAGCTGGACTTGACTCTGTCACTGCCAGAATTACCAGTATCACCCAGATCTTATGAAAACCTTCCTCGTCTTTACCACCTGCTGCTGCTAAAGAACCCGAGATTCACAAAGCAACTGGTATGGTTAAGGCATCAACATCTTCTTTAGATAACACAAAAGAACAAGCGGTCTTGGATTGGATTTACAAGGGAGAACCAAAGGAAGCTGAGGTCAAGCATGTAGAAATATCCCCAGCACAGTATGGTAAAGGATACGATCTTCTTAAAAAAATGGGATACAAAGGAAAAGGACCTCTAGGCGACACCAGAAGAGGACTTATTGAACCTATGCACATGGAATTCAGGAATACTAGAGACAAAATAGGACTAGGTTTTAATAATGAAACTGACAAACTTGCTTCAAGAGATAGCCCAATCTCTGACAAAGGGAGTGATGAAATAGAGGAAATAGTACTAGAATAGTGGTCCTATGAAATATTATTACAGGTTGGTATGGAGAATCCCAAATATCAAGGAGAGTGGTATGTACCAAGCTTTGAAACACCACAACACATTCGCATGCCTTTTTTGACACAAGCTCCTATTCGAGAAGTCAGAGAAACAATAGAAGATGATCCAGAGGTACCATTAATAGAAACATCTACTGAGAGCACATCCTAACAATAGGATTCACATCCTAACTGGGGGCAGCTGATCACAGTTTCACATGTCCTTGATTTACCACACTTCAATCCATAGGTATCTAACCGAGTACATCAGATAACGAATGTTGAGTTCTTAAATAGATCTGATGACAATGCAACTGATTCTCATGATTATGAACGGGATGAGCTATCTGTCACCACAGAAGAGATTGAGATAGATGTGATTCACATGTTTGCAGCTCCATCAACACCCAACCAACATTCTGACACTACTCCCAACAATGCTGATATTCCTTAGGCAGAGGAGGAATTCCTTCCTCCAATCATTGATGTAGAGACTGGTGTTCTCATAAGTCCAGAAGAACTTCAAGAGCGACAAGCAAGAAGCCTCCTTTTACGAGGAGATGAAGATGAAAGTTCCACTGATGAGTCACTAGAGTTCATTCTACATATAACTAACAATGACCCTTTTTATGACGATCTAACTCTTATTGATCTGAATATCAAAGAAATTAACTTAATAGAACATGTCATGTCAGTTAATAGTCTTGATGCTAACGTGACATTGTCCTTCCCAAAAAATGACTCCTTATCTTTGATAAATGCATATCTCATTGATTGGAAAAATTCCAATCCTACTCCTATCCTGAAATTTCCTAATGACTACACCTTGGCTTCCTATGTAAATGCTTGTGAACCTTACCCTTCTTCCACCAATGCAAGGAGCGTGAACATGTCACAGGAGGATATCAAGTTTCTCAGTCAAAAATTGAAAAATAAAAAGAAGAAAGGAACTAATGGTGAAAACCACGTTGTGGTAGTATCAGATTCTCAAAAAGTTAAAAAAAAAGATGTATCTAATTGTGAAAACCTCTCAGAGGTGCCAAAGGATGAGATTCTTGATATCCTCCTCGAGCACTTCCAAGAAATATCTTTAGTACTAATAGAACCAACAGAACCAGTTAACTTAGGCACAACTGAGTCTCCTCAAATTATTCACCTAGCACAATCTTTGTCAGAAGAGGAAAAGATACAATTCACAGAATTCCTAAAGGAAAAGAAAGTCAACTTTGCATGGTCTTATACTCACATGCCTGGATTAGATCCTGAATTAATAATGCACCATCTATCTATAGCTCATGGGATCAAACCCGTGAAACAAAAACTTAGAAAGATGCATCATCATGTTGCATTACTACTAAAAGCAGAGCTAGAGAAGTTATTGAAAGATGGATTCATCATGATCATTGCTTACACAGGATGGATTTCTAATGTGGTCCCAGTATCTAAATCTGATAAATATTTTAGGATCTACACCAACTTTAGAGACTTAAACAAGGCATGTCCTAAAGATGATTTTCCACTGCCTAATATTGATATGATCATAGACCTCACAGTGGGCTACCAAATGTACTCATTAATGGATGGTTTCTCAGGCTATAACCAGATTAAAATTGCTCTTGAAGATCAAGAGAAGACTGCATTGACATGCACATGGGGCACCTTTTGCTGGAACATTATACCATTTGGGTTAAATAATGCAGGTGCTACATATCAAGGAGCAATGACTATTATACTCCATGATATGATGCATAAAAACATGGAGGATTATGTAGATGACACCTTAGCTAAATCAAAAGAAAGAAATACTCATATTGAAGACTTAAGGAAGATATTGGATTGTATGGAACAATTTCAACTCAGGCTCAATCCCAAGAAATGTGCCTTTGGGGTCCAATCAGGAAAGCTCCTAGGTTTTAATGTCTCAGCAAAAGGAATTGAGGTAGACCTTGCAAAATTCAAGGCTATACTAGAAATGAATTCTCCATGCAACATTAGTCAAATGAAGACATTACAAGAGAGACTCCAATCAATCAGGAGGTTCATGTCACAACTCACCGACAGGGTGCAACCCTTTACCAAGTTACTACATAAGGGGGTCACCTTCAAATGGAATGAACATTGTCATGCCCTGCTAGGGAACCCAGGACGACAAGCCAACTAACTACTAAGAGATGTGAATATTTTTTTTCAATGAAATATTACAACTAATCTAAGTCCTCTTAGGTTCCCTAACACTACTATTAAAGAAACATAATCTAATCTATTCATTTACCCATTAAGGCATTGATTGATTAATATAAGTTTCCAACTCATTCCTTTACTCTTAACATTGGGTTACATGTATAATCTTACCATCAATCTTAACATTTTACCATGCATCCATGTGAGTTATCCTTTACTAAAATTCTGTCATTATTTACACTATTCATTAAGCATTCAGGTGAAAGATAAACATTCGATGGATAAGCAAAGCCCTATATACTTTATTATTTCATACGCATTTGTGAAACATAGTAACCATAATCAAATATTAATTTCTATAGCTATTTATTCATAGATTCATTAACTCATAATATTTTTCCACAACCATACATCAAGAGATAGCACATTCATTCATAAATACATTATTTCATACTAAGTCTAAGATCATTTATTACACCAAAAATTAATAAAAGATACGTGAATAAACACCCTAAACAAATATCTTTTCATCTTGATAACATATAATATTTTCCCTTTCCTTTTTCCTAGATCTACCCATTCCCTTATACATTGCTTTGAATTACATTGATATTCATCATATCATTAGATCCAATGATTTACAAGAGATTTCTTTTACAAGAATGCACATGCATAAGCACATTTTAACATATACAATAAGAAGTCTTCAAAATTGATAATCCAGAAGGAACAGGAGCCAAGAACATCCATCTGACCACGAAAAATACCTTGATATAATAAAGATTAAGCACCCAACCATGTGGATCCAAAAAGAGTCCACTCTCTCGTGCTAGGAGACAGAGACCAAGGTCCATGCAAGAAGGTAACAACTAGGATACCCTTAAGGTGATGGTAGCCCTTCCCAAAACATAACACAATAGAAAACACAAGAAGATCACAAAGACATAAAGCACATTGGTAGGAACTCTAAGACATGCTAGGTGAGTGTCATCGCATAGCCCTCACCCCTTGGGTTTCCCTTGTCAACCACTCTGAGCCCCGACCCTCAAGTAGGCACAGGTGGACCCAAACATCTCTCTTAGGGATGAGACTGTCTGATTGTACTATCACAATAGTACCTTCTCCCACTCCCATTTGTAGCCTTTACTAGCACTAATGGCATGGGCGAGGCTTATCTTAGTTAATGTGTAATTCCCTTCCCATAAATTATTATTGTTATCACTGGATTAAACAACTCCACAGTGGGTTGTCCTGGTACTAGCCACTTAGGGCCCCGACCCCAATTGTGAGCCACTCACCTAGTGTTCTTTGGTTCCCTACCTTTATAAAACATCAAAAGGGCATAATATACCCACATAATAATCCACAGGAAGCCATAAAATTTTCACAACATCAAACAGTTAAGTTTAGGAAAGCACTAGTTGTCCTGAATCCTTTGGACAACCCTAAACCGCAATCGAGTACACAGATAGATAAAACACATCCACATTGCATCAAATACATCAAAAAGGGATTCTAAAAAAACATAATAACATCATGAACCTCATAAAAACATAAATTATAACATCATAGTAACCTAGGATTGGGTTTATGGGACCACTGATTAACCCTAATCCACCAAACAGTCCTAAACCCTAATCTGGCATTCAAAAGGCTTAAAAATGTATAAGGAGGCATCAAAATGCACCATGAATGATATTAAAACCATGTTACATGAAACCATACATAATTTTGTTCCAAAAATAAACCCTAAGAGCCTCTGGGTGATGATAGGACCCCCAGACATCAATTTAACACTAAAACCATCAATTTGGATGACCTACGCACTTGGTGGCCTAATCTATGCACTTGGTGACCTAATCTACACACTTGGTATGCTAAGATGCACACTTGGTAAGATAATCTACACACTTGGTCATGGGAGCTACGCACTTGGGGCCTAGAGTTGCGCAGGTGGCTCTGTTCCTGCGTAGATGGCACAGAACAAGGCAGTTTTGACAAGGTCTCATAAACGACCATAAATAGGAAGTTTCTGGGAACTATAAGTGAAATATGAGGAAGACCCATTTTATATATCCTTTATTATATTATAGAAACATATATTGGGACACCCAAAACATTATATAGTCCTAGGGGATTAACGTAGAACAAAAACAATTCCTAATGGAGAAAGAAGGAAAAAAAAAATGAAATGATTCCAAACTTATAAAACTTAATCCATCAGGTATAAAATAATTTTAAAACCATTAATAGACATATAATACATAATGAAAGAACTATAACACATTTATTTAATAATCACAAATATTATATTCCAAAAGAAGAACAATGCAATACACGCACACAAAATAGGTTAACAGAGAAAAAGTCTCTTTTAGGTATGGATCATACCTGGAGTCCTGCAAAGAAGGTAGAAGGAATAGAATTCCTAGATGATACAAGGGAGTTAAAAACCATGCAATACCATATGATTAAAATGAGATCAAGAGGCTCCACCACAACATGATATCTCTCTCTCCCTGGAGTCTTCCATCTAATTCTCTAATCTTGACTCACATAAAACTTTTGTTCTAAAACTATCTCCCTAAGACTATCAGAGGAAATAATTCCCAAGGTTTTTTCCACTAATTTCCTCTCTATATTTTCTTTTCCTAAAAAATTTCTCTCCCCCGCATCTACAGAAGGACCTCTCATAAATATGCTACAGGAGTGGTTGCACGGGAAAAGTCCAACCGATGCAACCATCCATAACCAGAGGTTGGTTAATAGTTTAGGAATAGATATTATTAATTTATTTACTTTAATAAAGGTTAATGTAGATTTATCTTAGCACAAATTATATATATATATATATATATATATATATAT
>MU228364.1:695893-716765 GCA_018584345.1 Thuja plicata | reverse complement strand
CCTCCATGGTGATTCATAGTAAGGTGGGCATCTTACTAGGTGAGGTAATCACTTTCCCTTCTCTCTTTCGCTTTCATGCTAGTAGGATTAGATCATGAAGCTATGTTATCTATGGTGTTGTTCTTGTATTACTTATGAAGTCATGTATGTTTTCTATGATTAACTGTTCCTTTACTTTCATATATTTATGTATGTATGTTGAGTTAGAATCCTTGGTTTGGGGGCTCATATCCCTGACTTAGTGATTTTCTACCTCATTGCAATCCACCAGGATTTTTTTTTCCTCTAACTTTACCGTGAGCACGTTTGATTTCCGTACTCCCGCTAAAGTGGGGGCTTAATGTATCATCTTAAAATGGAAGCACTTCCATGTTAAGAACATTTAGCCCTCCTTAGGGGATGTTTTTGACCACCATCATACTGTCCCCTCATTTCTGCATCATCCTCTGCTTCTGTGCCTATTTAGGACCCTGATTGGACCTCTCTGGGCACCTTCTAGCCCACCTAACATTGGAATGGAAAAATATTTCTGGGCTTTGTTCGTCTTTGTGTTCTGGTTCGGGATCATCTATCAATTTTTCTAGAAATAGTCTACAGACCTTAGAAAACAACATTATTTGATCTACATTTTTTTAAGGTTGGTTCTTCTTCCTATCCTTTTCAATGACTGTAATTAAACATATTCATTTAATCAATTAACAGAATTTAAGATCCCCTTCTTTGTTCTCTTTCCAAATAGTTGATTCATTTATGTATTAACCCTTCTGTTGGGTTGATCAACTTGGATCTTCCATTTGAGGATAGAAAAAGAGTATCTTATCTTCTCCCTAATCACAATTGCAATACACAATCAATACAATTCAAATTAAATGTAAAGTAGGGTTAAGGGATTTAACACACTCTAAGAAAATCAAACAATAATTAATAAAAAAATCTCCTTACTTACATTTTGGTAACATCACATCATCATATCATTTATTTCATATGCTATTTCATATATTACAAAAACCTTATTTAATTCGAAAAGAGATCCATATTTGATCTTATTGTCTCATTGAGAATAGCTCAACAATATTTTGAAACACATTTTCATAAATCCTTCATCCTCATTGGCTATCAACTGTTAACATGGCATGGAGAAAACCTCATATATTACCTTGATCTAACCATGGTTTCTTTCAGTGAGAAAGTGAATGAGTGATCTCATCGTCATGAAGATTTATCCTTAACTTCAATTTTCCATTGAGATTACATGACAACCATCCAATCATCCTTCAGATCAATAGCTACCTCTTAATTGCAATGTGAAATCACTTAACTCTTATTCTCTTTGAGACTGCGACCATAGCTTTTACTAACTCATTTTATACCTTGGATCTCCTTTAGAGACTACGTGACTGTTTTATCTCTTAGCCGCCTTAATATTTCCTTTACTTTGAGTTTCTTTTGAGATTGCGTCACTATCACATGATCATCTTCTAATCAGACGGCCTGCACTTAATCTCTTTAGCTTTCTATACTTTCATATTTTCAACTGAGACTTCACGATTACCTCATATATTGTTTCTAATCTAATGGCTCGCACATAATCTCGTTTGATTTTTACTTGATTTTATTTTACTTTGCAACTTCACGAGTCAAGAAATCTCTATGTCGAGGAAGGAAAATCTTTACCTCAGGTTTTCCTTGAGAATTCCCGACTAACTCATGTCTTCAAAAAGTTTAGCCACATGTCTCAATCTGTTTTATCATCACTGAATCTCTATAACTTTTCTGACCTTTTTGAATTTCTATAGCGATTACACACCATCCAAAGGATCCTTTCTTTTTCATGGCTCAAATCTTCTCACTAAAAACATATTCAAACTTAACTCAACTTATCTCAAACCATGGTTCTTAGTGGGACACCGCGACCCATTGAGTCCCTTTGTCGCATTAGGATTTTGCTAACTCATGGTTTCATTCCTGATTTAACACTGGCCATAGGATTTCACTTTAATCTGATGGTATTCATGATATCTCTTTAGTTTTGACTTAACCATTGATTTCAAAAGAGATCTCGCGACTTAAAGGATTTTAACCACCTTCTTAACTTTAGTTTCTCTGTGAGACACCGTGACTGAGCAATCTTGAAGTCGCTTATAAATTTCTTGACTTAAGATTTTTCATGGATACTTGATGACCACCTCAGGATTTCAACTTAGATCAATGGCTATCGCTAATTCTCAGATCTTTTAACTTAACTAAATTTTCTCTTCATGATAACATGACTGCATGAGATCTTTAACTTAACCTTTAAACCATCTTTGCAACCCTGATTACCCTGCGAGACAATGCCACTAAGCAATCTCAAAGTCGCTGAAGAAATTATTTAACTCTGATTTTCAAAAGAGATTATCCACCCACCGTAGGATCAAAGTCTACATCTACGCTTTACGTGCAATCTCACAAATATTGGAAGAATATTTGATTTTAAAAGAGACAACCCGACATAATGGAAATTGCCAAGTCTCGATAAGAAAAAGAATATTCTTAGATTAAAAAGAGACTTCCTGACTTAAGTGAAATAACATGAAATAAAGCACATGACTTAAGTGACCTGGTTTCATGAAAAAGTAACAACAAATTAGAAGGGATTTCAACGAACTAGGGTTTTTCTCGAATATGCATGGAATTCTACCTAGGGCTTAGGGTTTTTTACATTCTTTCTTGATTTTAACTTTTAAGATCATTATTTGTAGAGGAACTTTGACAACTTTAGACAGGATTTTCAACTTTTAAGCATGAATATGACTGAGGACTTCAAACATTTTCAGGCAGACTACAAAACTTGAAATACAACCAACAAATCCTATTTACTGATTCATTATAGGAAAATTATACCTATGGTATTACTGTATCCCATGTGGCTCCATGGTATTTTTTCATACATCTCAGTAGGTTTCCAAGGGAATTGGTTATGACCTCTGTCTAGCCATCTTTTTGAGGATGATATGCCAATGAGTATGACAATTTGGTCCTTAATCTTTTCCACAGTGTTCTCCAAAAATGTCCAAGAAATTTTGAATCCCTATATGATACTATGGTCATTGGTAATCCATGCAACCTTACTACTTCCTTGAAGAATATCCCTACTATATGAGAGGCATCATGGGTTCTTTTGCAAGGTAGGAAATAGGCCATTTTGGAAAACCTATCCACTACCACATAGATACTATCATATCCATGTTTGGTTCTTGGTAGGCCCAATACAAAGTCCATGTTGATGGAGTCCCAAGGCTTCACTAGAATGGGTAAAGGGTTATACAATCCTACATTGGATGATCTACTCTTGGATTTCTGACAAACTATACACTTCTCAACAAATTGTCTTACCTCTATCTGCATTTTGGGTCAAAAATAGAACCTTCTTACCCTCTCCAAAGTTTTGTCCAATCCAAAGTGACCTCCTAAGCCTCTACAATGCTTCTCCCTTATGATGTTCTCTCTCATGGATCCCCTTGGGATACAAATTTGACTTACTCTGAAAAGTAATTCCTCCTGCAATATGTAGTCTACAAAATCACTGTGATATTTGTCACTCATATCCTTGCATAATTGGTATGCATCTGAAAATCCTTCATCTTGTTCATACATCCCGTTCATGGAATTGATTCCAACACTTTCCAATCTGACTTATTGAATGGTCAGATTCCTCCTACTAAGGGCATCTGCAACCTTATTGTTTATAGCCTTCTTGTGTTTAATTGTGAAATTGTATGCTTGTATGTATTCCATCCATTTGATGTGTTGGTGGTTTAACTTGTCTTGTCTATTCAAAAATCTCAAAGCATGATTATCAGTATAAACTATGAAATCCTTAGGCAACAAATAATGCCTCCATTTCCTTAAATATTGAACCATTGGATACATTTCCAAATCATAGGTTGAGTACCTTTGTTTTGCCTCACTCAACTTCTCACTAAAGAAGGCTATTGGTTTTCCTTCTTGACTTAGGACCCCCTTATGGCCCTATTGCTGGCATCACACTCTATTGTGAACATTTTCTTAAAATCAGGCAAAACTAATATGGGTTCTTCTACTACCCTCCTTTTCAAGTACTCAAAATATTTCTCTGCTTTGTTTGTCCATACAAAATGACACTTTCATCCACCCTTGATTGTGTCAATCATAGGGGCAAAAACATTGCTAAAACCCCTAATAAATTTTCTATAAAAACTGGCTAGTCCATGAATTTTTTTTACCTCACTAGCACTCCTTGGTGTGGGCAAATTGAGTATGGATTCTACCTTCTCTGGATCCATTTTGATATTTCCCTTTGAGATGAAAAATCCAAGGAACACCAACTCTTCCCACAATAAGACACATTAATCCAAATTGACCTTTAACTTTTCCTGTTTCAGCCTTTCCAAAACCATCTCCAAGTGGGTTAGATGTTCTTCTTTATTCTTACTAAAAATCAATATGTCATCTAAATATACAACCAAAAAATGATTAATAAAAGGTTTCAATACTTCATTCATGAGCCTCATGAATGTTCTTAGAGCGTTTGAGAGGCCAAAGGGAATCACTAATAATTCATAGAGCCCTTCATTGGTCTTGAATGCAATCTTCCACTCATCCCCCTATCTAATCCAGGTCTGATGGTACCCACTTTTAAAATCCAACTTGGAGTAATGTCTAGCCCCTCCTAGGAAATCCATTAAGTCCTCCATTCTAGGCATACGGAATCTGTATCTGATAGTGATTTTTTTTATGGCTCTAGAGTCAATACATAGTCTCCATGTACCCTCTTTCTTTGGATCCAATCGTGCAGGGACTGCATAAGGACTGATGCTCCTTCTAGTGAACCCTTTCTTGAGAAATTCTTCAACTTGTCTGGCTAACTCCTCATTCTAATCTAGTGTCAATTTATAAGCATCCTTATTAAGCAATGTGGACCCTGGTATAAGATCAATACAGTGACTTACATCTCTAACTGGTGGAAGTGCATCTATGGTACTGTCTGCAATGATCTCCTTGTACATTTTTAACAAACTTTGTACTTCCTTGGGTCCTATTGTCCTCTCTTGTTCCTTTTCTCTTACTACTTTAGTTTCTTCTCTTCTTGGTGTTACCACAATGGCAAAAAAAGGGTGTCCCTTCCTTTAAGGGTCTTCAAAAACTCCTTTTCTCCTACAACTAACACACTAGTCACTTGGTGTATTTCTTTTCCATCATCTGGTAAGGGTCTCATTATATACTCCCTTTCACCCTTAGTAAGCACATAAACATTGCTTCTCCCATCATGTTTTGATTTCACATCAAACTTCCAAGGCCTTCCTAATAATAGGTGGCAGGCATCCATCTCTGCAACATCACACAAAATCTTGTCTTTGTAGTCTCCCACATGAAACTCCACATATTACCTTACACACTTTACCTTTCACCTTGCATGTTGTCCTAAAGAGGGTCTTTCTGTGAGTTGGTTCCCTATCTACAACTATTTTTAATAGATTCCTTTCAAACATCAAGCATTCACCTTCTTCTGGATCAACATTCACTCTTGGCTCTTATACATTTTGTGTGTCTTCTTCTTGAGCAAGGTGGAATCTTCTTTCTCTCCCTTATTTATTTCCTACTTTCTTCTCTAGACATCTAGAGGACTCATGTCCTATCTGATTGCAAGTGAAACATCTGCCAGTGAATACTCCAGGTGTCCTTCCTCCAAATATTCCTCTCCCATTAGGTCTCCTTCCTCTAAATCCTCCTCTAGGATTTGTCTCTCCTTCCTGGTTTTCTTGACCATTGGTTTCTCCAAAAAAAAAATTAGATGGTCCTCTACCACCAAACCTTCCTCTACCTCTAAAGTTTCCACCTCTCCCTCTATTTTGGGAGTCACTCTTCCTCTTTTGTTTATCCTCTATCTTTAGTGCCATCTGATAGCATAGATGCACTATTTTTGGGTGTAACAAAGCCAACTCATCTCTTTTTGAGTACTTGAGCCCATTCAAGTACCTAGCCAACTTTTTCTTCTCATTCTCAGGAACTCTAGCTCTCAAGGTGAGTTTGTGAAACTCCTCATCATATGCACTCACATCTAAGTCCTTTTTCCTTATACTTTGTAACTTCTGGTGCATTAGGATTTCATAGTCTTCAAGTATAAATTGATTCTTGATCTCTATCTTCATTATCCTCCAAGTGACTATTTGTTCCTTCCCTTCATCAAGTCTCTCATTCTGAAGGAAGTTCCACCAACTAAGGGTCGAGCCCTTCATTTTTGACTTTGCAATTCTCACCTTTTGGTTCTCAGGTACCCTATCACATTCAAAGTGATTGTCTATGACTTCAACCCAATCCACATATTCTTCTGGATTTAATTTTCCACAAAACACGGGGAGGTCAGCCTTGGTATCTTTTCTCCCTAACTTCTCAAGGGCTTCCAACATGTATCTCTAATCTATAGATAGTGCATGTTTATCTAGTATAGGCTCTTCCTCTTCACCTTCTTCTTCTTCTTCTTCAGAGTCTTCTTGCACTCCTCTATCTACTTTCCCTCTCAGTTTATCCAACTCTCTCCTCATGGCTTTGTTCTCTTCTCTTACTGCCTTGCTTTCTGCCATTTGTTCCTTGACTAGTTTGGCCAACTCAACATTGGTTATTTGCAGATTGATCTCCCTCTCTCGATCCTCATTTTCAGACATCTTGTCTTCACTTCTTCTTTCCAATCAATTTCTCAGTGTCTTTGATACCACTTGATGCAGAGCAAGCAGCCACACAACCTAGATTGGTCTTCTTTGACTAGAAGAACCTCAAATCCCTACCTTAGGCCTTCTCCTTGATACAACAACTCCTAGGGGGTCTATACCTCCTTTCTCAAGTGGACTTACTATGCCACACCCTTCCCCGACTCTTAGGGACTTCTCACAACTTGGATCCAATTTGGGCTTTAGGGATTAGTTCCCTCAAATAGACAAAATGAAGGATTTCTATCCCAACTATATGGGAATTCAAATAAATGGTGGGAAGGTCTTATATTGACCTAATACACTAGGAATCACTCACTTTTGGAGTTCCTAAACACCCACAACCTATCCTACTCAAATTAGGACAGTCAATCTTATAGCCTTTCTCACTCATTTTTTGGTGGATAACTCTCAACTTATCCAAATTAGTTGTCAATATCCTTACCTTTTAGGATACCCTTTATCCTTATCCTTCAGACACCAAGAGATGGAATTCTATCTTCACACCTGTAGTATCAAGCTTTCACTCTGTCCACAGGCCTAATTGGTCAGACGAGGCTTGGATAACAAAGAAAATATTTGAAAATGGGTTCATGAAACCAAATAAACCCCTTAGGAATCTTCCCTATACTCCAAATGGTCTATCCCAACCATTTTAAAAGTGTCTTCAATCACTGAGACTAGTTATCCACTCTTTCTCCTACTTTCCTGGTCAAATACATAGAGATATTTGACCTAGGACTGGGTGGTAAACCCCTCCAAAAAAATCCTCTACTTTTGTGCTTCAGGAATCTCTAATATATCCTCCCTAACTAACATACCTTAAAGGGCCATGCATTTTCCACAGTGGGAAAGCAAGTTAGGGCTCCATGACCAAATTACCCTCAATTTCTAGGGTCTACAAAACCAGTGACCTTGCAAACTATTTCTCTCTCACCAAACAAAACCAAATCACCCCAAACCAAATGCACATATCAGATAGATCCCTAAGAAAACAAAATCAATTGGATTTTCATTCGTACCAATCTGTACAATATCTGCAAACATGAAAAACACAGTAACTGTTTACAAAATAACAGAATTCCTTATTGGTTTACTCCTCCAAAAGTTCATACAATCATTGCCAACCCATGAATGGGATTCAAACATGTTTGAATACCAATTGCAATGTTCATTACTATAATTCAAGTCATTATGAACTGAAGTTTAAAATTTTCAACTATACCGAGCAACTTTTTAAAAAGTTGTCAATGTTGTCAAACAACATTTTTGACAATTTTGCTAATTTGCAACATTTTGCACACTAGGATTATGTAATGCCACAAATGTATTAAAAGCATGTCCTAATGACCTAATACCTACTGAGAAACCTATAAATCACAACTTTATGCCCATTTGATCATTTTGACATCTTGGTTTATAAGTGCACCTAGGATCCAAAAGATCTTACACTTGGCTTATTACATTATTCTCATTTATCAACTGATCCCAAAGGATCCTAATGTATCCTAGAGAAGAACATGAATGACATAGATTTTGTGCCCTACACCACTCCCTCTACATTTTCCATCCACATATCCCCCCATCTTCCCTCTATTCCAATTACAAAATCTCCCATCCTTTTATCTCCTCCATCTGAAGAATCCCTTCATACATCCCCCATCACACCATCCAAATCAATCCAATCATGTCAAGACCTTTTCCAAAATCATGTTGAAGTATCCATTGACTTGAATGAATATTGTATCATTCCATCCACTCCATATCAAGATCCGAACATCCCACTCCATCCATTACATGATCCATCTACTCCAACTCCAGATCTATTATCATATCTGAGTCAAGATCCAAGCATCCCATCCACTCCACTTCCTAATTCATCCACTCCTTCACATAAAGAATCTACCATTCCATCTCATCCAACTTTAAATCCATTACCCATTTGAGTCAAGATCCAAGCATCACATCCCCTCCCCTTCATAAACCTTTATCACCTCCAATTCCAACTATCCCACCACTATTACTCCATCACCTTGGTCCACTCACATTCATCCACGGTGGTCCACTTGAAGCAGAAGAAATAAATTTCATGTCCACCATTTACACTCCTCCTGATAATGGACTCACATCTTATTCTTTAACTGAATAATATCCTACCTTGGCTCAAATGCTAAAAAATGGAATTATCAAGGTAAAGGCCCAGGCCTAAATGAGGAAGGTACTCTAGAGCCCATTCATGTTAAAATACATCCAAAATCTTGTGGTATTGGTTGTACACCTTGGGATCCTTCATGAAAAATTGTTGGTACAACTAAAGAAAAGTTCAAGAGTGCTTTCAAACCCTCCATCACATCTTCCTATCGTCCCTCTAAATCATATAACACCATCCCCCTCCTCCATCCTTGCAACCCAAGACAAACTACCATATTCCTCCTTCATCCTCTCAATCCATTGTGGGCCCCTATGTCCCAAAATCTCATCCCACATCTTATCCCACTCCTTCCATCATCCGTCAATCCCATATAAAAAATCCCACCACTTACATTCCCAATCGGGATCAACAAAGGCACATACCCATGCGCCCCATCCATCATCCTACCTCCACTACTCCATCCATATTTCCTCCATATCATGCAAGTTATCATATCTCTTCGAATGCTACTCACTATAATTTGGATACCAAATCACCAATGCATAAAGCTACAAATCCATAATCTAAATATTGTCGTGTCTGCTTCAAACGACATGCTCCAGAAAAAGAAAATCCAATCAAAGAATGAACTACATCCCATAGGCCACAAAATCCCACCAAAGAAAAAGAAAAAACTATGTGGATCCCAAAGAAAAAAGATGACATGCATCTAAAAGAAACATCCATTGTGGCATCTGAGGTTACTAATCCTCTAGATAAGCATTCCTCTCCTCCATCTTCAAAATCTATTTTGGGTCCTTATGTCCCACAACTTCCTACCATGATTCCTACATCGCATCCACAAGTACCATTTGCTTCACATTCACTCTTCCCCCATCCCTCACAATATGTGCCAATGTTGATCCTGACAGCATCCCCCTATCCCACTCACTTTCCATTATTTTATCTGAATACTTCCAACTATCATATCGCTTATCCCACATATCTCCCCCCACATAACTATCTCATACCTGCATTTTATAAGTCACTCATCCCACATAAATTTGTACCAACATATCATGATCAACACCAAAAGTATAAAACCAGAAAAAAGCAAAAAATAGAAAAACAAAACAACAAAAGAAGCAAAAAAAAAAGAAAGAGAAATCAATTCACCCACTGGTGAAAACTTAGAAAACAAGTGCCTTGCACAAGTACCATGATGAAAACCTGGTAAACATGCATCATGTGCAGATCCTCCATCCAGTTGCTCTTCACACTTGGGGGAAGTTCCTTTTGGCCACCATCCATCTACCATCCATATCATGTCTTGTCCTTTTCACTTCCTCCATCCTCCTCTGGATCTTGATGACAAATATATAGGCCACCATATCTACATGCTTTTGGACATTTCTCGACATCCATCTCCCATCTCCCCTCTTTTTCCACCTATCCTTTTATCCACCCATCCTTCCTTCCATCTATCCTTCTGCACTATCTTCCTCCCTTATCCACCCTTTTTCCTATCTTTCATCCAACTCCATCATCCTCTTGTTATCCTCTCTTCCATCCTATTGTACCCTCTCCTAATGCTTCCTCACATGCATGACCTATCCTAAGTGGGGTGATTTTGTTCCTTGGTGACGTAGTCCTTGGAGACCTTCTCATGTCTTCCTATCACTTCCTAATCCTCCTCTCCTATCCACAATCCTTCATCTATCCATCCATTCCTCTACTAAAATCCTCTCATCCAATGCTTCCCTCTCCACATTCCACAACATCTCCTCCATCTTCCGATTCCTCCATTCATATATCCCATCACTTGTTTCTTCCCTTTTCATTCGTATCTAGATCTAGGCTATCCTCATGCACCCAATGCCACCCATTCCAATCCTAATTCTCATCATGACCTTCAATCACATGAAAATCCTATCCACATCCTCCAGCTATCCAAAGTCAAACAGGAATCATCCCATCCAAGCACACCCTTAGCCTTGCTGCAATATTTGATCACAATCCACTTCTCATCATTGGGATGCATCCTTCCTAATCCTTCTGTTTTCTTTGGGATTCCATTGTTCCCACATCTAGAGCACCCCATCCACTATTCCTCTATCTTGGCCTTTTGGCTCAACTGGGGCAACATCATGCATATCTGCCTCATCTCATCCATTCTCTATGAGCTTCCTAGTCTTTCATTCTATACATATATTGTCTGCGTCAGTCCAGTCTTGAGTCTGGTCTCTCTTATACATATCCCACGTTCTTGGTTGGTCTCCTTTTGATGAAATCATGCTTCAACAATTTGATCTTAGTACATCTTTTTCCCAATCAAATACACACTTGACATCTCCATGGAAATGGGTCTGTGAAGGATGTATCCTTCCTCACATTGACCTAAATCCAATAATCATTATCTTTATCAGAGTAGGTCTGTGCAGGATGTATCCTTCCTAACATTTGACCTAAATCCAATCATCTCCATCAAAATGGGTCCTTGTAGCATGTATCCTTCCTCTTGACTGGCATGAATCCAATCAGCATTTTGTATCATTTGATCTCTCTGGCAAAAGGATCTTGTGGTTAAATTTTTTATCTTGAAATTTGAATTTGGTTCTTGATTATCATTCCTGATTCTCTTGGTTGGTCTCCTCCTCAAGGTTTCCATGATTATTTATATCATGGTATGTTGTGAATGGATGCACCTGGAATAAGGGAACTTGATCTTTTTGTTTTCTGCTTGTGAGTCAGTCGTATATGACCCTTTCATGTATGTAATCCATTTGGTTTTGGATGTTGCACTTGGGAAATGTCATTTTCTTATGGGCTTTTCCAGCATCATTTCGACCATGGTTCTTCTTGGGAGTCATGTGTGATGCTAGGGCAACCCCCGTGTGTTTGTTGTGTTATTCCTCTGTAATACTAGTGACAAGGCCTCGTGTTCCTAGTAACCTTGGCATGGTCTCTAGCGTTGATATATCAAAATAAGTGCTCAAACTACATGTTGGTATTCCTTCCCAGAATACCCCTCTCTCAAGCTTTAAGAAAATCCCCCACATCAAATCCCCAACAAAGAAATACTACCCAACAAAGAGCAATCCTATCTTCCAATTAATCCCCACAATAATCCTACTCCTACCTCATCCCTCCTGATCCTCCACAGCTAATCCCTCATCCCTAATGCAAACTTGAATCCCATGTCTCCTACCATCCTCCTCTTCTTCTTTTGCTTTCCCTTTCATGTTGCTCTTAGCCATCTTTTCAAGACACCGTCAAGGCTTCATTGTTCTTCATACCACCCTCTCAAGGGGGCATCACCTTATTCTTCATTCTATCCTAATTCTATCCTAATAATCACTCTGGGGCAATTTTTTTTCCTACGTCATGTCTTAATTGTTGGAATTATTGGAATGATGTACTGAGAGGGGAGGGGTGAATCAATACCTCTAAAACTTTTATTTGATTAGCCCATTAACCTTTGTGTCATCAGATTTGTATATTCACCTATTTATCTATTCATCTTTCTTTATGTATGTGAAATCATAACATAAGTTCTTTACATGTGTAAACATTCAAGAAACATACATGAAAGTAAATAACACATAACACATGACATGATATCACAGAAAACTCATGTTAGGAAGTTAAAACTGTGGTGGGGATGTCACCCACAAAAATTTACTATCTACAGATAAGAAGGGAGCTGGTTAAGGCTTACAATTTGATCACTTATAATGATCTACCCTATTAGGAGTATTAGAGTGGAGACCTGTTAGGATCTACTTTGTTTTAAGCTTTAGCAACACCATTAAGTGTGCCCTCTGTTAAGAGATTTTGTCAAGAACTGTTAAGTCCACCTTCTACTAAAAGATTTTTGATGTGATGCACTTGTTAGAATGTAACTACATTATAAATGTTGATCTGATAGTATATGCAATCTCTAATTATTGATAACAGATCCTATAAAGCTTACAATGTATATGTAATCACCTTGATTGATTGAATGATACCTTATCTCTGCTTGTCGGTAGCCTTGTCTGTGTTCTTGAGAACTGATATGATATGTTTCTGAACTTTTTATAAATTCACTTCTACTACTTAGATGATATTCGTGGCTACAATCATTTCAACTCTTACTTTTACAAATGATTGAGCATCTATATATACTAGTTTCTAGGTCCGTTCTTGATTCATGCTTTACAAGTTAACTCTAGATCCAAGGTTTACAACTTGACCTTGATCTTTAGTTAGTTATGTTTTAGATCCGTTAGGATGCTTTAAAACAATTACAATATACTTGCTTAACCCTCAAGTAATGATTTAAAACAAATTAAAAATCTATAAATAGAATTAGATTATTTTATCTGACATGGAAAGTCAGATCCACTATTTGTGGGTTATATAACTGACTATTGGTTCTGATGCTCGAGCTTCTTTGTCAGTCTTTCGGGTTTCTTTCATTCTTTGCTTTGTTGGGCTTCTGCTCTATCAGTTTCCCTTTTGTTGCTTCGTCAATTTAGTGATTTTTTTGGATCCGTCGGCGATGTTCTGAAAAATATTCCATCGGTGATGTCCTTTATGCTTTTTCATCAGTTCAACACTTGTCAGTGTTTGTCGGGTAATTTTATACTTAGCATTTTCATGACAAGCATTGTCATCTCGTCGGGTAAGGCAGCATGTTGTCTTTCGGGTATGCCTATACCAATGATCTCTGCTATGTTTTTCCTTTGCAATACTAATGGCAAAACTTAATGTCATCAATCTCCCCCTTTGACATTAGTATCAAAAACTGATATATGCAACATACTTAATGTATTAGTATGTACACCTGTGTATACTCCTTTATTTTCTTTCTTTAGTCATTGAATGACTCCCCCTATGCATATGTCGGTAAGTGTAAGTGTATATACATATAATTTCCTTCCCTTTTTTGTTTCCCCCTTTTTTTTTGAGATATATGATATAATGTACATATAATATACATGTCCTTTCCTTCTTTTTCTAATGTAGTATATTGTACATATGCACATGCATTCATTCCTCCTTTTTTGATAATAAAGGCAAAGGTACTTACAAATTGTCAAAAATGTGGGTGTGTGAGGCTTTGATTTCCTCCATCATCTTCTCCCATTTCTCCTTCAAATTTTCTAGAGCCATGTGCTCAAGTGATATCCTCACATGCATATCATAGATGTTGTCTACCACAGACATCTCTGGTGCCGAGATTAGACTCCTTGCATCTGTAATGTGTTGTTGCAAAGTAGTGAGGTTTGGCAATATGTGAGCCTGCAGCTCGGTAACCTCATTCCTAAATTGTGTCTCTGCATCCCATATTTCTTTTCTTAACCTGTTTACCTTTGTGATCTTGTCATGATGCAACTTTATTGCATTTGCATCAAAGGTTAAAATTTGTGCACTTGCTGTTAGATTTGACTCTAGTTGGGATAGTTTTTCACCATTCTCTTTTGTGAAATTTTCAAGCGTGTGCATTTGTTGAACTAAGGTAATAGCTTCTGCAATCATTGGTTCTAATTGAATTTCTAATTTTGAGAGCTTTACCTTGTTTTCTACCACTTCTTGGCTGATCTTCTCAACTAGTTTTTGTTGATACTTCTCCTCTTCCCGTTCTTCCATTGCCTTCTCTGCATCTACACTTTGAGTGGTGATGGCATCGGTAAGAATTGTAATTTATTCTATGACTGATATATCATTTTCAACTTTTACGTCAGGAACAAGTTGATGTAATATATCCCTAGCTTTGTCAAGTGCTTGGGCTTCCCTATGTGCTTTTCTCATTTTCTCCTATAGGGATTTTCTTTGACACATCACTCCAAACTTTTGATGTGTATCGGTATCTAAAGTTGATGCATCCCACTTGGGTATTTCGATTACCTCATCAAGTGTTACAGCCAAGATATCTTTCTTTATTACTTTCTTCTTCTTCTTCTTCTTTTGTTGGGAGACAGACTGGTGAACTACCAGTTGTAGATCTTGAGATTGGATTGATTTGGTAGGTGAAGGTCGAGAAGATGAAGCATCTTGTTGCTTCTGGTCAGAGTCCACCTGTCGGTTGTGTGAAGACGTCTCTTCAGTGGCCTTGGGTGTATCAACAGAGTTTTCTTCCTTTTCCTTCATGCTATCATCTTGCTTAACTTCTTCACTCTTTTATTTTTCTTCATCCTTCCTCAATGTTTCATCCTTGTTAGTATCTTCTCCTTTGTCCATTTTAATAGACAACTTTTGTTGAGTTTCGGTTGCATCCTTCATCTCTGTGTTTATATCCTTTTGTGTTTCTGATGCATCTTTAAGTTCATCATTACCCATGTCCTCGGGTATGTTCTCATCTTTCTTAGATGATTTCTCCTAACTAGAGTTAATATCAATAGCTTCTATCAATATTCGCATGTTGGTCAGAGTATTTCCCTCTGCAGTGTCAGTAAGTGTGTCCTGTTGTCGGTTTCACCTTGTGCAACAATGACATCTTCATCTTTTAGCACTTCTTTTGTATGGTCTTTTCCTGTATTATCATTAATGATATTATCCAACCATGTTTCATCATTGACATCCTCATTTATGTAACCTTTTATTGTCAATTCTTCTTTGGTAACCTTTGCTTCATCATCCAAGTCAATATGAGTTGGGCTTGGTGGAGTTTGGCTTTCCTCACCTTGTGTTTTGTCAAGAGTAGTGTCAGGCCATACCTCATCTGAAACTTCAGTATTCTTTTTGCCTATTGCATCACTCTCTTCTTTGTCCAATTCAACTGATGAATCACCCTGTGCATCTTTAACGATGATGTGTTCTTTCTATGGGCTAGCTTCCTTAGTGGGATTTTTGAGAATTTTACACCACTTTTTAATGCTTTCCTGATCTAGCTCAATTAGCTTCCCTTTAAGAAATTTGTATGCTCTCATTTTGGGTGAGAACTCCTTTTCATTCTTTTTCATCATTTCATCTATATCTTCCTTCTTTGAATCAGAAGGCATAAGAGTAACAAGTACTCTTTCTCTTATCTCTTTTTCCTTATGAAGTGCAAATGTCCATCTTGCAGACAATATGTCCGTTAGCTCCTTGGGTACTTCATATTCCTTGAATTGAAGTGGAACATAATTGTGTTTACACATTTTAGATATTATAGCTTCTTCAATTTTATTTTGATCCTGTGGGTCAAGTTTCAACCATTTCCTAATATTAGGATCTAAAATAGATTGTGATTCTGAAATTTTTTTACATATTTCATCAATGGTTTTGGGGACCAAGGGTTCTTTCCCTTTTTGTACTTCTATGTCAGCTTCATCCATAGTTGAGTCATCTAGATCTTCTTTTGTTCTAACCCATTTCCTCCTTTTGGTTTGTTTCCCCTTTGGTGAGGCTGGTTTTCTCTTATAGGTTCTCACTCTCCCTTTCTTCAACGGTGAAGGAGTTGCCTCCTTTATTGTTTGGCTTCTTGTCCTTGAAGCAACTGTTGTCTTTGATTTCTTAGGTGGAGGAGGAGGTGGTGAATTTGACTGTGTAGCCTTTGAATCATTCTTTTCTATATCTTCACCGATGGGTGACTAGCCCTCAGTTTTTTCCTCCTTTCCTTCTGTTTCCTCTTCACCTTCTTTAGTAACTGCCAATTTCTTTGTTAAATCCTTTCCCATTTTGTTCTTCTTGTTTACAAATTTCTTGACAACAAGATCTGACTTTATTTTTAGTTTGGATTCTTCATAAGTTCCAAATCTTGTTTTCTTGATGTCCAATGGTTCATTCAATAGTGCCTTGATGCATTTTGTAACTTGTCCTATTTGGATTTCATAAGCCAGTGGTGATAGCCAAGATTTTCTAGGTACTACTGGTTTGATATAAGTAAAATCAGTATCTACCATAAAACATATATTATCTTTGTGTTCTTCTATCAAACTCTCTGGTATTCTTGTTCCTGCTTTCATCTTTTCCTTAAATCCTTTGAAATATTCATTCATTAAGTCATCAAAATATGTACATAATGATTCTATGTGCTCACATATCTATATGGTGACTGGTTTTCTTATGTCCCATACTACTTTGCCTTTAGAAGGAAATTATTCTTCAAAGTAAAATAATATGCATATAATAAGAGAACCAAACTTAAAAGTGTTTGTCCTTGATGACCTTAGAGTGTGTGTGTTCTCCACAAGTTAATTTAACAATATTTCTGAAAGATCCATCTTATTTCCTTCTTTGATGATCTTGTAGGTTGTGCTCATAGTAGTGCTTTCTATGTTGTTCATTCTGCTGGCCTGAAAGATTTTATATCCTACCACACATGCACCAAACTTAAGTTCCTCGTCAGTGATGGTGTTAACCTTGAGACCTCTGTTATCTGATTTTGCACCTGTTAAATTTTCTACTTCCTTTCTGGATGGGTGCTTGTGATCTTTTGGCTTGTCGGTTGTGGGATATCCAGTAATCGCATGAATAACATCTTTTTTTATTTGTTTAGGCTCATCAAGCCACAATGTCTGGTTATGCATTTTGCTACGAACTATCTGTATCTAGTCAGACTTAAAAACACTAGGAAAGTGTAATGCATTTGTCATACCTTTCACGTCCAGATGCTTGTGCTCTTCTTTCAGGTTTCCAATGTCATCACATAGTTCCTTATAGGACTTATCTAGGTCTAGATCTCCTATTTTTGAGATCTTGCAATGTATATAGGACCTTACATCCTCTACCAGCAAAACCCTAGGTGGGATTCTGGAGAATGCTCTAGAATCATCTGGTTGCAATGTAATTTCTGGGTGTAACTTGTATTTAGGTTCAACACTAGGTGTAACTTGTATTTAGGTTCAACACAAGTACTATTGCTAATAAGATTAATCATTTTCTTATTATCATTTTTCAATTTTGTTGTTCTTCAAGTAGATGCCATCATATTTTGAAATTTAGGGCTTTCTATAAACTAAACACAGTGCGGTCGGTGATTGTAGGTACTTACTGAATCTCTATGATCGCTCATGAATCTATTGAGTCAAGTTGAATCTTGCTGAGGTCGCACTTCAATTTGTTCTTCAATCACTCTGCTTAGCTCTGCTTTGTTGCTCAAAAATTGTGTGTGCAAAATGAGTTCTTTTATCACACTTTTATAACCTTTTGTGCCCTAAGTTGTCATTAATGCCCAACAACTCGTTAGTGTACAAAGATTGAGTTCGTCGGTTGAAGCATAAATAACATCGTCGGTTTAGGCACAAAATTTTGGGGTAGCTAGCAGCTTTGGTGATTTCATCGATGATTGTCAATAAGATAGCAACGACAACCTCTGTCAGCTCAAATATCACCAATGTCTATCGGTTACACTTAGCGACTTGGATTTTGTGTAATGCCTAATACATTTCGATAAGTAGTGTCAACTTTATTGTGTGTGTTCACCGATACTTATTGGTACCCATTAACTGATGGAATTGTTTTTCAATAATATTACAAGTAACAATATAGTGCATCTTCAATAATGCTAATTTTGTCAATATGATCAATGTGTAATGGAACCAATGCATAATATAACTTGTCATAATGCAGTTCCATACTTACTTGTGCAATTTAGTTGGGAATAGTGATGCCACTAGATCCATTGGATGGGGTGTCATCATTTGCATTGCTTGTTCCAGCACCTTCAGTGTTTGTAGCTTTTCTCCACATCTTGTTTCTCATCTTCTTGATGTCATCAATGGTGTTTCCATTGGGATAAGTGTTTGTTTCTGTTAGTCATTCTTTGCAATCTTTTATCACATGTCCAACCTTATGACAATGTGAACATGCCATACCTAGATTGGTCCATCATCTTGATCTTCTAGTCTATTTTCTCATACAGTTGGCAGCAATATGACCATACCTTCCACATGCTGTGTAGTTTACCCATGTGTTATAGTCCCAAGCATATGAGTTACCAATTCTTGTCAGTTTATAGCTATTATCAGGTTCTTTTGGTGTCCATGCTTTCTTGTTGTTTTTTTAGCACTCTTGATGTGTATGTCCATTCATTTTGTAGGTAGGATAGTACTTTTCCATGTATTTTTCCTTCTTTGGATTTGTCACCTTAGATCTGCATTCATGTGCCTTGTGTCTTTTCTTGTGACATTTATAACAATTACCAATGAAAGTAGATTGTGATTGAGGAATAGCTTTCATTTTATTTATGCAAATGTTTGAGGTGTGGCCTGGCTTTCCACAGTGATTGCATGACAGCTTCTTGGTTCTTGGAGTTTTATAAGCATTCCTTTGATCTGATTGATTAGATGATTCTCCATTGTTGGTGTACCCTAGACCTGTGTAGTTGTTGACTCTTCTTTGTCCATCAATAAAATCATCCATTCTTTTATTTCTATCTTCATCTTTCTTGATTAATTCATTGTGTTGATTCTGAATTCTAACTTCATGCTTTAGATTTTCATTCTCTTCTCTTATCTCACCAATGATCTGTATTCTTCCAATGATTTCAATATTTAATCTGTTTGCCTCTTGACTCATAAGAATAATCTGATTGGTAATCTCATGGTGGTGATTAGTAAGTCTTTGAATCTCTGATTCTTTTTCTTATAGCTTCTCTATGATTTTCCTCCTATCATCAATAGCCAATGTTCTCTCTGATTCAGCTTTTCTTGAATAATTCATGGCATCAATCATTTTTACCATCTGATTCTCTTGACTGATTTGCAGCATCTTGATTTACTCTGTCAGATGTAGATTGACCTCTTGTAGACTTGTGATCTCTTCTACTAATGTGTCTGATGCTTTGCTTGTTGTTGATTCAGCTGAGTTGAAGTAATCTGGGATCTCCTCTTCTTGATAATCTTTTGCATTAAGCCTAGATGCCATAATCTTTCTTTCATCAAGCAAATTTCTCATGCTTACTCTCACCTCTTTGTAGTGCTCATAGTAAATCTGAATTTGTAACTACTCATTCTCAATACTCTTGTCCAGTCTATGCTTTTCCATTATCTTGATCTTTTCTCTTAAGTTTTTAAGCTTTTCAAGAAAGAGACTTAGCTCTGATACCAATTGTTGGAATTACTGGAATGATGTACTCATAGGGGAGGGGCGAATCAATACCTCTAAAATTTTTATATGATTATCCCATTAACCTTTGTGGCATCAAATCTGTATATTCACCTATCTATTTGTTCGTCTTTCTTTATGTATGTGAAATCATAACATAAGTTCTTTGCATGTGTAAACATTCAAGAAACATACATGAAAGTAAATAACACATAACACATGATATGATATCGCAAAAAACCCCTGTTAGGAAGTTAAAACTATGGTGGGGATGTCACCCACAAAAATTCACTATCTACAGATAAGAAGAGAGCTGGTTAAGACTTATAATTTGATCACTTCTGATGATCTACCATGTTAGGAGTATTAGAGTGGAGATCTGTTAGGATCTACTTCACTTGAAGCTTTAGCAACACCGTTAAGTGTGCACTTTGTTAAGAGATTTTGTCAAGAATTGTTAAGTCCACCTTCTACTAAAGGATTTCTGATGTGATGTACTTGTTAGAATGTGACTACATTATAAATGTTGATCTGATAGTATATGAAATCTCTAATTGCTGATAACAGATCCTATAAAGCTTACAATGTATATGTAATCACCTTGAGTGATTGAATGATACCTTGTCTCTGCTCGTCGGTAGCCTTGTCTGTGTTCTTGAGAACTGATATGATCTATTTCTGAACTTTGCATGAATCCACTTCTGCTGCTTAGATGCTCTTCGTGGCTACAATCATTTCAACTCTTACTTTTACAAATTATTGAACATCTACATATACTAGTTTCTAGGTCCATTCTTGATTCACGCTTTACAAGTTAACTCTAGATCCAAGGTTTACAACTTGACCTTGATCTTTAGTTAGTTATGTTTTAGATCAGTTAGGATGCTTTAAAACAATTACAATATACTTGCTTGACCCTCAAGTAATGATTTAAAACAAATTAAAACTCTATAAATAGAATTACAATGTTTTATCTGACGTGGAAAGTCAGATCCACTATTTG
>MU228364.1:659900-695176 GCA_018584345.1 Thuja plicata | reverse complement strand
CAACCCCTTCACACATGCTAACCCTTCCTCATTATCTAATTGATCCTAATCAGCTAATTAACCCCTCCACTCATTTTCTCTCCTCCCATCACATCTCCTTAATCACCCCACTTGAACCTCTAACCCTAATCCTAATCTCCTCCTAAGCTTGTCACATTCCTAATCCCAAGATTAGGAACTCAACCCCTTTTCCAAAGCCAAAATTCTCAATCCATCCTCATAGATGGCCATCCATAAGCATTTAATTCCCATACATAAGCATTTAAGCCTCTATAATGCTCTTACAACCCTCATTACTCACTCTATCCCTTAAAGTCTTCTCTCATCCCCTTTGCACATGGACCAAAATGGTCACATTTGTCATCCCCTCACACCCTCTCTCCTTGTGACATATGTCACAATGAGAGGCATTTGAAGAAGCACAATCCATGTGCTTCCCTTCAAATGCATCTGAGCCACTCTTCAGGTTTGCATCCTGACCCTCCATCTCTCACCCATTTTCCTATATAAGGAGCCCCTTCCCTTCACAAATTATCCATCTTGTTATGCAGAGTTATAATGTCAGTTTGAATCCACATCTTGAAGCTTGAAGCATGGATCAATGAGCACACATCCCAAATCAACAGACACATCTAAAGATCAAAAGAGAGCTTGAATCAGTTTTAGGGAGGTTTGCACTCCTTATGCTTTATTTTTTTTAGGCTTTCTTTTCAGTCCAATCATGAGTGTAGTTATGATTATTAGGTGTTGAGTGCTTTATTAATTTATTGTATTATTTTATAACACACTAATTTTCACCTCTCACAATACCTATCAGGGATTGGAGACAACATTGCAAATTATCTGGATAATGAATTTATTCTACCCACTAGACCTTTGACTGTAAATCAAATGAAAGAAAAACATGAACATAACCTTATTATGGTGGAGATTGCTTTTTCAGTTACTGATGCATAATTTGAGGACATCAAGACATGTACAACTACCAATAAGATGTGGAACTAGCTTACAATATTTTATGGAGGACAAGTAAATGTACTGAGAGCCAAAGCTGAAAGTCTTCAAGGAAAGTTTGATGATATGCGAATGAAGGAAGGTGAGAACATAACACGATATAGTAACCAACTTAAAGAAGTTGTGAATGTTAATTGAGGATCTAGTGGAACCATTGATGAAGACACAATTATGAGTAAGATTATTAGAACTCTATTGCCTATTTATTCTATAAGAGTCTTTGCAATACATGAAATGAGAGTTTCACCTAGAAATAACATTACTGTTGATAGTCTTGTTGGAAGATTGATTTCTTTTGAGCTGAATAATTTTGACAACAATATTGTACCATCTATGGAATTTGCATTTATGTCTACTTTGAAAATTGGTAAATCTAGTAGCGAACACACAATGAGAAATAACAGTGACAGTGATAGTGATGACAAGGAACTTGATGAACTTGAAGCTTTAATGGTTAGAAGATTGCATAGAGGTAAAGGAAGATATAAAGGTAAACTACCTTTGATATACTTTAACTGTAAAGAGATTGGCCATTTTGCTACAAGATGCCCTGACAGAAAGAATGATGATAGAAATGATAGATCTAATGATAGAAAGGATGACTGATACTATAGGAACAATCGACAATATGATAGAAGAGATAACCAAAATTTCAAAGATAAAGGTAAGAAACCTTGTTACATTGCTAAAGATAAAGATAATGACAGTAGATTTGATAGTGATGAAGATATTGAGATAGTGTTTGTAGCTTTAAAAGATGATTTAGATGAAGATGAAAGGTATGTAGAAACAACACTTATCTCTAAAGATAGTAAACATGATGTTTGGGTTATTGATAGTGGATGTACACATCACATGACTATTGATAAAGGAAAATTTGAATTTCTTGAACATTATGATGGAGGATCTGTAAGAATGGGAAATGATACACCCTGTCAAGTGAAAGGGAAAGGTACTATTATGCTGAACAATCAAATCAAATGTGAGAATGTTTATTGGGTAAAAGGACTTAACTACAATCTATTTAATGTTTCACAATTGAATAACACATGTCACTGAGTCACATTTGAGAATATAAAATCCAGAATCTACGATGGCAAAGGAAAATTGATCGGCACTGGTAAACAATCTAAAGGTAACTTATTCTATCTTGATATAGCTGAAACTAATTTCTTACTAGAAAAGAATGAAGATATATGGTTATGGCATAAAATAATTTTTCATGTAAACTTTGACAACATGGTTAAGATTAGTAAGAAAACAAAAGTTAGAGGCTTACCGAGCTTATCTAAACCAGACCATGTAATGTGAAAAAAATGTCAAATGGGAAAGATGTCAAAATCTGGTTTTAAGAGCAAGATTTTTTCATCTAATGATATTTTGGAGTTAGTTCATATAGACCTATGTGGACCATTGAGAACACAAAGCTATTATGGGGACATATATTTTATTTTATTTGTTGATGGCTACTCTAGGATGATGACTTTCATGTACCTAAAAGAAAAATTTGAAGCATTTAAGATGTTTAAGTGGTACAAAGCTAAAGTGGAAAAATAAACTGGTAGAGATCTAAAGTGTTTGAGATCTAATAGAGGAGGTGAATTTATTTCAGATGATCTCACTAAATTTTGTAATGAGTATGGAATCAAAAGACAGGTTTCTGCATCGAGGACACCACAACAGAATGGAATTTCTGAAAGAAGGAATAGATCAATTTTTTATTGTGCCAAAACATTGATGATTGAAAATAAAGTTGCACAAACATACTGGAAAGAAGTAGTCAGCACATCTATTTACACACTGAACCGAGTTCAACTAAAGAAATATTCAAATAAAACACCTTATGAGCTATGGTATGGTTATACACCTAATGTGAGCTATTTTAGAATATTTGGTAGTCAGTGTTATATTCTGAAAGATGATCAAAATGGTAAATTTGATTTAAAAAGTGATGAAGGAATATTTCTTGGATATTCTACTAAGAGTAAAGCTTACAAATGTTTGAACAAGACAACTAAAAAAATTATTAAGAGTTAAAATATGAAAGTTGAGGAATTTGTTGAGAAAAATGATGAGGACAACATGAAAGAACCAAAAGATTACGGTAGATTTTTCTAATAGGAAGAACCTGATACTATATCGATGCAAATGCCTAACGTTATTGTGAAATAGGGTAATGTTACGATGCAACAGGTTAATGTCATCGGGCAATAGGTAGCATAGACTAAGAATCAATAAAATGTTGAAACTAAAGATCATGACCCAGAAGACAATGAACCTATAGAAGAAGATAATGAAGAATAGAGAGTTGAACCTATACTTGCTAAATATGTGAGAAGACATCATCGACAGAATCAGATTATTGGAGCTAAAAGAGCACACATGATGACAAGAAGTAATTTTAGAGATGACACTTGTTTAATTTGTAAATTTGAGCCTAAAAATGTTAGAGATGCATTAGAAAATGAAGAATGGATTAATGCTATGAATGAGGAAATTGAGAAGATACAAAAAAATAAGACATGGACATTAGTACCAAGACCGAGTGATAAAAATGTCATTGGCACCAAATGGATTTTCAAAAACAAACTAAATGAATATGGGAATGTAACCAGAAATAAAGCAAGATTAGTTTGCAAAGGGTATGCACAAGAAGAAGGAATTGACTATGGAGAAAGTTTTGCACCCATTGCTAGACTTGAAGTAGTAAGAATACTACTTGCATACGCTACATATAAAGGATTCAAGGTATATCAGATGGATGTGAAGTTTGCATTTTTTAATGGAATACTGTAAGAAGAGGTATACATTGAACAACCTAAAGTATTTATTGATCCTAATCAGACAAACATGGTATGTAAGTTACACAAACCTTTATATGGAATAAAACAAGCACCGAGAGCATGGTATGAAATATTGCATTCTTATCTTAAATGGATTCAATTTATTAGAACAAGTGACAATAGAAATTTGTATTTAAAAGGAGGAAATGATGATAAGACACTTATTTCTGAAATATTAGTTGATGATATCATATTTGGAGGTAATGATAACTTATGCACTTCATTTGCTGATGAAATGAGGAAAGAATTTGAAATGTCGATGTTTGGTGAGATCAAATTTTTCCTAGGATTGCAAATTTTACAACAGACTATAGGTATCTACATTACTCAATCAAAATACATCAAGGAAGTACTATAGACATTCAGAATGGAAGAATCAAAACCAGTCAGAACACCTATGGTGACATGATGCAAACTGACAAAAGAACACAAGACACCAGAGGTAAATCAAACTTTGTATAGATCTATGATTGGTAAATTGATGTATGTTGTACACATAAGACCTGAAATAGCACACGTAGTTGGAATAGTTGTAATATTTTCTTCTAATCCCAGAGAGTCACATATGATTGTTGTAAAAAGAATTTTTAGATATTTGAAGAATACTGAGGATTATGGACTATGGTATACATGAGAACAAAAGTTTGAATTGAAAGTTCATATTGATGCTGATTGGGCTGGGAACATAGATGATAGAAAGAGTACTACTGGTGGAGCAATCTTATTGGAGAAAGATTAGTTACTTGGATAAGTAAGAAGCAAGGATTAATATCTCAACCAACTGCACAAGTAGAGTATGTTGTTGTTGCTGCAAACTATTTGAACATAGCATGGATAAAACAATTATTGAAAGGAATGAATGAAGAGATCACTGATCCAATAATAATTTATTGTGATAATACAAGTGCTATAAATATTTCAAAGAATCTTGTGATGCATGCAAAGACAAAGCACATATCTATAAAATATCATTACATGAGGGAACAAGTACAAGACAAAAAAGTAATACTAGAATATGTACAATCAAAAGAACAACTTGCAGACATATTCACAAAACCCTTACTGAAGGATACATTTGAGTAGTTGAGAGGTGGACTAGGGGTTCATCCCTTGTCTATTGGTAACTAAGATGAGCAAGAGGTTTCATCAACCTACATAAAATCAGAATATTAATCATGTTGATGCAAATTTGAACCGGCCTGATACAGACATATCAGTACACTAAAAGGTACCTATTACACCGAACAACAAAGATATTTTATTTGGCTACTGAAGAGTTGCATATTATTTTTGGCATTGTTGTCAAAGGGAGAGAGTTTTGATGAAATACACAAAGGGAGAGAGATTTCAATGAAATGTATATCCACTAAAGGGAGAAAAAAGAAAGGGAGAGACATATCTAATCCACAAAGAGATTCAAGAGATGAAAAGTCAAAACTATAGGGAGAGTCTGCATGGTAAATTTTTATGCTGACATATGTTTTATATATTCAAGCTAGGGAGAGCTACAGAATTATTGTTGTTATAGAACATAAGTTTGGTATTTTTTGTATGGAATTTTATTTCATATTGTGCTGCCATCAATGCCAAAGGGAGAGATTGATGAACTAACTGATTGTATGTTTGAAGTCATTTGTTGATATTCAACCAAGTTGCAGAAGTGATGATAAACATTATATTAATGTATTGTCATTGATGTCAACTTATTTGCGTATTATTATGGTGTAAAATATTTTTTATGAATTGGAGATCTGGAACAAACAATGTTTATGTGGTCGATAAATGAAGAGTTTTGTATACACTAAGAGACAATAATAACCAAGTAAAACGTAGTGTATACCGAGCATAGTGTTAACTGAGCAAGGGATTGCCGACACAACTATTGACCGAGAAACTTAATCAAACTGATGATGACTAAGTTGCTGAGATGGAAATTGATGATTTCAAGGTAAAAGATAAAGTTTTTTATTTGATCAAATGGTTATGAAAATTCAATGAAGATCAGACGACAAAGATTGAAATGTGTTTTTAACACAACTGTCGAGGATGGATCAAGCGAGAAAATCAATGATCAGTGGAAAATTTTGAAGGATGAAAATTAAATGAGACATGATGTCTATATAAGAGACAAGAGATTCATTTTGAATTATACCTCACACCTGATGCACACATGCAAATTTTATGCATGACTAATCAAACTGGTTAAAGATAAAACCGAGTGTTTTCTGCAGACATCATTGAGAAAAGAGAGGAAAGAGCATTACTAAGAAGAACAAGTATGAAGTATGAGATGAACTAAAGTGAACAAAATTGATCAGAGGTATTATGTACTTAGCATAGATTTGAATATCTACAAAATAGAGTTGTATTTGAATAAGATCATTACTGTATTAGTTTAACCATTGTTACAGATAAATCTCTTAACCGAGTACGATAGTGAAAGTCCTTATTATGACATTTACAGAATGTTGAGTGTTTTATTTTTGACCCCATAGTGAATGCATGGTCAAGAGAGAACTGTTAGTTTTGAATCCTCTAACCAGGTCACATTTAACAGTGTGCATTGTAACCTTTAACAGGGTTGGCTCTTCACCAAGCTCTCTTCAAAAGAGTGAAAATATTTTGGGTTACCAATCCCAGGTGGTTTTTCCCTTAATAGGGTTTCCACATAAAAATCTATGTGTCAATGTACATGAATGTTGTGGATTGTTATTTTACTTTACACTACTTTATTGACCTAGATCGGTAATGACAGTATTAATTTACTGATACTCGATAAACACTATTGATGAAAGTTTGAGATTACAGAATACATTTTCACCTAGTTTTTTTATATTTTTGAATTTGTTTTGATATACATCTAGAGAAATTTGGGACAGTAGGATAATTTTTTAGGAAATTGATTCTAGCTGATTCACCCCCCCTCTCAGTTATTCTAACACTTGGTACATAGTACCTGTTTAAGGAAAGACCATGTTAGGAGTCAAGAGTAACAGTATGCTCACTGCCCAAGTACACTGCCCAAAGAAGGTTAAAGCCATCCTCAAGGATCTACAATTTGAACAAGTGTATATAAGAAATATACAATCCAGTGAACTGTCTTTGCTTGGTTAGTTCCAATGAAGTACTATAATCATAAACTCTGCTCTACATCCAATAACCAATCAAGCTTCACAGCTTCCAGTCTTATCAATTACCTTCTCATTATCCCATATATCTTTTCAAAAGAAAAGATCTCTTATATATATACCCTATTACAATAATTGATTAGGTCAGCCAATTAAGCTTTCCAATATACAAATAATTATTTAACCCCTTGCTAAGATACACAGGGTATCTAAAACAAGTAAGCATCAATTAAAATACGTCAGATATAATCCAAGATCTAAAATCCATGCTTGCAATCTACAATGCATGCTACATCTCTAAAGTCGGCCCCAAATAGGTCTCCTCCAGGATACACGTCACAGCTGATGTCACCAACAATAACACAACTTGTGATCAATAATAAAAATTCCTCAATATACCTTTTTTCATCTCTTAATATCACATAACCTGAATCATCATCGCATGTAAGATATCCCCAAAACACAGAGACTTGCTCTGTCAAGCATCACTATCATAGTCCATAAACCAGTCTTCACTAAAACATTTGTAACAACTCCAATGAAATATTAAGCCAAGTGATCTTAGAAATAAGATCATCTCACATCCTTCTTCATATCATCATCTTCACTCATTCTGATTCATCCATACAGTGTCCATACAATTCTGTCAGTCAGCATACAATAGTAATAACTAGTCTATTCTCTCCACAGAAACATATGTTGACATCAATGAAAAAACATGAATGCCAACAACATCAGTAGTAACTAATTCTAATATAATCTAATAGTAAGTAGTAGTACAATTTTGATTCATTCTACATTTTTGTATACCTTTTCCATTAATGTCAAATGGGGAGAAGAGAATAAATGAAAAATGGATATATGTAAAGAGAAGAGATGAAAATGTATAAATATCTTTTTGGTATTGACACTTAGTCATTTTTCACTAAGTGATTGTCATCAATGCCAAAGGGAGAAATTGTTGGCAAGTGATGCATTTATGGACTGATATGATACACTTGAGGGTTGTCATTTATGGCAAGAAATTTGGAATGATGATCGCTTGAAGTTGTTTATAGTTTTGGATATACAAATAGAAAATGACTAAGTACAGTAAATAGAAATATAGAGTATAGCAATATAGTTTTGGATAGTGAAGACAGTATATGATGCATGAGACATGCAAACCTAGAGGAAGACATTTTTGAGTATTTATGACCTTATGGTAAGGTTTCTTGACTTTTTTGTGATGACCGTAGAGAGTTACAGTTTCTTGAAGTCATGTGAAGACAGAGTAATAGGGATAAAAGGCAGGTGAACAGTTGTGATGATTGAGGGAGTATGATGTGGACTCCTAGCATGCTAAGTTGGATTATGATTGTGGATTACCTATGCTTTGGTAGTATAAGATCGTCAACTTTGTATTTACACTTTGAGTATATATTAATTATACTTTGTAATGTATTAGAGAGCCAACAAAATGATGTAATATATATATATATATATATATATATATATATATATGAAGAGCTTTTTGTAAAGTGAGAGTGAGAAGTGATGAGATGATATGAAGTAGATGGAATGCATGGATGCATTGTGATGTAAGAAAGATGTGAGCTTCAAATGGAACTATCTAATCATAAAAAATGCTTGTAATGTTCACTACTCAGAATTAATTATAACATAACTATTTATGATTGTAAGAGCAGTGTGCTCAGTATACCTTTAATAGGGTTTTGTATTCCCCTGACAGGGAAATGTACTAATGTAATATTTATCTCCTAACAAGGCTAGGTCTCCTAACAGGGACACTATACTTTTAGTGCATATTTGTGAGTACTATCCCCACTAGGATTTTCCCTTGGCCAGGGTGTCCTCGACAAAAATTCATGGTGTTATGAGTTATGTGTTGTGTGCTTATGTTCTTTTCATTTCAATAATTATATGGTTAGGTAGGAATTTATTAAATTCATGTTTAAAGTGATGTAATACTGATTCACCCCCCCCCCCCTCTCAGTATTACTTAATCCTAACANGGTAGGAATTTATTAAATTCATGTTTAAAGTGATGTAATACTGATTCCCCCCCCCCCCCCTCTCAGTATTACTTAATCCTAACATTATTATCATGATCCATCAAGTCCTCCTTTTCTCCTTATGTCCTAGGCTAGCAGAGTCATCTTTGTCATTCCTCATCCCCTTTCCATTTTATTTGAAGTCCTTCTTTCATCCTATCTTGATCTTAATCCAAATCCTAGTCACAGCTTATTGTTTATCCTAATTTGAGATTTCATCCATCTTCATCCTTCTTCCCTATCAAAATCATCAACAAATCCTTGTGCCATAATTCTATTATGATGAGTGTGGGCGTCCTACCTTTTCCTCCACTTTATCCTATTCCAATGATGATGAGAGACTTTTTGATCATGAAAATTACATTGAAAACCTTAGCAAGCTTTCTCTAAGCGCCATCCAAAACCCAATCATTCCTCCAAACTACCCAATCATTCCTCTAAACCACCCCATCATACCTCCATGCATACCAACTAGTACTCCTTATCATGCCTTTGACAAAGGAAATACATTATTACATTCATCCACACCTTCTTATGTCATACCCAAATATCTCCCTCATACATCATTCCTTCCTTCATATTCCTCCATGATCATACCCCAATCCCCATCTCTCCATCTACATAGCCCTATCATCTACATCTCTAATCCAAATCCACCATCTCATTATCCTCCAAACCATTTTGAAATCCATAACCCTAGTCATCCAGTTCCTTAAAATCATCACCATAATCCCCATGCTATTTCTAATTAACCATCCAATCTATCCTACCCATATCTAGTTATCTCTATAGAATATTTTGTTTTCATTAGTTTAGAAAAAAGTCATAAGAATCAGAAGATTCAATCGATGAAAAGAAGAAAAGCAAATACATGAGCAATCAGTAATGTACACTGAGCAAGGCAGTGAAGTTGGTAAAGTGCAGACACTACACTGAGAACACACAGTTTACCGAACACCGAGAGCACAGACAATACATCAAGTTGACAATTACCGAGTACAAAAGAACAAGTTAACCAATTTAAGATAATTTACTCTACCAAGTTACTTAATGGATTGCAAAGCAATGAGGATGCATTTAAAACATTGAAATGGTATGAATTGTGATTCTACAATGGACGAAGATGATTTTGTTTCATGATCAACGATCAAAATAATAGAGAATATGCAAGGAGAAGATTAAGCGATTAATCAAAGATTTCTATTTTCAATAAAAACACCAAGTACCAAGGTAAAAGTGACACAGTCACCGAGTGAAAAAGAAGATCTAACGGTCATAATAATTTATCAGCGACCTAACGCATAAGATTAAGATGCAATAAATCTTATACTTAAAGGATGATTTAAAGAGCAGAAGTGTGAGATAGAGATGAGAAAGGAAAAAGGAACAAAGTATAGAGAAGGGAGTGATTGAAGAACATAAATCAGAGCAGAGCGCACTGAGATGATATTTTGCTACATCAAAGAAAATCCAAGTAGTGTTACAGATTGTAATTGAGGTAACACAAGTATTTCAGAGAACATAGAGTTTGATCAGCATTTGTAATTGATGCATTATAGAAGACATTTATAAGTTGTTAATACTATTGTATTGAGAGCTATAAATCTCAATATTGGGTAGATCTTAACTGATCTGATATTTTTAAAACCTTTGACAAGATATATCTCTAAGTGTAGAGATTGTAAAAACCTCCAACCAAGTACACCTAACAAGTGTTTGTATACTCTTAACCAGATAAGCTATCCAAATGGCTAAACTATGTAAGATCTAACTAAGCACCCTTTATACTGTAGTTAGTGAAGGTTGTGGGTGTCATCCCCACCACAATTTTTTCCTCTAACCAAGGATTTTTGTGTAAAAAAAATCATGGATTTATGAGTTCATTTACTTGAATAGTTTTATGTTTTATTTCAAGTTATTAAAATCAGTAAACAACAGCAGCAATATACATTTTAAGTTATAAAAGTTTTTGTGGTGTTGATTCACCCCTCCCCTCTCAGTCCCAACTTTCCAACAATTGGTATCAGAGCTTATACTCTTAAGTTATAGGGTTTGACCACATGAGAGTTAAAGATCCTAGTCATGGAAATTTTTAGGCAATTCAAAAGAATTGATGGTCTTGAATCTGAATTGGAAGGTGCAAGAGAGTTAATCATTGATCTAAAGAAGAAACTTGAGAGATCTCTAAGGGTTAGATTGAGAATTTATGATGAACTAAAGGTTACACAAGAACAAGTTGATACACTTGAAACAACATCTGAAGGCAGTGCTACTGATGAATCTAAGAAAACTATGAAAGAACTACTAGAAAAGAATGATACACTTACCAAGTAGTTGGACCTAATAAAGATAGATCTTGAAACCACCATGATAAGAATGACTGAATTAATTGAAGCAAAAAGGATTTCTAAACATGAAAATAAAATGGTAGAAGATGATAAAAGACAAGTGGAATTGAAGCTATTAGAAAAAGATAATGAGATCATGAGAATGACACAAGTTCACTATGACATGGTCAATCAACTTCTAAGTGCAAATCAAGATAACACTAGAAAAGAATTTGAGAATCAGGCACTAAAAGCCAAAAATGAGAGAATGGATCAAAGACTGAAAGCTGAGAAAGATGAAAATGAAATACCAAAATGAAACGAAGAAGCACTGAAATATCTGGATCAACAATTCAAGAATTAGAAGCAAAGAAATGACAAAATAGGTATAGGATTCAAAGAGGATAGCACCATCAAGAAAGGATAATTGTTAAAGGCACAAAGAGATGAAAGTATTGCATCCCCACCAAGACAAAAGAAGCCAAGTTGCAATTATTGTGGGAATCCTAGACATACTACTAATGTCTACAGGAGCAGGATTGGTAAATCACCCAGTAACCTAAGTTTGATGGTTATTGTTTTAGATGCAATAGGTATGGACATCAAGCATTTGAATGCAGAACTAATATTGCTAACAACATAAGGAAACCTAATTTTGATGGTTACTGTAAGAATTGTAATAAGTTTGGACACAAATCTAAAGAGTGCAGAATAAAGAAAAGAAATGAAAATTGGAAGCCTAACCGAGATAATCCTAAAACCAATCGAGCATGCATTTCTATACCATGGGACTATAATACAATAATTTCATGTTTATACTATGGAAGGTATGGACACATTGTTGCAAATTGCATGTTGATGCACAGAAGGAACAACAAAAGAGCATGGAGAAATCTTGGCATGGCATGTTTTCATTGTCATAAGGTAGGACACCTTGTGAGAAATTGTAGATACTAAGGAGATGCACTGACCAAAGATGAATTTTAAGTAAAATCCCCTACTACTGTTGAGGAAATCTGAGAACAAATGAACAAAACTTGGAGGAGAAAGACTTGAGATGAAGGGAAATCATTTGGAAGCATAGAGTGCACCATCTCTACCAAGTTGGCTGCACTGAGATCGACCTAGTCGGTGAGAGGTATGTAGGAACTACATGCTTATAATAAATCCTACTTCAGTTCCTAGAAATAGAGTTGAGATCCATATCAGCATATTGAGATGCAATTGGATAAGTTGTATAAGTTTTGGATGAATATTGTTATATATATAGTTATTTTGTTTAACTCAGTTGAGAAAAGTAACTATGTAGTCAGTAATAAAGGTAAAAGGGACTCTGCAAGCACATTTAATGTACATTAATAGATTCATTGGAAACCCTAATTGAAGAAAAAGTATAAATAGGTCATTTTGCAAATCATTTGAACCTAAAAATTACAAAAGAACATTGAGCACATTTGCAGAGCGACTATCCCGAGAGGATTCAAAGAGACTACGAGGTATTTTTGAATATTTGCAAGAGTGTTAAGAAACATTTGAGATATTTTCCGAGTTGAGTTTTTCAAAGTTGTGGTTTGTCAAAGTGTGCCCTAGTTTTTTTAAGTTGAAGCATTTGAAGTTATCAATGGCACAAAAGTTGCAAACACCTACAGTTCTGAAGGAAGTAGAACTAGTGAATCTAAAATACAAATTACCCCCAGCTATAGCCATCGAGACAGATATGATGGGAGCCCTATCTTTGATATAGTTGAGAGTTATTATAATCAAAGATGTATGCACATTTATACATTGCAAGATTGAGGATTTGTGTGAATTTGAAATAGATACATCATTTAACAAGTTGTGTGAGAATGGGAAGGTGAAGGATGAGCATATTCACCTGGAAGCAAAAGCTTTGACACACGTTGTTCACTTACTGAAGGTTTTTAAGATAGAATGGATAAGAATGGTACTCAGCCAAGTACATGACCAATTCATGTGGTTGGATGATCTTGTGAAGATCACTAAGGATATATTGCATATCAATACTGGATTCCCCATCGGAGACAAGCCTAAAGCCGCTGAGAAAATTGACAAGGGTAAGCTCACCGAGCTTACTAAAGCACAATGGGATGGCAGAGGGATGAGAATATCCACAGTATCAGATCTTGAGTTATGGTATGCTTATAATATCTTATCATACCGAGTGTTCCAATCATCCCGAGTGGATAGTGTACCATGTAGAGCAGTGGATTTGGCATACAAGCTAGTAAAGAAAGGACTTAAATTGGATGTATGTGAAATCTTGCTAAAACATTTAGAAGACAATATGAACACAATCAGGAAAGAAAAGACTAATACACTAAATTTTGGTTCATTATTGGTATGTATATTCTTCTATTCTCAGAATTCATTTCCCTCCATTGGAAATGTAGTTTGGATCCCCGACAAACCTATTCTTTATTAGATTAATGAGTACATACAGAATTTAGGAGATAATTTTGATGTTATTCTGTTTGAATATTTTCTAAATTTCCAAGAAAGAATGCATAAGAGGTATAGGATATCACCTCAACTAGTTGCAAAGTATCAAGATAAAATATGTTTTGAGGTTGACACTGACACTTGTATTATCAAGGTTGTTGAGCCTAGAACCGAATGGATATAATCAACAGGTTATGAACTGGATATAGATATTGGATCACAACATATTGAATCACTACTTGATAAATCTATTGATCCCAAAGCTAAGAGGTATGACACCTATGAAGAAGTAAAAGTAAGGAATAAGAAGAATATAGTGATACCTAAAGCAGTCAAGAAAATAGGAAAGATTATTGATAATATGTCCAAGACATTAAAAGTGGATGAGACAAGTGTTAATGACACAAATGATGAGAAAGCTATTATTGTTGCTGAAAAAAAACTAGCACTTGTAACTTCACCAAGCACAAAAGGCACTAGAAGAAACACCAGGTCTTCAGTGAAACCAAAGGAAAAGGAAGTTGTTGTAATAGCTCAACCGAAAGGTAAAACTTATAGGAGGACCCGAGGAGGTAAACCAACTATAAGTTTTTGGAGAAATTTAATACTTAGAAAAGATAGTGAGATTGAATCTGATGAGACAGATAAATATGTTCCAGTGGCTCACCTCTCATGAGCTCCACAAAGTCTTGATGACTTTTTGGAAGGATTAAAAGAATCAGGAGGATTGAGAGGATTTAGAAAAATAAAGTATTTGAAGATAAATGAAGAAGACAAGAAAAAGATAGAAGATGCATTTGTTGTGACATTAATGAGATAGAGAGTGACTCCTATTGATATTGTGGATAAGCCACCTGAAGAACTCTACAACAAAATTGATGCACATTGGAAGTATGCAATTAATGTTGAGAAGGAAATGAGGGAAAGATCTCTTGTGCATACTATTCCCAACTTGGCACAATCTGAGATTGAAGATGCATTGAAGAAACATTTGAAGAGATTTTTGGCTAAGGGAAGAGTCATGAGGATAATGATTGGAGACATACAATAAGTAGAGAAGGAAACTACTAAGAAATGGAAAGGGATATATCAGGTATATGAATATGAGCAACACGAAACCAAGCAGAATCAAGGTGATACAATCATTGAGGAAATAAAAGAAAGCACGGGCTAAGAAGATTTGATTGATCTTACCATTGATAAAGAAGAAGTAATAATTGGAGATGCATCAGAGGATATTGATCTTGCAAAGAATTTTTCAAAGGATGAAGATGTAATGGATGTTCAAGTACCATACACTGAGTACATGGATGTAAATGTTTCAACATTGCAGAGAATTAATCTTGTATTGGTAAAAATACAAAGCTACTATACTATGCAAATTAGTACCACTAATGTTACACAAGTTATGGAAACCAAGCCACCAGTTGACACTAGTAATGTAAATGTTGATAAGCCTGAGGCTACCAAGACTAAACACAAGAAGGATAGCAAGTTGAAAGTACAAACCGACACAGAATGACAGAAGTTGAACACACCAATGACCGACACATTAAATGTTTAGAATGATCCCAAGCCACAAGATACAGAAAAATAAATGCTCCAGGAATCAAATAAAAAAGGAAAGGATGTAGAGAAAGAAGTAGTAAAACAAAAAGAGTAAGTGAAAGCATAGGAGAGCATAGTTGGTCACCATACTGAGTCAACAGATGAAACAATGGCATCACATTCTAAATGCTCTACTGGAGAGAGAAAATTGAGTGAGAAGAAGAAGAGTAAGAAAAGGAAGCAAATCATTGATTTGGGTGAGTTGATCATAATAATAGTAGGATACCCCAACAAAATGAAGCCCAAAGAATTAAATATCTATGCCAAGTTTGTTAGAAGAAAATTTGAACAAGAAAAACTATTGCAGAAAAAATAAAAAGGTTGATATTCTAGAGGATGTGAAAGAAGTTTTCCAAGAAATTGTTCCTAAAGTCACCATTGATGAGTTAGGGCCCCTATTAGACCAATTTGGAAGTCTAGTCCAACAAATCAAAGGACCAAACAAAGACATGATAGATTATATGTTGAAAATTCACAAGACATCAATGGAGAAGAAATTGACGAAGGACCTACTGTAGAACATTAATATAGCGAAGGTAATTATTTCTGAGTTAAGTTCCATAGTTGAGGAACACTTGCAGTCCATCATTTCATTATTTCATAAAATTTGTATTCTTTCTAAATTTACCGAAGAAATTAAGAAGAAGGAGGCAGATACCGAGAAAGAGATGACTGAGCAGCTTGCTAAGCTAACTACCAAGCCTGTAGAATTCCAAACATGTTACTCAAAGATACATGAACTCATGGGAGTTCATCTCTCATTGAGATAGGAGGAAGACAAGATAAGACTAGAGTTGCTTGAGCTGCAAGCACTAGTTATTCCCCACATGCAATCAATGAAAATACATCTAAAGAAAGGAAAGGAACTATCAAGTTTTCCAAAGGTTAGCACCCTAGATATTATAGTTGATCTATCAGCAGATATAAATGAACATATTGTGATATCATATAATCTCCGAGATACTTGGGAGACTGTACTAGCCGGATTACAACAGAGGTATAAACACATTTTTGATATTGAAGTTTATTGTTGAGAATATTTGTCAAAAAGGGGGATATATATATATATATATATATATATATATATATATATAGACAGCCTAAGAATAAAAAAGAGCAAATACAAAATACAAAAAAAAAAGTATATATGTGAAAAGGAGAAAAAGAAGAGAAGATTTGTACATACGTTGTATAGAGATTAACATCCAAGGGGGAGTTACTAAGTTTTGATGACTTTGAATATTTTGTCAAAATTCTCAACTAATGTCAAAGGGGGAGATTGTTATCTCTATAGAATATTTTGTTTTCATTAGTTTAGAAAAAGTCATAAGAATCAGAAGATTTAATTTGTGAAAAGAAAAAAAGAAAAAATATGAGCATTAGTTAATGTACACCAAGCAAGGCAGTGAAATTAGTAAAGTGGAGACACTACATTGAGAGCATATAGTTTATTGAACACTGAGAGCATAGATAGTACACTGAGTTGACAGTTACCGAGTACAGAAGAACAAGTTAAACGAGTGAAGATAATTTACTCTATCGAGTTACTTAATGGATTGTAAAGTGATAAGGATGCATTTAATACATTGATACAGTATTAATTTTGATTGTACAATGCACGAAGATGAGTTTTTTTCATGATCAATGATCAAAATAATTCAAAGAGAAGATCTAAGGAGAAGATTAAGCGGTTAATCAAATATTGATATTTCCAAGAAATACACCAAGCACCGAGGTAAAAGTGACATAGTCACCAAGCAGAAAACAAGATCTAACACTCAAAATAATTTATCAACAACCTAATGCATAAGATTAAGAGGCAATAAATCTTATACTTAAAGGATTATTTAAAGAGAAGAAGTGTGAGATAGAGATGATAGAGGAAAAAGAGACAGTACAAAGAAGGTTGTTATTGAAGAACAAAAATAGAGTAGAGTGCACTGAGCTAATATTTTACTACAACAGAGAAAATTTGAGTAGTGTTATAGATTATAATTAAGGTAACATAAGTATTTTATAGCCCATAAAGTCTAATTAGCATTTGTAATTGATGCATTATAGCAGACATTTATAAGTTGTTAATATTATTGTATTGAGAGCTAGAAATCCCAATACTAAGTAGATCTTAACCGATCTGATATTTTTAAAACCTTTAACAGGGTACATCTCTAAGTCTAGAGATTGTAAAATTCTCTAACTAGGTAGACCTAATGAGTCTTTGTATACTCTTAATCGGGTAAGCTATCAAAATTGCTAAAATATGTAAGCTCTAACTGAGCACCCTTCATACTGCAATTAGTGAAGGTTGTGGGTGTCATCCCCACCGCAGTTTTGTCCTCTAACCAAGGATTTATGTGTAAAAAAAATCATGGAGTTATGATTTCATTTACTTGAATTGTTTTATGTTATTTTTTATGTTTTATTTCAAGTTATTGAAATCGGTAAACAACAGCAGCAAGATACATTTTAAGTTATAAAAGTTTTTGTGGTACTCATTCACCCCTCTCCTCTCAGTCCAAACTTTCCATAATCATTCCAACATCTCCTCCATCTTATATAATGCTACCATCTTCCATTGCCACCTACGATATCACAAATCCCCTTCTGCAATCCACCTACTTTCCTAATTCTAATTTATATGGTATGCCCCAATCCATCACTCCTCCCCCATTAGTTAGTCAATCCATTTCACAAATCATCTCCAAACCTACTTACGTGAACTATCTATCCATTCCATCTTTTGCACCTCCTACACCATCACTCAATCAACTAGGTTTGCAAGCCACCACCACACCTCCAACATGCAAGTCTCCAAGGAGTTTCACAAGGAAGCCAATAGAAAATCCCTCTCCTAAAGTTGATGAGTCATGTCATCTCATTTCATCATGTGAAGTCACTATTGATGAGGAATTTCCACCTCTCACACCCATCATTCCTCTTCCATCTCCCACGCCTATCATCCTTCTTCCATATACCCCACCTATTGATCCTCTTCACTCTCCTAACATCATTGAATCCCTCACATCCATTAACTCCATCCAATTCCAATCCACATCTCGTCCTCTTAGAATTATTCAAACCCCATACAATTAACCTCATGATTCCACCCTTATTCCCACTATCCCAATTACCAAACATCACATCCTTCCAACTACTCCACCTAAAGAGTCCATCTATACATCCTCCATCACACCATCCACACAAATCCACTCTTGTCAAGATCTTGTCCAAAATCATGTTGAAATATATATTAACCTATATCAAGATCCTACCATTTCACTTCCTTCTTTACATGATCCATTGTTGTCACCCACTCATTCTCAAGATTCACTATCATCCACTCTTCCAAATCAAGATACCTCCATCTCAAGATCCATTACCATCCTGCCATCCCAGTCAAAATCATAGCATCCCATCCACTTCACTTCCTAATCCATTATTACCTCCAATACAAACCCTCCCACCACCATCACTCTACCCCCTTGGTTCACTTAAATTTATCCGTGGTGGTCCACTTGAAGCAGAAAAAATAAATTTCATATCCACCACTTACACTACACTTAAGAATGCACTTGCATCTTGTTCCCTAAGTAATAAGTATCCTACCTTGGATCGAATGCTCAAGAAAATGAATTATCAAGGTAAAGGGTCAGGCCTAAATAATAAAGGTACCCTAGAGCCCATCCATGTTAAAGAAAATTCATGATCTTATGGTCTTGGTTACAAATCTCAATTCCCTTTATCCAAAGATGTTGGTACAAGTAATGAAAAATCCAAGTGTACTTCCAAACCCACCACTGCATATTCCCATCGTTCATCCAAAAAATTTAATGTCATCCCCCCATCTTCATCATTGCAACCCGAGGCAACCTACCACATTCCTCCTTCAATATCTATATCTATTTTGGGTCCCTATATCTCAAAATTTACCATTGCATATCCTCCATATACCAAATCCATTTTGGGCCCTTACATCCCAAAATACCATCCCCCATCTTATCCTACTCATTCCAAAATCCACCAATCCCATCTTCTTATCACCCATCCTAACAATCCCACCCCTTACATTCCTAATCAAGATCAACAAAGGAACATACCCATACACCCCATCTACCATCCTATCTCCATCACTCCATCCATATTTCCTCCACCCCATACAAACTCTTATGCTCCTTCCAATATTACTTGTATTAATTTGGATGTCAACTAAAAATATATATAAAGCTAAATATCCACAACAATCTAAATATTTCCATGTCCACTCCAAAAGGCATGCTCAAGAAAGGAAAATCCAAAGAAAAATTCACTCCATTCCAAAGGCACATCAAAGAAAAAGAAAAAAATATGTGGATCCCAAAGCAAAAAGATAAAATCTATCTAAAAGAAAAATCGACAATGGCATCCAAAGTTTCTAATCCACCAACTAAGAATTCTTATCCTCTATCTCCTAAATCTATCTTGGGTTCTTATGTCCCAAAACTCTCTACCATAACTCCTCCATCATATCCACATCTGCAATCTACTTCCCACACACTCTATACATACATCTCACAACATTGGCCAATGTTGGTCCTGGCAACACCCCCTATCACACTCGTTTCCCGTCATTCCATCCAAACATTTCCTAACATAATATCCCTTATCCCACATTCACCTCCATCAAAATTGGCTAATACATTCCTTTGCATAATCCCCCCATCCTAATAAGTTTGTACTAACATCTCATGATCGCTACACTTGGGCTCCCACTACCTTGGTTTCGAACTTTATACTTGAGTCTTCCATCCATCTCCCCATTATCATTCCATCCATAAACTCCTCAAAAAATTCAAAAAGTAAAAAAAAAAAGAGCAAAGAGAAAAACATTCATCCAAATGGTGAAAACTTGGCAAATAGGTGCCTTGGACAAGTACCATGATGAAAACCTAGTAAACAGGCATCATGCGTAACCCCTCCATCCAGTTTCTCTACACACTTGGAGGAAAGTTTTTCTATCTATCCATCCATCCCTTCCACCTTCACATCTACCTCCCATACCCATCATGTATTATTGTATTATCCATTTCAATTCCAGCATCCTCCTTTGGATCTTGATAAAATGAAGGCCAACATGTACCCATGCTTTTGACACCTTTTGGCATCCATTTCCCATTGCAATTTTTATCCACCTATCACCCATCATCTTAGCTTCCATCTACCTCCCTCATCCTCTTTTTTGTGCAGGGAACCTCCTACAGTTCCTATTTTAATGCTTGGTTGTTTGTAATAAGGTGAATCCCTTGGATCACCCTAGTGGGTGCATGTGTGGGTCTATTTTTCTAAGGTGAAGGACCCTAAGGTAAGTTATAAACCTTATGGGTTCCTGAAACCATTTAGACCAAGTCTAGTCTCTTTTGGTCATTTTAGTCCTTAGGTTGAAGTTTATGTTTTAAAGCCTTAGTATAGGTTCTAGTCATGTTTTAGATCTCTCCCACACCCTTGGAGGTTGGTAGTGTTGGCACTTTTCCCAAAATAGCAACTATGACAAATGTTGCTAAAAAGTTGTCTTTTTGCAAAATGTTGCATGAGAAACTTTTGCAAAATGTTGCTCGAAGAATGAAAACTCAAATGGAAATGGTCACACCAACTTCTTGGAGCATCTATAATGCCAAGATGATGGTATTTGATGTTATTATACCTTCTAGGAAGGTTAGATGTTACTCTGTACGAAGTTTGATTTTCAGAGAAGGAAATAGAAGAGTTTTATGAGTTATTTGGAGTGTGTACGGCCTGGTGCGGATTCATTTTGTGGATTGAGTTGCAGAAATTTGTGATTCTTTGAGTTATTTAAACATTCCAGTTGGTTTAATTTGGTTTTGTAAAGTTTCATAGGAGTTAGAGATTTTTGTTTGCTCACTGTCTGAGAATCCCTAGTTTACTGGGTCTGCTCCAAAGATGTGATCCTAACTTGGGATTTATCTAGTGGATCTACTTGGCCACTTGGGAAATACAAGTTAGGATCATGATTTTTAAAATTCCTAAAGCTCAGAAGCTCAATGTTGGTTCTATTATTTTTAAAACAAAGCCCTAGGCTAATTATATCTATGTAATTAGCCTGGTTCTTAAGGACAGTCAAATGCATGTGAGCTATATGATTGGAAGGATCAAATCAATGGTGTATCTTTCTCATTTTGGGGTAGAGGAAGCTATCTAAGCCCTTTTTTTCATTTTTTGAACCCACCTTAGACCACTTGCTTATTAATCCAAGCCTAACCTAGCTAATTAGGCTTGTGAGCTTTGCAAGGGTTTAGTGGTGCAGGAGTAGAGTGAAGTGCTAAGGATTTGGGGGACTTCAAAACTCCATAAAGGGTACCTAGAATCCAAATTAGATCAATTAGATCCTTTTGTGTTAGAAATTTATGCTTGAAAAACCCTCTGGATAGGGCTACAAGGAATTCTAGACCAGTTAGTGTTTGACCATCCTTGGGTCTATAGAACTGAATCCATTGGTGGATTCTCTACCCTTGGGGTCTATAAAAAGTCTCCATCCCCAATATTGATTAACCAAAGCCTCTGGTGAATATTTCTACTCTTTGGCTTGGTTTTGGGAAAGTGTCCCTAAAGGATATATTGCAGAGATTGGTGTCTTGGCTTAGAAAGCTAAGTTGTGGGCAAAAGGGTGATTTTATCTCTTGGAAAAGTGGTTATACACCATAGGGAGACAAGTGTTGATTTGGAGTGTTTGAATAAGAAGTTTGAGGTAGCTACAAGGAGTGGGAGCCTACATAGGTCTTCTTGCAGTGCACTCTACATCAGGTGGTATCAAAGCCTTCTAAGACCTTGGAAGAAGTAAAGAATGGGTGACAAAACAAAATAATCTCAAGGAGAGGAAGTTCCTACTAGAATCACTAATTTGGAATTGGCTAAAATTTTCAGAGAACAAGTAGTGAAGAATAAGAAGATGGAGGAAGAGATAAACAAGTTGAAGGACCTCCAAATAGAGAAGGAGGAGGGAGAATATTGTGAAGAAGAATAAGAACAACACACAGAGCGAGATGAAATGAAGAACATACCTGCAGAGAAAGCTAAATTTCTTGAATCTCTTGAGAGAGTTGGAAGGAGAGATCAGAAATTAGACATCCCCATGTTTTGTGGGATTATGGACCCTGAAAAATGAATGGATTAGATAGAATCTTTGGAGAATTAATTTGAGTGTGACAATGTCTTTGAAAATTAGAGGGTCAAGGTGGAAAACTCCAAAATTAAAGGTCCTTCCTTAAGTTGGTGGAATTTTCTGAAAAATGAAAGGATTGAGGAAGAAAAGAACCCTATCTCAACATGGAAAAGGATGCTGGTAGAAATTAATAAATAGTTTGTACTAGAGGACTATGAGTTCACCCTCTATAAAAAGTTGCAAAATCTAAGGCAAAAAGACCTTGATGTGAGTGGGTACACTGAAGAGTTTCATATAATGACCTTGAAGGCCAAAGTCCCAGAGAGTGAGAAACACAAGCTTGCAAGGTACCTAAATGGACTGAAGTATAGTATTCAAGTTGAAATGAGTTTATTCAACCCTGAATCAGTACATAAGTGCTTTCAAATGGCACTTAAAATTGAAGAAAAATACAAGAGAAGAGGAGAAAAAAATAACAGAGGTAGAGGGAGTAATTTTAGAGGCAGGGGTAGGTTCAATGGCAGAGGACCATTTTACAGGAGTCAAGAAGAGTTTAATAACTAGGATTCAGAAGGATAACACAATAACAGAGGCAACTTCAGAGGTAGGAGATCAAACAGTAGAGAGAGATTTGGTGGAAGATGACCTAGTGTCTTCACTGGGAAGTGTTTTACTTGCAATCAAATTGGACACCAGTCCTTTATATTCCCTAAGAAGAATGGCACCTGCAAACAAGGAGGGGATAGAAGATTACAACTCACCCAAGAAGATGACAGTCAAAGTGTGTCCTCTTACCACTCTAAAACTTCAAGGCCTACAAATCCAGGACAAGGAGAATGTCTCATGATGCAAAGGACACTCCTAAGAGTACCTACTACTGTAGAACCACCTCAGAGGAAGTCATTATTCAGAACAAGCTACAAGGTGACTAACAAGGTATGCAAAGTTATAGCTGACTCTGGATACACTGATAATATTTCTTCTAGGGAACTAGTTACTAAGTTAAAGTTACATGTAATCCCTCACCCTTTCCCTTATAAAGCTTCTTGGTTGACAAAAGAGAAACAAACCATCATCATTAAACAAGTTTGGGTAGATTTCAAGATAGGGGAGTATACAGACAGAGTTCTATGTGATATCACAGAGATGGATGCATGTCATTTTTTATTAGGTAGACCTTGGAAATTTGATGTAGATGCTAAGCATGATGGAAAGTCTAATGTATATACTATAGTTAAGGATGGTGTTGAGTATGTGATGAATCCACTCCCTGACTGTTAGAATGAAAAACATGTTACTATTAGTGTCTTGCATATAGGAGAGAAATAATTCATGAAGGTGCCAAAAGAAAAGGATACACCCTATTATGCATTAGTAGTAAGGCCTAAAAAGACACCAGTGAAAGATCCAATGGTCAAGGCCCCCACTAGGGATGTAGGCCCCAAAGAGGTCAAAGCACTGTTAGACCAGTATAAGGGTATCATAGCTTAAAGTACACCAGAGTCTTTCCCACCTAAAAGAGAAGTGATTCACTACATAGACTTCATACTAGGGGCCACTCTTCCAAACAAAGCAGCCTACAAGATGAACCCTGAACAGAATCAAGAGATAGCAAGGAAGATTGAAGAATTGTTGTCAAAAGGTCTCATTAGGAAAAGTGTGAGTCCTTGTGCTCTCCCTGTAGTCCTAACACCCAAGAAAGAAGTCACATGGAAACTATGTACGGATTATAGGGCAATAAATAGGATAACCATCAGATATAGGTTTCCTATGCCTAGAATAGAGGATTTGATGGACTATTCAGTGGGTGCAAGCTACTATTCCAAGATAAATCTCAAGAGTGATTACCATCAAATAAGAATCAGAGTAGGAGATGAATGGAAGATAGAATTCAAGACCACAAAAGGCCTATATGAATGGCTTGTGATGCCTTTTCGTCTCTCAAATTACCCAAGCACTTTTATGAGACTAATGAATGAAGTCTTGAAGCCTTTTCTTAATAAATTTTTTGTTGTGTATCTTTATGATATTTTGATCTTTAGCAGGAGAAGAGAAGAGCACCTCAAGCATTTGGACATGGTAATGAGAAAACTCCATGAGGAAAATTTGAAGATAAACATAGATAAGTGTGTATTCCTTCAAGAAGAACTTGTGTTCGTAGGTTTTGTGATCTCCAAGAATAGTCTCAAGATGGATCTTTCCAAAGTTGAATCCATCCTCAATTGGCCACCTCCTACTACTCCTTCAGAGGTAAAGAGTTTTCATGGTTTACGTAGCTTTTATAGGAAATTCATCAGAAATTTTAGTGGTATATGTGTTTCCATTATCAACACCATTAAAGGTGGAAGAAAATGCATATTTACATGTACTAATGAAGCTAATGAGTCCTTTGAGTTGTTGAAGAAAAAAATTGCAGAGCAACCTATCTTAGTCCTACCATATTTTCACAAGGTGTTTACAGTGGAATGTGATGCAAGCAATAAATCCATTGGGGGAGTTTTGATCCAAGAAGGGAGGCCAGTTTCATTTTTCAGTGAGAAACTCAATGAAGCTCAGCTAAAATACTTAACTTATGATCTTGAAATGTATGTAATGGTTCAATCACTTAGGAAATGGAGCCATTATTTGTTGCCCAGGGAATTTGTAGTCTTTACTAATAATCATGCACTTAGCTTTCTGAATAGACAGGAGAAACTTAATCACAAACATGTGAAATGGATGGAATTCTTGCAGTCATCTACATTTTCTATTAAGCATAAGAAAGGGATTGTAAACAAAGTAGCTGATGCTCTTAGTAGGAGACACCTAACCATCCAAACCATTCAATTGGAGAGTGTTGGAGTTCATGCCATGAAGGATATGTATGCTATGGATGAGGATTTCAAAGAGGCTTACCAAATTTGCACTAAAATGAAAGACATATACCACACTAATTTCTCAGATTTTATTGTGTAGGATAGTCTTATTTTTAAAGGTAGATTATTGTGTATCCAAAAAGGATCCACGAGGGAGAAAATTATCGAATAAAATCATTGTAGAAGCCTAGCTGGTCACATTGGGTTGGATAAAACATTGGAACTTGTTAGATGGTTCTACCACTGGCCCAAGTTTCAAACAGATGTCAGGAGCTTTGTGGAAAGTTTTTCAATTTGTCAACAAGCCAAAGGGCACACCTCCAATGCAGGGTTGTACACTCCTTTTCTCAGCCCTTCAAAACCTTGGGATTCAGTAAGTATGGACTTTGTCCTAGGTCTTCCAAAGACCAAATTTGGAATTGATAGAATTTATGTTGTAGTAGACATATTTTCAAAAATGACACACTTCATTCCTTGTAGAACAAATCATGATGCATCTCACGTAGTAGGATTATTCTTTACAGAAGTTGTAAGACTTCATGGACTCCCACTGTCAATCATATCAGATAGGGATCCTAAGTTTTTAGGATATTTTTGGAGAACAATATGGAGAAAGCTAGGGACAAATGTTTCACTGTCATCTGCATATCACCCATAGTTTGATGGTCAAACAGAAGTCATAAATAGGTCCCTTGGAAACCTTTTAAGATGGCTCAGCCAAGAACATGGAGCCACTTTGGATACTATCATAGCACAAGAAGAGTTCTCATTCAATGATTCAGTCAATAGGAGTACTGGTTTAACTCCATTTCAGATTGTATATGGTACTCACCCTAGAGGGGTATTGGAAATTAGAGATAGCAAAGACATGGACAAAAGAAGTGCCCTAGCAGAAGACTTTGTTGAAGTAATAAATAACATCCATGAACAAGTGTAGACCAAACTACAACATACCACTGAGAAGTACAATGAATAGGATGAAAAAAAGAGGAGAGACTTACAGTTCAAAGTGGGATATTTGGTGATGATTCACCTCAAGAAAGAGAGACTACCCAAGGAGAAATACACAAAGCTTACGATGAAAAAGCTTGGCTCTTTCAAGATTCTAAAGAAATGTGGCAATAATGCCTATAAGATTGATCTACCTCCCCACATTGGTTTATCTCCTATTTTTAATGTTGTATATATCTATGCTTATAAAGGTTTGTTAGTAATAATAATCTTGTAGGTACTTCAGAGCCTCCTACACTCCAACCACTCAAGGACATGCCCCAAGCAGCTCCTCCTGAGATTGAAAGCATTCTAGATAAGAGAGTGAAAAAGAAGACTAGGAGGGCCACTTACTATGATTACTTAGTAAAATGGAAAAATTAACCAATTGAATATGCTACCTAGATGACCCCTGAAGACATTCAGAAGACAGGCTATCCTCTTGAAGACCTCCCAACTCAAGAGACTTGAGTTACTTTTTCCATGGGGAGTATGGTGCAGAGAACCTCCTGTAGTTCCTATTTTAATGCTTGGTTGTTTGTAATAATTTGAATCCCTTGGATCACCCTAGTGTGTGCATGTGTGGGTCTATTTTTGTAAGGTGAAGGACCCTAAGGTAAGTTATAAACCTTATGGGTTCCTGAAACCATGTTAGACCAAGTCTAGTCTCTTTTGGTCATTTTAGTCCTTAGGTTGAAGTTTATGTTTTAAACCATTAGTATAGGTTCTATTCATGTTTTAGACCTCTCCCACACCCTTGGAGGTTGGTAGTGTTGGCACTTTTCCCAAAATAGAAACTTTGACAAATGTTGCTAAAAAGTTGTCTTTTTGCAAAATGTTGCATGAGCAACTTTTGCAAAATGTTGCTCGAAGAATGAAAACTCAAATGGAAATGGCCACACAAACTTCTTGGAGAATTTGTAATGCCAAGATGATGGTATTTTATGTTCTTATGCCTTCTAGGAAGGTTATATGTTACCATGTACGGAGTTTGATGTTCAGAGAAAGAAATAGAAGAGTTTTTTGAGTTATTTGGAGTGTGTACGACCTGGTACAGATTTATTTTGTGGATCTAGTTGCAGAAATTTGTGATGATTTTAGTTATTTCAACATTCCAATTGGTTTCAATTGTTTTTTTAAAGTTTCAAAGGAGTTAGAGATTTTTGTTTGCTCACTGTCTGAGAACCCCCAGTTTACTAGGTCTGCTCCAAAGATGTGATCCTAACTTGGGATTTATCTAGTGGATTTGCTTGGCCACTTGGGAAATAAAATTTAGGATCATGATTTTTAAGATTCCTAAAGCTCAGAAGCTCAATGTTGGCTCTATGATTTTTAAGACAAAGCCCTAGGCTAATTATCTCTATATAATTAGCCTGGTTCTTAAGGACAGTCACATGCATGTGAACTATATGATTGGGAGGATCAAATCAATGGTAGATCTTTCTCATTTTTGGGTAGAGGAAGCTATCTAAGCCCTTGTGTTCATTCTGTGAACCCAACTTAGACCACTTTCTTAGTAATCCAAGCCTAACCTAGCTAATTAGGCATGTGAGCTTGGCAAGGGTTTAGTAGTGCAGGAGTAGAGTGAAGTGCTAAGGATTTGGGGGGTTTCAAAAATCCATAAAGGGTACCTGATTCTAAATCAGATCAATTAGATCCTTCTATGTTATAATTTTATTCTCGAAAAACCCTTTGGATAGGGCTACAAGGAATTCTAGACCAGTTAGTGTTTGACCATCCTTGGGTTTGTAGAGATGAATAAATTGGTGGATTATCTACCCTTGGGGTCTAAGAAAAGTCTACTATCCCCTAGATTGATTGACCAAAGCCTCTGGTGAATATTTCTACTCTTTGACTTGGTTTAGGGAAAGTGTCCCTAAAGGATATATTGCAGAGATTGGTGTCTTCGCTTAAAAACCTAAGTTGTGGAAAAAAGGGTGATTTGATCTCTTGGAAAAGTGTTTATACACCCTATGGAGACAAGTGTGGATTTGGAGTGTTTGAATAAGAAGTTTGAGGTAGATACAATGAGTGGGAGCCTACATAGGTCTTCTTGTAGTGCACTCTGCATCACTTTTTGGCATATCTTCCATCTTATCATACACATTATGATGCCTCATATTTCATGACATATCCTAAGTGGGGGCATCTTATTCCTTGATGATTTATTCCTTGGAGAACTTATCACATCCTTTTTTTATTTACATCTTGTCATCCCTAAAGCCTTATCTTCCTCCATTCCTTCATCCAAAATCCTTCCATCCATCAACCCTTGTCTATTCATTCTTCCATCTCCACATCCCTGAGCAACTCCTCCACCTCTTCATCCCTCTTACATCCCTTATCATTGGTATCTAGCTCCAGGATACCTCCATACAAATCCAATGCCATCCATTCCTATCCCCATGCTAGGCACAATCTACCATCACATGAACATCATATCCATCTCCTCCAAGCTGTCCAAAAGAAAACAACAATTATCCCATTCAATCACACCCTTAATCTTGTACCCAGCCTTTTTGCAAACCCTAATCACAATCCAATCATCATCAGGATGCATCCTTCCCAATCCTTGTGTTATCTTGGGATATACTGTTACCACATCAACAACATCCCATCCACCATCTATCCATCTTTCCTTTTTAGCTTGAATGGGGAAACATCATGCATGTCTTTGCATCATCATCTTCAATCCCCAAGCCCTTATAAATCTTGTAACTAGCATCCTATCAATAGCGTCATTCATGTCTCCACCTAGGCTCATTTGTACATATGTGTCTTTAGGTCCCATCCTTTGTGTCAGTTAGTCCTTGTGTCATTAAGGAATTTGTCCCTATCTAGCTGGTGCTTCATCAATCATCCCATATTCCCTTAGAGGTTCAAGTGTCTTTCCTGTCTCTTGCCATAGGAATCCTAGTTTAGCAATCCATCATTGGTCTTCAGAGGATGTATCCTTCCTCATGTTAGACCCATCAAATCAATCATCAATCCATCATCCTCCCTATGGAAAAAAGGTATGTGAGATAATTATTGTTTCTTTGGTTCTTTTGGATCTTTTTTTATCTTTCATCTTGATCTTCCTTGTTTTACCTCCTCTTGGTCACCACGATCCTTTATATCATGGTGTGTTGTGAATGGTAAAACTAGGGGCAGGGTCTTGATCTTTTTTTTTCTACTTTTGAGTCAATCAAATATGACCCTTGCATTATGTGATCCCTCATGGTTATATGATGCACTTGGGAAATATTATTTTCTTGTGGGTTCCCTAGCATCGTAATTTCCTAGTTCTTTGTAACTCAAGTGTGAAGTTGGGGTAATCATTGTGTATTTGTGTGAGGCAGTCCATGCAACATCTTTGAAAAGGCCTTGATTTCTTCATAACCTTTACAAGTCATCAATATTGATACATCAAAATAAGTGCTCACTACATGACATCTCCCATTTTGGCGGGATGCTGAACCAATCTTCTTATATCTCCATCCACTTATCATTCACTCATCATGCATGCATCCTCTCATCCATTTTGAGAGAACGCCCATGTTCTCTTCAACCTGCATGTCCTCTTGAGGGGGCATCATGATCCTCATCTCCCATCATCATTCCTCTTAGTTACCCTTCTAAATGACTATGAAATCTTTTATAAATCAAGCATCTTCTTCCTAGCTCCTGTTGGCAAGTGGCCTGATCATCATAGCATATAGTGATGCAGAGCAAGCAGCCACACAACCTAGATTGGTCTTCTTTGACTAGACAAACCTCAAATACATATCTTAGGCCTTCTCCCTGATCCAAAAATTCCTAGGGGGTCTATACCTCCTTTCTCAAGTGGACTTACTATGCCACACCCTTCCCTGACTCTTAGGGACTTCTCACAACTTGGATCCAATTTGGGCTTTAGGGATCAATTCCCTCAAATAGAAAAAATGAAGGATTTTTATCCTAACTATATGGGAATCCAACACAATGGTGGGAAGGTCTTATATTGACCTAATAAACTAGGAAGTACTCACTTTTGGAGTTCCTAAACACCCACAACCTATCCTACTCCAATTAGGATAGTCAACCTAGTAGCCTTTCACACTCATTTTTTTGTGGATAACTCTCAACTCCCCCAAATGACTTGTCAATATCCTTACCTTTTAGGATACCCTTTATCCTTCTCCTTTAGACCCTAAGAGATGGAATTCTGGCTTCACTCCTAGAGTATCAAACTCTCACTCTGTCCACAGGCCTAATTGGCTAGACTAGGCTTGGATAACAAAGCAACTAATTGAAAATGGGTGCATGAAACCAAATAAACCCCTTATTACACTTCCCTATACTCTGAATGGATGATCCCAACCATTCACAAAGTCTCTTCAATCACTGAGACTAGTTATCCACTCTTTCTCCTACTTTCTTGGTCAAATACATAGAGATATTTGACCTAGGGCTAGGTGGTAAAATCCTCCAACAGACTCCTCTACTTTTGTGCTTCAGGAATATTTAAGATACCCACCCTAAATTGCATTTCCCAAAGGGCCATGCTTTTTCCATGGTGGGAAAGCAAGTTAGGGCTCCATAACCAAATTACCCTTAGTTTTGGGGGTCTACAGAACCAGTGAACTTGCAAATTTTTGTTCTCTCACTAAACAAAACCAAATCACCCCAAACCAAAGACACAAATCAGATAGATCCCTAAGAAAACAAAATCAATTGGATTTTCATCTGTACCAATCTGTACAGTATCTACAAACACGAAAACACAGTAACTATTCACAAAATAATAGAATTCCTTATTGGTTTACCCTTCCAAAAGTCCGTACAATCATTGCTAACCCATGAATGAGCTTCAAACATATTTAAATATCAGTTGCAATGGTCATAAATATAATTCAAATCTTTATGAACCAAAGTTGCAACTTTTCAACTATACCGAGCAACTTTTTGAAAAGTTTTCAATGTTGTCAAACAACATTTTTGACAATTTTGCCAATTTGCAACATTTTGCACACTAGGATTATGTAATGCCACAAATGGCTTCAAAACATGTCCTAATGAACTAATACCTAGTGAGAAACCTATAAATCAAACTTTATGCGTATTTGATCATTTTGACATCCTGGTTTATAATTAAACCTAGCATCCAAAAGATCTTACACTTGGCTTATTACATTATTCTCATTTATCAACTGATCCCAAAGGATCCTAATCTATCCTAGGGAAGAACATGAAGGACATAGATTTTGTGCCATGCACCATTTAGGTTGTCATTTATGGAAACACTACTCATTTTCATGGTCTCTTGAAGTACAATCTAGTTTTGGATATTCGGTTTTGTAAAATGACTAAGTCCAGGATGCAGCTAACAAGGTATAGTTAAATAATTTTAATTAGTGAGAACAATATGCATAGAAATAATTCATGTAAGATTAGAGGAGTGGACTATGGGATGTAATAGACCTTTAGTTAAGGTCACTTTCATTTTGGATTTGATTCGACAGAGTTAAAGCCTGTTGAAGTTATGTGAAGACAGTGCAACAATGATACAGGGTAGATGAATGGTCGCAATGATTGAGGGAGTATTTTATGGAATCAAAAAGTGCTACTTTGGATTTGGATTGGGTCCTACCCTATTTTTTCTGATGTATGATCTTAGACTATGTATTTTCTATTTGGTTAAGTGTTGGACATGTTTTGTGATGTTCTTGTGAGCTGACTGGAAGAATCTTTTGAGATCGAGTATATAAGTAAAGTTGTTTTATGATGCAAAGTAAGGTGTGGAATATGTAGATGCATTGTGATGCCAAAATAAGATATCCAATGTTACAAGCTTTAAATGGGTCTACTTGAGCATAGAATATGCTTGTAATAGTTCATATTGATAAATCTTTGTAACAGAAAGTTTTGTTTTTTAAGAGCGGTGAGCTCCTTGTATACCCCTAATAGGGTTTCTATCCTTTAACAGGGATATGTAATAAATATAATATTCAGATCCTAACATGGTGTTAATACCCACATAGACCCTGAAAATAAACTTTCATTTGTGAGGTCTTGAATCTCTTTGAACTATTTTGAACTAAGGTTCAAAGAGATTCGAAGTGATTCAGTTGCATAAAAAGGTTCGTTGGTTCAGAGGGTCGGGTTTAGTCACAGGTTCAGAAGTTCAGAAAATCAGAATTGCAGGTGTGTGCCATTGTCAGACTTGAAATGTGAATTCAAGATGCATATTCAATTTCAGACCCATAGTCTAAAAGGCAAATTTTGAGGTGTAATTGATCAGTCCGAATTCAAGGGTTCAACTCAGAGTTCAAGCTCGACATCACATTTTTTTTGATGATATGTTCTTATAGTGACATAATTAATTGGCTCACATTATGTTGACAAAGATTTTGTTTTAAATCTTTGTTAGATAGGATATCTCGGGTGATATTCTCATGTGATTTAGACAATGATGTTGGTGTTTTAATTTGGCATTACTAAAGGCAGCTAAGGATAGGATTAGTAACTATGATGGGAAGAATAACAAGCCCGGATTCAAGTTCAGAATAGAGCACATGCACTGGGCAGTATGGTGAATATTGTGAGCCGCCACCAATGGTGAAATTGGTCATGCCAAAGATTGGAAATAAAGACTAAAATTTGTAATCTCACTGTCATGGCAGAAATATAGTTTGAAGATTATTGATGCTATATCATTAAAATTATAAAGCTCTGCGAAATAAGATGCATGTACTGTGGTTTTCTACTCTAGTGAACTGCTACTTTGAGTAATAGTCCCGAGTACATGGAGACTACCCATAGTTCTTATTGTTCTTTTCATAACATCTGCAATCGTGTGAGATGGAGGAGATAAATGAAATTAGCCAACAGAGCACGAAGGAACTCATGATACCCTGTTTCCCCGTCATAATGAAAGTGAAATATTTTACAATACATTAATCCAGTTTGGTATCAAGGCTGTGCCTATTATTGTAGGACCATTGACATACTTTTTGTTATCCAAGCCTGCAAAGGGAGTTGTCAAAACATTCGATCTCCTCGTTCTCCTCAATACAATTTTTCCTATCTACAAAGAGGTTGAATGGATATATGGTTCAGTTACAAAGGATATTTTGACTGGTTTCAAAATGCATTATCATGGATGGCATTCCATATATTGTGTGCCTCCTAGGCCAGCTTTCACGGGGTCTGTTCCAATTAACCTTTCAGATCAGCTTAATCAAGTTCTACATTGGGCTCGTGGATCAGTAGAAATTTTTCTGAGCAGACATTATCCCATTTGGTGTGGTTATGAAAGTAGACTGAAATGGTTGGAGAGGCTATCAATGTCACTGTCTATCCAAGGATATGCCATCATCCTCAGGGTTGGTTATAATTTTAGCTATCGAGTCCCATAAAAATTGTGACTTGGGAGCATAGACAGTATATGTAAACTGTTTGACAAAATGCCTCACAAAGCAGTGAAGTCGGGCCCCACAGAATTTTGAAATAAATAGGTAATTATCAGGTGTGAATTTCATGTTCACATGCCACCTGTTTAGAAATGCAAATTCAGAACCCAATAGCTATTATGATAGCAAGGACAGCTGTTGCACAGGATGATATAAGTGGGGATGGTACAACCTCAACAGTTCTTTTTATTAGCAAGCTAATGAAACAATCAGAGCGTTACATAAGTGAAGGAATGCACCCTCATGTGCTTGTTGATGAAATTGAAATTGCAAAAAGAGCCACGTTGGATTTTCTTGAAAATTTCAAAACTTTGGTAATCATGGAAGGCACACCAGATAAGGAGATGTTAAAAATGGTAGCACGAACAACAATTAGGACAAAGCTTTATGAAGCACTTGCAGATCAAATAACCGACATTGTTGTAAATGTGATGCCTTGCATTCAAAAACTCGATGAACCAGTTGATCTATTTATGGTGGAAATTATGCATATGAGGCATAAGTTTGATGCAGATACCAGTCTTGTTAAAGGGCTGGTCCTTGATCATAGAGCTCGTCATCCAGACATGAAGAAGCGTGTTGAGAATTGTTATATGTTAACTTGCAATGCATCTTTGGAATATGAAAAGAGTGAAGTAAATACAGGTTTCTTTTACTCGAATGCTGAGCAGAGGGAGAAAATAGTATTAGCAGAAAGAAGGCATGTAGATGACAAAGTTCAAAAGATGATTGACTTAAAGAAGAAGATTTGTGATGGACACGACAAGAATCTTGTTGTGATCAACCAAAAATGAATAGACACCACTTCACTTGATATGCTAGTGAAAGCAGAAATGGTAGCAGCGCCTGATGTGGGAGATGCAAAGCCCCCTCCATTGGCTGGGACAAATGTGATGAATATTATACTTGTAGCTGCAGAGTGTGCTTCTTGGTCCAAAATAGCTGGATTAGGAGATGTGGCTGGTGCTCTACCAAAGTCATTAGCTCAACGTGGACTTAGAGTGATGGTTGTGGCTCCTCGTTATGGTGATTATCAAGAAGCTACTGATGCAGGTGTTTGCAAAAGATATAAGATACATGGGCAGGTTATGGAAGTTCGATATTCATAGGCTTATATTGATGGCGTTGATTTTGTATTTATCAATAGTCCCATATTTTAGGGAATGTCATCCAAATCGATAGAGAAGAATTTACTATGAAAGAGGTAAAAGATATCATCCTTTGTCAATAACAGTGAAGCTGCCTTGTGTGACTGATGGGTCACATAGGAGCACAATGGTCTGCAGATGACGGTGAATATGGATTCAATGCACAGATTTAGCCAACTCAATGGGAAAGTTATGGCTCTCCCTTGTGAGAAACACATCAGGCCACATTCAAGCCACCAGTTCGATGCTTGGGTGAAAGTGAA
>MU228364.1:647368-659251 GCA_018584345.1 Thuja plicata | reverse complement strand
GTGAGGCTTTGATTGAGTGTTTAAAGAGAGGAGAAGAATGCTAATTAAATCTTTGTATTTAAATATTCTTTCTCTTCTGATTAAAATAGAACTTTGAGTCTTTTTAATTATCTTTAAATGCTGCTCTATTCGTAATTACAGTTACTATAAAACCTTTGAGTATTATGTAACTATGTTCCTGGAATTCGTAGCTTTCAGTCTGGTTGTTTCTTCTTGCTTCTTTTCTCTTCGTTCTATAGATCCATTTTCAGCATCCGTGGCATAGTTAGGAGTAGATGTTTAATTTCCTTTCTTGCTTTCAGGTTAAAAGCATTATTGGTTTTAGTTTAGTCAATTCATTGTAAATCATACACGGGGAGCTATACCCGGTTAATTCAGAGGGCACTTACGTTCTTCATGGCGAAGTGACCCAACTGTTGGTGTTGGTTGAGTCTTCTTATTTGGGCATTTTGGGGTCATTTTGTAATCATTTTCTTCGAAGACAAATCTGTTAACCAACACATGGCTAGGTCTCCTAACAAGGACACTATAATTTTTAGTGCTTCATTTGTGGGTATCATCCCCACAGGGGTTTTCCCTTGGCCAGTGTTTCCTCATGAACAAATCATGGTATTATGATGTTTAGTTTATGTGTGTTATTCTTATTCAGTAATCACATGGTTAAGCTTGAAATTGTTAAGTTTAAAATTAAAGTGTTGTAATATTGATTCATCCCCTCTCAATATTACTTAATCCTAATAGGGTGAACCCACAATAGTGGGTTACACTTTTTTGCCTAAACGGACACTGAAGTCTACATTTTGAATTTCAGAATCAGATGCATATTGTCCTTAAACTGTTTGAAATCGGAAGATGAAGTAAACTAGAGTCTTTTAGGATTTTTTGTCTAGATTATAAATATATATTTTTCTTTTTTTTTAATTTATTTGATTTTTTTTTCTCCCACAAAAAATGCTATGTTGTTGAAAACGTCATTTTCAAAGAGTTACATTGACTTCATAGAGCATAATTTTTTTTCTAAAATAGATACCAATGTGCTTCTTTAAAATTTAGTTTTGTAACATCCATACAGAGGGCATGCAATTGGTTTGATGACATTATCATGATTATTGCACATTTTATGAATGTTTGAAGTTGAGTGAACCATAATTTTGACATACCTTGACTACATAGCTTATAACTTGTGTATTTATCGAAATTCAAATTTTCTTTTTATAGAAAGTAGACTCGAAGAAGGACACTGTTATTTTTCAAAAAAAAATATTTTTTATACTATTTTTCATTGAACGTCAAATTTTGAGGTTTATATTTGATAAAAAACCTACATTTGATGCATGTCAAAAAACATAGGCCTAATTAATTCAAAAATTGTCAAATATATATTTGTCAGAAAGCTCATTCAGATTACTTGTGCGATGCTTCTTCCATTTGAGCCATGTGTTTGAGCCCCGAAGCCATGAAAACTTTAGACTTGTATCAACCTCTACAAATGGCCTCTAATCAGAGACTTTCGATAGAAACTACTTTCTATTGAAAGTAGTTTCATGGTTTGACGTTTGTTAACCCATTTGCCAAAGTAGTTTCAATAGAAAGTCATTTGTTTTGATAGAAAGTTAGAGATGACTTTTGATAGAAACCTATGCCGACCTATTTGGTGCCATTTCAGGTTCAGAAGGATTACATATAAATAAATATATATTTTCATCATCTTATTAATTCAAAAGTTGCAAAATAATTAGCATTTTGGAAAAGGAAGACTTTTAAAATTGAATTTTTTCAAATTTTGTCAAAATTTAGTGGAACAATTTTGCAACTTGTAATGGGAAATAAAAAGAGAAGGCTAAATAAGAGTACACGACATTATTCACAAGAGATTGAACAAAGACTAAGTGAAGAAGCGCGGGAAATATATTATCATAGAAAAACAAGGTATGTCTCTATGTCTTTATCTCTCTCTCTCTGTGTGGATATTTTAAGTTGATGGTTATGACTTGTCTTAATGAAACATGTAAGCATGATATTGCAATACCTAATTAGACCTAATTTGATAAATAAGACCTAATTAGACTTAATTAGACCTATTAGGACATAATTAGACCTAAGACCCTAAACCTTAAACCCTAAACCCTACCTAATTAGACCTATAAAACATAATTAGACCTAAGACCTAGTTAGACATAATATAGACCTATTATGACCTAATTAGCCCTCGGAGCTAATTAGATCTATTAGGACCTAATAAGACCTAATATGAGTAATAGTCCTGAACTAATAGGAACTAAATTATGACGTAATTTATTATTTAGGAATAAGACGTAAGAGTACCCCTTAAGACCTAATACTTGACTAATTAGTGCATAAACAATTTAAGACCTAATTAGACCTTTAATAAGACTAATTAACACCTAATATGAGTAATATACCTACTAGTTCCTAATATGAGCAATAGGACCCCTTCTAGGTGTAATTAGATCTAATTCGACCCTTTAGGACCTAATTAGACACTGTTAGACCTATTAGGACCTAATTATATCCAATTAGACCCATTAGGACCTAATTATATCCAATTAGACCCTTTAACTGACCTAATTAGACATAATTAGACCTAATTATACCTATCAGGACCTAATAGGTTATATGACCCCTTAAGACCCCATTAGACCCACTTAGACCCAATTAAACCCTTGATTATACCTATTAGACCCACTTAGACTTAATTATACCTATTAGGACCTAATTAGATCCAATTTGACTCTTTAGGACCTAATTATATCCAATTAGACCCTTTAGGACCTAATTACACACAATTAGACCTAATTATACCTATCGAGACCTATGATAGGTTATATGACCCCTTAAGATGGGCCATTAGACCCACTTAGACCTAATTAGACCCAATTATACCTATTAGACCCACCTAGACCTAATTATACCTATTAGTACCTAATTATATCCAATTAGACCTATTAGGACCTAATTAGATCCAATTAGACCCTTTAGGACCTAATTAGATCCAGTTATCTAAGGTATAAGGACCTAATTAGATCTAATTAGACCCTTTATGAGCTTATTAGATACAATTATACCTAATTATACCTATCGAGACCTATAATAGGTTATATGACCCCTTAAGACCCCATTAGATACACTTAACCAAATTAGACCCAATTTGTTGAATAATATTATTCAATTGTGTATTTTCATTGATGTTACACATGTATATACACTTATGTAGTGATGATACACAAATGTCTACATTCAGACCGAGCACAGTTGGTGAATAGAGTGAGTTGTTTTAGTGTTGACCGAGTTCAGTCGAGTATTGAAGAAGTTCAGTGTTGACCGAGTCACTCAGGCATTTCAGTCATGGTTAGGAATTCAGTGTCAGCTGACTAACAATGATTTAGATTCTATAATTAATTGATTATATGAGGCTGACTAAATTGTGATTTATTACTTATTTAGAAGTGTATTCAAGCCAACTTGACAGGGCTCATCATATATATAAAAGGTCAAGTTTGGATTGAAAAAAAAAGAAGAGAAATAAGAGAAGATAAGAAAAATAAAAAGAGTGTGAAAAGGTGGAAGAAGTAGAAGTGTGGAATTCTATGACATGAAGAGTGAAGGCGAAACCAGAAGGGATTCTGATTTAGTACAAATCACTTGGAGTTGCAATAGAATATCTGATCAGCAAGGATCCAATCATAATCAGAATAGAGATATAAATCAACAAATAAAGTTGCTTACACATATAGGTCAATTCATTGTTACTCTCTAACAATTATAGCAATGATCTCAAATCTCTTAACAGAGTAGACTTAACAGTCTTTTGTAAATCCTCTCACAAGGTAGCATTTCTATGTTGAAGTGTTGAAGACCTCTAACAAGGCCACTCCTCATAGGGTGATTAAATCCTTTAACAGGGTCACACCTAACAGTGTGTTATTGTAACCTTTAACAGGGTGTGCTCCTAACAGGGTTCACTTTAGAAGAGTGAAAAATAGTAACTAGTTACATTGGCAATTTTTCCCATATTGGATTTCCACGTTAAATCTTGGTGTCACTTGTGTATATGTTAAATGTTTTAGGCTTTATGTTTATGCACTTACTCAAGTATAATTGCATTGGATATTACAAAGATTGCTTTAACACCTGAGTTACAGAAGAATATCTTAATTGACCGAGTAACTATGTTAAAGTATTTAAGACATCTAAGGGACAAAGGATTTGTTTTGAAGTAACTGATTCACCCCTCCCCTCTCAGTTACTTATCTCATTTCCAAAAATTAGTATCAAAGCTTCAAGTGATTTCAAAGAAGGTTTCAAGACCTAAGCTAAAGATTAGATATGTCTTACAGAAGGGAGATCCCAAAGCTAAACAAAGACAACTTCCTAGCATGGCAAGAGCTGATGAAGCTACATCTATCTACTATCAGATATGTTGGTTTGCAATTTTTGGAAATAAAATATGTGGAACCAATAGGGAATATGATTGTGGAATAGATGATGGAATGAAAGATTCATAATATAATGATGATTGATATAGATTCTTCACTCAGCTACTCAGAATTTGATGAAGTCAAGGACTGCCCTACAGCCTATAATATGTGGAAGAAGTTACAGGACATTCATGGAGGAGATGCAAATGTAAAGAGAGCCAAAGAAGAAATTCTAAGAGGACAATTTGACCAGATGAAAATGAAAGAAGAAGAAGAAGACATTACAAGATACAGTGAAAGAATCAATAATACTGTGAGTGCCATCAGAGTTGTAGGTGGAATAATTGAAGATACAACAGTGGTCAGCAAGGTACTAAGAACTTTACTTCCTATCTATGCTATTAGAGTTTCAGTTATTCAAGAGATGAGGTGCAATAAGGATATAACTCTAGATACATTAGTGGGAAGGCTTACAAATTTTGAGCTGGACAACTTTGACAATTACTCTCCTAGCTCTAGAAATCTTGAGTCTGCATTCAAATCTAAATTAAACCTTGGTAGATACTCAAAAGGGAAGCAGACTAAAATTGATAGTGATGATGAATCTGATGATGAAGATCTTGACATAATTGAAGCATTACTTCCAAGAAGAGCCGCAAAAGGAAAATACAAAGGAAAAATACCATTGATTCATTTTTCATGCAATGAGGTTGGTCACATTGCTGCAAAGTGTTTGAAAAAAGAAGACAAAGATGAGAAAAAGTTCAAAAAATTCAAAAAAAAGAAAGATTTCAAGAAGTAAAAAAGCTACAAGGATAAAGGTAAGAATTATTTTTATATTGCTAAATATTCTGACAGTGATGAAGAAAAAGATGAAATGGTTTATCTTTCTATTAAGGATGATTCAGATGAAGAAGATGAAAAGACATCTCTTCTCTCACACATCAATAAAAATGACATATGGATAATTGATAGTGGTTGTTCTCATCACATGACTGGTGATAAGAAAAAAATTTGAACATCTTGAACACTATGATGGTGGGAGTGTAAGTTTTGGAAATGATGAACCTTTCCCTATAAAAGAAAAAGGTTGCATTACTCCGACAGAAGGAATCAAATGTGATAATGCTTATTGGGTAGTAGGATTGAGGAGAAATCTACTCATTGTAGCATAGCTGAACAACATTGGCTTCAAGGTAGAATTCATGAATGGTAAGGCCAAGATCCTAGATGGTAAAGGGAACCTGGTCGGAACTGGCAGGAAAACAAAAGGTAATCTATTCTATCTTGATCTCATTGAAGGTTCATGATTTATTGTGCAAGTAGAACAAAGCTAGTTATGGAATAAAAGGTTGTGTCATGTAAATTTTGATAATCTGGTAAACATAAGAAAGAACAAGAGAGTCAAAGGTATTCTTATTTTGAATAAACCTGAGTTAGCAATATGCAAACAATGTTAAATTGGAAAGATGAGAAAGACAAGTTTCAAAAGCAAGAATTACAATACTGACAAAGTCTTGGAATTGGTACATACGGATCTTTGTGGACCAATTGGAATAATAAGCTATACTGGAGAGAAGTATTTTATTCTATTTATTGATGATCATTCCAGAATGATGACTCTCATGTTTCTTAGAGAGAAATCACAAGCTTTTTAGAAATTCAAATGGTATCTTGCAAGAGTTGAAAAGGAAACAGGAAAGAAACTAAAATGCCTAAGATCTGACAAAGGAGGAGAATTCATTTCTAATGAGTTCAATGAATTATATAATGAGAGAGGAATCAAAAGACAGGTATCTTCCCCTGGTACACCACAACAAAATGGGATAGAAAAAAGAAGAAACAGATCCATTATGGATTGTGCCAGAACCGTAATGATTGAAAAGAATGTTGCTGCCAAATACTGGAAGGAGGCCATCAACACTACAGTGTTTACCTTGAACCAAGTTCAATTGAAGAAAGGTAGTAACCAGACACCTTTGAAATTATGGTATGGCTATAAACCTAATATTCCTTATTTCAAAGTATTTGGAAGTAGATACTACATCTTGAAGGAAGAAAGAAATGGAAAACTAGATGCAAAAAGTGATGAAGGAATATTCCTAGGTTCCTCATGTAAAAGCAAAGTATACAAATGTCTGAATCTTACTACTCATAAAGTCATAAAAAGTGTACATGTCAAGATTGATGAGTTTGCAAAAAAATGTGAAGAGAAGAGTAGTAAAGAGCCTGAAGACTATAGGAACTTTGTGTATCATGAACTTGATACTATACATATGACTCGAGAAATGGTGATTGGACAGCAAAAATGTAGACCACTAAATATACTAGAACAAACTGTGCAACCTGAGCTGCTAGTAGAAGAGACCGAGTCTTAGACAGAGGAACCCGAGTCATAGACAGTGGAATCCAAGCATCAAATAGAATAACATGAAAGAATGTTTGAGAATGACAGACCTAGTGGATTAAGTTCAAAATCTAGACTGAAGGATCCAGTAATTTCAAAATATGTTTGAAGGCATCATGCACCTGATAAAATAATTGGAGATTAGACATAAGGTGTAATGACAAGGAACAAACTCAAAGGTACATGTTTACTAAGTGAATTTGAACCTAGAACTGTTAAAGATGCATTGAATGATGAAATTTGGATAGAGGCAATGAATGAAGAAATTGAGCAGATTGAGAAGAAAAAAACTTAGACTCTTATGCCTAGGCTAAAGGACAAGAATGTGATTGGAACCAAGTGGGTTTTTAGAAATAAGATGAATGAAAATTGTGAAGTTTCTAGAAATAAGGCTAGACTAGTTTATAAAGGATATGCTCAAGAAGAGGGTATTGATTATGGATAAATGTTTGCTCCTGTTGCAAGACTTGAAGAAGTTAGAACTCTTCTGGAATATGTTGCACATAAAGGATACAAAGTATATCAAATGGATGTGAAATCTTTATTTCTGAATGGAATCCTAGAAGAAGAAGTCTACATTGAACAACCTGAAGGATTTGTTGATCCTAGCAGAAGGAATATGGTTTGCAAGCTACACAAAGCATTGTATGGACTGCAGCAAGCACCCAGAGCCTAGTATGAGAGACTACATAGCTATCTAGTAAGTATTGGATTTCAGAGAACCAATGATAACAGTAGCATGTACATCAAAGAAGGACCATAGAACAAAATATAGTTAGCAGAGATATTTTTTGATGACATATTATTCACTGGTTATGATGACCTATGCAAAGCATTCTTTGTAGCTATGAATAAAGAATTGGAGATGTCTATGTTTGGTGAGATCAAATTTTTAGTTGGATTACAAGTACATCAAATGAACGATGTACTCAATCAAAATATATCAAGGAGATACTTAATAAATTTGGTATGGAAGATTCCAAACCTATTGGAACACCCATGTGTACTAGACAGAAATTGTCTATGGATGATGATTCAAAAGAGGTAGATTAGACCAGCTACATATCCATGATTGACAAATTGCAATATGTTGTTCACACCAGACCTGATATTGCATTGGCAGTTGGTATTGTTGCAATATTTTCAGCTAATCCCAGAGACAATCACCTAATGGCAATCAAAATAATTTTGAGATATTTGAAGGGTACTAAAGACTATGGTTTATGGTATAAGAAAGGTGGAAACTTTGATTTAAAGGCATTCACTGATGCTAATTGGGTTGGAAGTGTCAACGAAAGGAAAAGCACTAGTGGTGGAGCTTTCTTTCTTGGAAAGAGGTTAGTGTCTTGGACTAGCAAGAAATAGAATTGTATCTTGCAGTCTACAGCAGAGGCAGAATATGTTGCTGTAGTAGTGAACTGTTTAAACATCATATGGATCAAGAAATTGTTGTCAGGAATGAAGGAAGAAGTAAAAGAACCAATTATTATCTATTGTGACAACACCAGTGCCATTAGCATTTCAAAGAATCCTGTGATGCACACCAAAACCAAGCATATAGCAATAAAGTATCATTTTTTGAGGGAATTGGTACAAAATAAAGAAGGTTGGAATATGTGAATACTAAAGAACAAGTTGCAGACATATTCACCAAACCTTTACCTAAGGATGCATTCTTGTATCTTAGAGGAATATCCTAGAGGAAAGCTACGGGTGATTCCCCTAATTAAAGCTCACTAAAATATAATTTAGTGATGCATCAACCCAAGTGATAGTGAAGATTTATCAGTTGATGCAGGTACATCAAATCACATTGTAGATTGATGTGGACAAAAGTCTTGTTGCTACTACAGAACTAGCTTGGCTCTATTTTGAGATCTTTCTCCTAGATCTCTTAGGGTGTTCACAACCCTAAAATAAGGTAAGTCACTCTCAACTTTACCTCCTCTTCAAGACTCAGTCTCCATCGAAATGCTTTTCATCTTCTTCTTGCTAAACCTACATGATTCATTCAACCAATGTTTTCAGAACATTATTCTCATTCTCTTCCCTAGCTGGACTATCACCGAGCTCGCCTAGGGTAAGATCTCCAGGCTTGTTGTTGTTGCTTCTCCTACAGAAAAAAAAAGGAAACTGTGTACAAGGTCTCCTGTCGAGTTCCATTCCAACACATGATTCTCACCATGTTTTCAAGAATCTCGAGGGGCCATTACTGTTTACAACCCAGAACAGGTGAAGAACTAACAACTTACAAAATAAAAAATAAAGTAACTAATCTACTTGCATGCAAAAGGAACCACAAAGAAACTTGATATCCACTAAATACACATTCTGCAACTTCTCATTACTAGAAATAAAACAAATAGTACAATAATCTGCAACTCTACAACTTTTCCTGTAGCTTCTCCTCTTCTTCAATCTCTACTCTCTAGATCTCTAAAATGAAGGCTTGGGATGTTATTAATAACCATCCTCTCATTGGAATGACCCTAACTACCCACATATTTGCAAGCATCTCTTTAGGAACCATTACAACTGACTATACTATCCATAAAAGACAAGATCCTCTTTTACGGGCTGTTATGACTGACTTTACCGAGCAACAGTAACGTAAAATCGATCACCAGTCTAAATCGGTTCCAGTGTTAATCAAAATTCAATGTTAACCAAAATTCACAGTGTTAACCAAAATTCTCCCAGTGTCAACCGAAATTCACTGTTAATCAAAATTCACAGTGTTAACCGAAATTCTCAGTGTTAACCAAAATTCACAGTGTTAACCGACAGTGTTAACCAAAAATCAAGAAACCATCTGTACAACCTAGCTATACATGGATTGACCTAGTCATATCCATCTTAGGGAAAACAAATTACCTTCTAAGTTGCACACAAACTCTCCTAACTTGGCTAGAGTCAGTACATGCCAAAAATAAAGAGCTAGGGGTTTGAGCTAGGTGTGCTCCTGCACCATACTCCCCCAAACAAAAGAAAGGTTAATCCATCCTTGGATTGAGCATGTTTGGATCAATTCCCAACATCTTGAATTTTGTTTCTCTGATCCAAGTAGCATCAGCATCCTCTTTGTCATGCCATTTGACAAGGTGCTCCATGTAGTCTTTGTTCCTAGTCTTCTTGTAGAGTAGACCCTTGAGTCTAGTATATTTTCAGCTGTCATAGATGGAGTAGGGGTTAATTTCAGATATTTTACCTCTTGTATTACCTCTTGAAGGTTATGGTTAGCATCCTGAATTGGTCCTTTGTATGTTATCAAATCTACAATGTTGAAAACCGGTGACAACCCAATGTCTTCAGGAAGCTCCACCTTGTATGCATTGTTTACATACTTTGCAAGTATCTTACATGGACCTAGACTCTTCATCTATAGCTTGTGAGGAACACCTTTTTTCAACCTATGTTTATTCAAGTGTACCATCACAAAGTCTCCAATCTGAAACCGAACATCCCTCTTTGTTGCATCCACCTTTTGCTTTACCCTTTTAGCATTTTCAATCAAGTTCTTTCTCACCTTTTCATGGACTTCTCTCATTGAATGAGAAAATTTCTCAGCATATCCACTACCATGCATTCCTTCATTCAATTCTCTAAGTTCAAAAATTCCTCTTAGGTGAAAGCCATAAACAATTTCAAAAGGACTCTTACTAGTTGATTTGTTCACTGTATCATTGTATGCATATTCAGCTTGTCCAATGAGTTGGTCCCATGTTTGACCATACTCCTTTGTGAGGAATCTCAACAAGTTTCCAAGACTCCTATTGACCACCTTTGTTTCGCCATCTGTTTGTGGATGATATGCAGATCCAAAAGACAAGTTAGTGCCAAGCTTTTGCCATAAGGTCTTCCAAAAATGACTCATGAATTTGTTGTCCCTGTCTGAAACAATACTAAGTGGGAGTCCATGTATCCTCACCACTCCACTAAAAAATAATTGAGCAATGTTACAAGCATCATGAATGGTCTTACAAGATATAAAATGTGCCATCTTACTAAATCTGTTGACAACAAAAAAAATATTGTGATATCCTTGCCTTGTTCTTGGCAAACCAACTACAAAATCCATGCTTATGCATTCCCATGGTTTGGTTGGGATTGGAAGTGGTTGATAAAGACCTGCATTAGAAGATGTGCCCTTTGCTTTTTGACACACTACACAACTCTCAACATACTATCTAACATCTCTATTCATTCTAGGGCAAAAGTAGAACCTAGTGACTAGCTCTTGAGTCTTACTGACTCCAAAATGACCACTAAGTGCTCCATTATTCTTTTCTTGAATCAAATTCTCTCTCATAGACCCTTTAGGAACACAAAGTTGACCTCCTTTAAACAATAAATTATTCTGCAAAGTATATTCAGAAAAATCACCATGAAAGTTTTTTTTAAACTCCTTGCATACCTTGTAGATTTGGGCAAAATCTTCATCTTCAACATATAGGTCTTTGAAGCTATCAATACCTATTCTTTGTAGCTGAACTTCTTGGACTGTGAGCAACCTTCTTCTCAATGCATCAACAACCTTATTTTGTACTCCCTTTTTATGATTGATATTGAAAGTGTAGGCTTGTAGATACTCCACCCACTTCATGTGTTTGCTGCTAAGTTTGTCTTGAGAGTTAAGGAAGCTGAGAGCTTGGTTATCAGTATATACTATGAACTCCTTAGGTAGAAAGTAGTTGTAACACCCCAAAATTGGCATCTTGCAACCCTAACCAATTTTGTTGCATTTGTCATTCTTCTAATCATCAAAGTCCTATTGTACTAGGCAATTCTGAGTTTTGACTGACTCTACTCGACCTAAGTGTCAAATGCATAAAATCTTAAATCTGCATTAATCATACATTATATTTAATTCCTAAATATCTATTGGCTAAACAAACCCTATGATTGAATTGATTTAATTATAAAGTCCTAGCACTTTAATTAAATTAAATTCACCCCTTTTAGCTAAAACACATAAAAAGGGAATTAAATGATATTTAATTATTAAATAAATATCCTCTTTTTCAATAATTGAATTTA
>MU228364.1:578997-601696 GCA_018584345.1 Thuja plicata | reverse complement strand
TGTGTGTGTGTGTATACATGCATATACACACACACACACACATATATGTGTGTGTGTGTGTACATATATACATGTTTATATACATATACATATACATATATATGATATGCATATACATGTATATATATGTATATACATGATATATACATGCATATATATACATACACACATTTATACACATATAAATGCATATATACATATATATACATGCATATATACATACATATATGTGCATATATACACATATACATGTATATATATTGAATATATATATTAAAAACAATAAATAATGCAAATCAAAAAAAATAAAAATAAAATAATGCAAATAAAAAATAGAAAACAATTAATAATGCAAATCAAAAATAAAATACCTCATAAAATGATGTTTGCAAATCGGAAGCCCCACAACTTTCAATGCCACCGAAACTGTGGAAGTGAAAGTGACAGTTTGGGCGGGCTTAAAAACCCCACCAAAACTTTCACTTTCAAACTTTCAATCGTAAGTATGAAAGTTACTTTAGATCAAAAGTAAGGAAGCACTTTCGATCGAAAGTAACTTCTGAATAAAAGTATAGAATATTAGTACTTTTGATCGAAATTTACTTACTTACGATCAAAAGTACATGTTAGTTGCGATCGAAAGTAGGGTGGTAGATTTCATGGTTTTCGCTTTTCAGGACGAATTTGTTCCTTCGAAAAAGTGTAACCCACTATTGTGGGTTCACTCAATAATCGATATCAAATCTTGTGGCCCTTGGAGAGAAATCCTAACAGCTTGAGGGAGATCCAAATGGATTCAAGTAGTTTGGAAGAAAACTTTGAGGCAGCACTTGAAGATCTTGATAAGGCAAAAGCTGATAATGCTGAATTGAAATTCAAACTAAGAAGAGTAGAGGGTTTCATAAAGAAGCTTAAGGAACAACTTGAACTTTCCGAGAACCAAAGGAAAGATCTTATGGATAAGATACAAGAAGAATCTAATAATGATTCATCTGATCAGATTAAGCAGCTTTAAAAAGACAAAGAATTGTTGAAACATGAATGCGAAGTTACCACTATTCAGATAACCAAAGAATTTCAACAAGAGAAAGTTGAAAAGACAAAACTTGAAAAAATCTTGAAGAGTGCAAATGTGCAGATGGAAAAGATGCAGTTTGAACTTGATGATTACAAAATCAAGTATTAGGAATTATAAATGTATAGTCACATCATTAAGGGAGAACTTGTTGATGTAAAGAATTACATTGAAAAACTTCATGCAAGCAGTGACAAGATTGATGAACAGAGGGAAAGACAAAAGCCTAAAGGTGACTGAGAGGAGTTGGCTTTGATAAAGTAGAATGCTCAAAATTTCAAGAAAGACAGTCTGAAGGCAAATCAGTTGATACGCCTAATCAACAAGAAGATCATATACAACAAGAGGATCCTAGAGAACAGTACAAACCTTTTAGAGGAAGATGCTTTGGATGTAACAAAGTTGGTCACATGAAGAGAGATTGCAAATGTAAGACTCCTTATAGGCCCTTTTCTGGTTATTGTTTCAATTGCTACGAATATGGACAAAAGAAGGCAGAATGTAGAAAACCTGATCAGTCCAGTACTAAAAAAGATTACATCAGAGAAGAAACAACAACTAAGATTGCATATTACAAGTTCAACAACTTTGGACACATCGCAAGAAACTGTAGATTGCAGGTTGACAATCAAGGACATACAGTGAAGTTTTGTAAGTATAATGGAGATACAAGTAACAGAAGACCACCACCTATGGTTGTGAAGAAAAATGTTGGTGATGTTAACAAAAGTATGGAAGAATACATGGATGAGTTTGACAATCATTTTAAGAAGGAAGGAGACAAGGATAGTGGTAAAGTATGGAAAGTAAAGAAATCGAGTGAGTCTAAGGTTCAAGGAGATTCAATAGATGTTATTGAACCCTCACCTGATGTTGCTACTTTAGCCTAAATGACCATGCATGGCCTTAGGGGGAGCTTTGGAGAAATAACAAAAATCTATCCAGCCCCTGTATATGCAAAATAAGCTGATGCAAGCTTATGGACAATAAATATGATTAGTTTGGAGTCTCTATCCGAGATCGCTTGGTTTTACACACTATATTGAATGATCGCCATAAAATTGGAAGACTGGATCATTTGCAAACTTATAAGTCCATTGGAAAATGTGCTAATCTATGCATGGAAAAGTATAAGTTTATTTACTTAAACATTTCTAATCACAATTCAAGCAGAGCTGAAGGAGACCAGAGAAACAAGCAAGAAGCTAGGACATTTTTGTGATCGCTGAACGTACATAACCTGCTTCATCAAGAAAAAAGTATTTTGATCTATTGTGAGCTTTGTCTACTATGAATACTCTATTGGTATTTGATGTTAGTGAGAGGTCGAGATAAAAATTCAAGAAATATCCATACAAATCCACTGAAGATGATCCCCAAGGCGCGTTTTCGCAAACACCCTACGATGTACTTCATGTGGAAGACATTAGGTCATACATACATTGCAAGAATGATTCGTTGAGAGACTTTGAGATATTCAAAGAGATGAAAGACATGATAAAAGATGATGGATCTTGGAAGGATGAGTTCCCTCATTTACAGAACCTTAGTGTTATGCGAATGAAAAAACTTTATGAGTTTGACGAAGAAGAACATATTAAGATTGTTCTTAGTAGGGTCCATGATTAGTTTCTATGGATAGGTGAGCAACCTGTTAAGATTTCCAGTGAGCTGATCCATGATGTGACAAAATTGGATAATACTGGCATTATCCCTACTACAGAGAAAAACACAAAGAAATAGGTAGAAACCCTAACACATTCCAAATGAGATAAGAGGGCAATGACCATAGCCAACATATTTCAACAAGATGTGAGATTAATCTGTATGATTTTGGGATATAAAATTTATTACAATAGCCAAACTAATTCAGTTTTTGCGAGTGTTATAATAATGACTTTTAAGATGGTGAAGGAAAATGTAAAATAAAACCTATGTGAAGTTCTCATACAGAAATTTCTGAAGAATGTCAAGAAAATCAAGCGAGACAAATCAAAGGCATTCAAGTTTGAATCATTACTGTTAGATATCTATATTCATATAATTCATAAATTTCTTGGAATACACCCCAGGGCGTGGAAAGACAATGGACCTACTGGTTGTTGGCAAGTGATCATTTTGTGTAAATGTGATTCACTTTTTGGTTGTCATTTATGGCAACACATCTGGGTTTTAGATTGATTTCTATAAAGATAAGTTTTGTTGATTCAGAAATCAACTAAGTATAGAAGTAGAGATATATAAGTATTTTGGATATCGAAGATCGAGATCGATGAACTAGGGCAAGTGAGATTAGAGGAAGACAGTATGGGGTATGTATGACCACCTAAGATCGATTTGGTTTTGGTAATGTCTACGACGAGTTATAAAGAATTGAAGACAAATAGACTGCAGTAGAACATCGATACAGAGCAGTTGGACAGTAAGGAAGATCGAGAGAGTATGACATGGACTCCAGGAAATCGAAGTTGTATTTTGGTTGTTGATAACCTACACATTGACTATGAAAGTGCTCTGACTGTGCATTTGATATTTACTATATTAAATGTATTTTGTATTGAAGGTTGACTTTGTAATATTTCTAATATTCATATTGGGAGCCTACTTTGTAAAGTTGTGAGATATATATGTAAGATCTTTTTGACAAAGATATAGGTTGTTGATGGATAGTTGGATGAGTTGTTGAGTGAAAAGCAGAGCAGAGAATGACAAAGATCATTGAAGAACTATAAAGGGACTATCTAAGCACTAGTGTTGCTTGTTTTGTTCATGACTGAGAACACTTTGTAATCAGAATTACTTTGTAAGAGATGTAAGCTCAGTTGGCCCCTAATAGGGTGTTGTGAACCTTTAACAGGGTTGTAATTCCTTTGACAAGGAAATGTGCTATGTAATATTTAGCTCCTAACAGGGCTAGGTCTCCTAACAGAAACACTATACTTTAGTACATGCTTGTGGGTACCATCCCCATCGGGGTTTTCCCTTGGCCAGGGTTTCCTCAAAAACAAAATATGGTGTTATGAGTACTGTGTCATTTTCCTATGTTATTTTCTTTACTGCAAGTTTATGGTTAATGTTTAAATGGTTGAAGAATTTAATTAAGTGTTATAATACTTATTCACCCCCCTCTCAGTATTATCCAATCCTAACAATTGGTATCATAGCTTTTGGCCCTTGGAGAGAAATTCTAACAGCTCGAGGGAGATCAGAATAGATTTGGACAGTTTGAAATAAAGCTTTGATGCTGCACTTGAAGACCTTGACAAAGCAAAAGCAGAAAATGGAGAGTTGAGATTCAACATGCGAAGAGATGAGAAATTTATAAAGAAACTTAAGGAACAACTTGAGTTTTCCAGAAGTCAAAGACAAGACCTTATGGTTCAGATAAAAGAGGATTCAGATGAAGACAATTTAGATTAGGTGAGGCAACTAAAAGAAGAAAATAAGACTCTGAAACTTGAAAATGAGACTATGGATAAAGAAATACAGATACAGAAGGATGCTAAGAAGAAATTTGAAGAAGCTTTAAACAGTGCATTAGATCAAATGAAGAATGAGTTTGAAAACTACAAGAACAAGTATCTAGAAATGGAGAAATACAATCAGATTATAAAAGGTGAACTTGTTGAAGCAAAGAAACACATTAAGAAACTTCACACCAGCACTGACTTGATTGATGAATAGAGAGACAAGCAAAAACCTAAAGGTGATATGAATGGTATTGGCTTCAATGAATTTGAATGTTCAAAGAATCAAGAAGAGAAATCCAATGAGAAGATTGATGCTAAGAAACCTTCTACTAAAGAACCTAGAGAGCATATCAGACCCTTCAAAGGTAGATGCTTTGGTTGCAAAAAATTTGGACACATGAAGAGAGACTGCAGAGGTAATGCCCCTTTTAGAAATTTTTCTGGTTATTGTTTTAATTGTAATGGATATGGGCACAAGAAAGCAGAATGTAGAAAACCTAATCAATCTGGATATAGAAAAGACAATGGAAGAGAATCTACAGTGAAACCTACATTCTACAAATGTAACAATATTGGACACATTGTGAAGTATTGTAAACTACAAGTTAATCAAGAAAGAAGACCTCCTATATGTTACAAATGCAATAATCTAGGACATATTGAAATTTTTTGCAGGTATAATGGATCAGACAACAGAAGAGTACCACCTCCTATGAATTCACATAAGAATGGAAATGATATTGGTAAGAGCGTTGCAGATTTGAAGAGTGATTTTGAAAGTTGTTTTAAGAAAGCAGAAGATAGCAACAGTGGTAAGATATGGAAGATCAAAGAAACAAGTCAGACATCAGTCCAGGGAGAATCAGTAGATGCTACTGGATCTTTGCCTGATGGTAGTAAAATAGAATCGACCTAATTGGTCGATCATGGCCTTAGGGGGAGCATTGGATATAGACATCATAATATATCCTTCCCTGAAATATATGGATTGAGCTCAAGTGAGCTTGGGTATGAACTTTTTTGACATCATATAACATACATCTGAGAGTCCAACATCAACCGACACATATATTTTGTCCGTGAGATCTAACAGCTGACTAGACAGTATTGAGTAAAAGTGAAACTTATGACTTAAACTTGTATAAAGCACCATTCGATGACCTATCTCTTTACCATTTGATGAAGAGCGAGCTAAGGAGATCAGAGAGCAGAGAGATTCAGTCTATTCTACATTTACTGTGCATGATCAATTGAAGCATAAATGTAGAATTCAGCAGAAGAAAGGTATTTTACATCATCTAGCTATGGACGCACCAATTATTTTCGATGTCGTAGATCGACCAAGGTATAAATTTAAGAAACATCCATTTAATTCTTGTGAAGAGGATCCAGAAGGAGAATTTTCTCAAACCCCGTATGGCGTATTACACGTAGAAGATATTAGGGCTTACATACATTGTAAGTATGATATATTGGGAATTGATGAGATATCAACTAAGATGGAATATATTACTGATAATGGAATCATGAAAGAAGAATACAAACACATTGATTAGTTAAGCATAATGAAGATTCTGGACTTATGTGAATTCAATGAAGATGAATAGTTTAAGATATTATTGAGCGGGGTTCATGATCAGTTCATTTGGATAGGTGATCAACCTGTAAAGATTTGTAGTGACCTAATTCATGAAATCACTAGATTGGACAACACTGGAGTCATGCCTATTGCAGAGAAACATGTAAAGAAAGAAGTTGAAACCCTAACTCATTCTAAATGGGACAGACGGGCAATGACTGTGAATGACATCTTTCAGCAAGATGTGAGACTTATTTCTATGATACTTGGATATAAATTCTACTACAATAGTAGACCTAACTCAGTATCTACATGACTAATTATGATGGCATGGAGAATGGTGAAGGAGAATGTGAAATACAACCTATGCGAAGTTCTAGCACAACAATTTCTTGAAAATGTGAAGCTAGTGAAGGACAGAACTAAGACCTTTAGATTTGGTTCATTGTTGATGCATATGTTTATACACATTAAGCACAAATTTCCTGGCTTACATCCTAGAGGTTGGAAGTCTAGGATACCTACTGGTATTCTAATCTCACAGAGCTACAAAAGACATAATACTACTTGGGTTGATGGAGAATTGTTTGTTATGATCAAAGTCCTTCAGAGACAAATGAAAACCAGATATAGGATACATGAGGATATTGTTGAAAAGTACAAAGATACAATTTATTTTATGGTTGAAACTGATTGTGTATGTTTTGAAGCAGTCACACCAAGAAAGAAATGGTGTTATCCCATGGGTTATGAAGTAAGTTCTGAGGTACTTAACATGAAAACAGAACATGTTCTTGCATCAGAAGTTGATACATCAGAAGAAAGATGGGAACATATGAGGATAAATCAGCAAAGGTGAGAGAGGAATGGACTAGAGGTCTAAGGAAAAGAAAAATTGAAAACCTTGTGCATGAATGTGGTGTAAAAGATCGATTGACAGAAGAAGAACTGAAAGAAGTGAAAAAGAAGATGACAGATAGATCTCTTGGACTAGCAAGTGAAAGTACTTCATCCCCTCCCACTCTTGAGGTAGTTATGATAGACAGTTCACCTCCTCAGTCACAACAAACATCACAAACAAAAAACATCACTCCTAGGGTAACTAGATCAAGTATACAGACATCGCCTAAAGAGCAGAGCACAGTGAGAGAAGAGAAGAAAATAGAGAAGCACATATGGAATCTTGACATGAAGATGATAGAAAAGAGAGAAATAGAACAAGGTAAACTAGTAACAATTGACATATATTATGACAGGTTTGGAGATTCAGATAAGCTTAAGATTGAAGACATTGTGATTGATCATCTACTTACTTTCAAAAAGACTCTATTAGAAATTGAAGGAAGTACACCTAAGGACTTGTATGGGAGATTGGAAACAAGAAAACACTTAGCACAGATTGAGGATGATACAATCAAGAATCAAGAAATTGATAGCATGCTGCCTGTGATATCATTACAAGAAAGGGAAAGGATATTCAAGGAATTAAAACCTTTACTAAGGACCAAGGTAAGATTGTTGAAAATCATGGTGAGGAAGTATGATGGTCACTGAGGAAACTTAGAAGGCGCTAGAAAAGATATTGATGAATACTACTTCTAACAAGACTCCACCTCCTAAGACCACTTCGCCTACACAATTAGGAATGGGAGAAAGCTCTAAAGCAAATGAGACTAATGTTGAGACAAACAAAGTAGATCCTCCACCATATTTATATGTTTCTGGTGTGCCAGTGACTCTTGACACATCTCAAGACAAAAAAAGATCCATTTGCAGAAAATGTGGACACCTCTATAGCAGATGAAGCAGAATAGAAAGAGGAAGTAGAGATGTAGAATGAAGAAGAACAGAAGACAGAACAGAAAGAGGATGAACAAAAAGAGGTAAACTCTTCATCTATCTCATTATTGGCAAGCAGTGATGTAAATGTTGATATGCTATGGATGAAGTTGAATTGGTCAAACTAGCATTTACTGCATTAAACAAAGCTAAGGAAAGATCAGGACTGAAGGAGACAAAAAGTCTAAATTAATTACAAGAGCAATTGATACTGTGAAAAAATTGCTTCCAGTACCTATTGTTTTCTAGCACAAAGATGACATTGAAAATATGAGAATAACACTTGATGAATTTGATGGGTACTATGAGAAATTGATAAAGATTGCAGAGGAGAAGGTAAAGAACAAATATTCAGAGAAGAATCTTAGAGAAGTTTGCAAGTCTATCACATGGGAATTAGGCATTGTGAAAACCTATTTGAAAAATGCAAAGAGCTGCATTGGACATGGGAGAAAATTGTTTAGTTATTGCATGAATCCTATCAGGCATGTTCAGAACGTGGAAGATATTATTGCCAAGGAAAGGGTAACTCTGAATAGTATGATGGACAATTGTGAAGCATCTTCAAAATCTATAACAGAGTTAGACAAGGAAGTCACAAGAATTTTAGCAAAACTCAGTGTTTTGGATAATGAGAAAGGGAGAGTGCTGACAAGATTTAATTTGTTGAAGAGTTTAATCACTCCTAAGTTATCCATACTTGAGGTTCATTTATCAGACTTGGAGAAAGTGACAGATTCATTGACTAAATATATTCCCACAGAATTGAAAGAAGCTGAGATCGCATCATTTGCATTGAATGGCATCATTCATATCAGTCAGATATTGTTCAAGTCATGGAGCACAAAAAGTGAAGATCTTGGAAGATTCCTTTCAAGACATTCTGAAACTAGTGAGCAAGCACTAAATCCTAACAATTGGTATGCACCTTTGTCATTGTTGTCAAAGGGGGAGAAGAGAGAAGAAGAAGAAAAAATAGTTAATAAAAAATATATATAAAAGAGAGAAAATGGGAGAAGAGACTAGAAGAGGAAGGAGAGAACATAGAGGAGACAGTTTTGTAGGAACACTTTTCATTTTTTCTAAGTGTTGCCATCAATGCCAAAGGGAGAGATTGTTGGAAAGTGATCATTTTGTGTAAATGTGATTCACTTTTTGGTTGTGATTTATGGAAACACATATGGGTTTCAGATAGATTTCTATAAAGCTAAATTTTGTTGATTCAGAAATTAACTAAGTATAAAAGCAGAGATACAGAAGTATTTTGGATATCGAAGATCGAGATCAATGAACTAGGGAAAGCGAGATTAGAAGAAGATAGTATGGGGTATGTATGACCTCCACCTAAGATTGATTTGGTTTTGGTAATGTCTACGGTGAGTTATAAATAATTGAAGACAAGCATACTGCAGCAGAACATCGATACAGAGCAGTTGGAGAGTAGTGAAGATTGAGAGAGTATGACATGGACTCTAGGAAATTAAAGTTGTATTTTTGTTGTTGATAACCTACACATTGACTATGAAAGTGCACTGACTATGTATTTGATATTTACTATATTAAATATATTTTGTATTGAAGGCCAACTTTGTAATATTTGTAATATTCATATTGGGTGCCGACTTTGTAAAGTTGTGAGATATATATGTAAGATCTTTTTGATAAAGATATAGGTTGTTGATGGACAATTGGATGATTTGTTGAGTGAATATCAAAGCAGAGAATGACAGAGATCATTGAAGAACTATAAAGGGACTATCTAAGCGCTAGTGTTGCTTGTTTTGTTCATGACTGAGAACACTTTGTAATCAAAATTACTTTGTAAGAGATGTTAGCTCAGTTGGCACGTAACAGATTGTTGTGAACCTTTAACAGGGTTGTAATTCCTTTAACAAGGAAATATGCTATGTAATATTCAGCTCCTAACAGGGCTAGGTCTCCTAACAGGGACACTATACTTTAGTACATGCTTGTGGGTACCATCCCCACCGGGGTTATCCCTTGGCCAGGGTTTCCTCAGAAACAAAATATGGTGTTATGAGTACTGTGTCATTTTCTTATGTTCTTTTCTTTACTGCAAGTTTATGGTTAATGTTTAAATGGTTGAAGAATTTAATTAAGTGCTATAATACTGATTCACCTCCCCTCGAGCAGTATTATCCAATCCTAACACTGGTATTCAAGTTACAAATAGTTATAGGAGACATAATATCACTTGGGTAGATGGAGAATTGTTTTCCATCTTCAAGATTCTTCAAAGGAAAATGAAGGAAAGAGTAAGAATCCCTGAGGCTATTATTGAGAAATACAAGGATACAATCTATTTCATGGTTGAAACTGATTGTGTATTCTTTGAGGCAGTTGAACCAAGGAAGAAGCCACTAAGGAAGATCTAAAAGAAAGTTCAGTTGTGGATAAGAAGGAATCATAAACTAATGTTGAAGTAAAACAAGAAACAAATGTATCTATTCTTGTTTCTTCATCTTTATTGTTGGAAAGTAGTGATAAACCTCTGAATACTAATGTTGATGGTATGGATGAGAATGAATTGATGAAATTATCATACATAGCCTTTGCTAAGGCTAAGGAGAGATCATAATAGAAAACATATAAGAAGTCAAAGGTACTAGAAAGAGTTGTTGATAGTATCAACAAACTTCTACTCCTACAGTTCACTTTCCAGGGAAGTGATACAGAGGACAACTTGAACAAAGTCCTTGATGAATTTTATGTTCACTTTGACTCTTTAGAGAAGGCCGCAGTAGTTAGAGCTGGAAGAGATTACATGGTGAAGAAGTTGGAAAAGGTATGCAAGTTAATCAATTGGGATTTGAGTATATTGGATACCATTATTGTTGAAGCGAAGTCTTGCACAATTCATGGAAGGAAGTTATACAACTACTATATAAATCCTCTTGTGCACTTGAAGAGTATAGATGACATCATTGAGAATGAAAAAAGGATATTAGATGAAATGGTAAAGAGTTGTGGTTCCTCCTCAAAAAATTTCATTGAGTTGGATAAGGTAGTGTCCAAGCTGTTGGACAAAGTCAGTATGCTTGAGACTGAGAAGGGAAGAGTGTTGGGAAGATTTGGTGTGTTGAGGAGTCTAATCACTTTGAAACTATCAATTTTGGAGAAACACCTTTCAGATATGGAGACAATGAAGAATGCTCTTATTGAAGACATGCCTACAGAACTGAAGGTCACTGAGATTTCATCTTTTTCTCTGAATGATTTGATTTATGTTGGTCAGATCTTGGTGAAGACATGAACAACATAGGAGAATATCTTGGAAACCTCTTTCCAAGATGTACTTCACATGGTATAAGTTTTTGATGTATAGTTATGAAATTTTGATGTGTACATAGATAAAATCTTGAGTATATCTTTGTCATTGATGTTAAAGGGGGAGTAATGAGTATGAAAAATGCACTTAGTAGTTTGGTATTGAGCACTTAGTCATTTTTCACTAAGTGTTTCCATCAATGCCAAAGGGGGAGATTGTTGGCAAGTGGCCTGATCAGCATAGCATAGAGGTTGTCATTTATACCAACACTACTCATTGGCATGGTCGCTTGAAGTACAATCTAGTTTTGTAAAATGACTAAGTCTAGGATGCAATAAACAGGGTACAATTGCATAGTTTTGATCGACAAGCATAGTATGCATCGAACTAAGTCATGCGAGCTTAGAGGAGTGTAATATGAGATGTAATAGACCTTCAGTTAAGGTCACTTTCATTTTGGAGTTGACTGGAGAGAGTTAAAGTCTGTTGAAGTTATGCGAAGACAGTGTAACAGTGATATAGGGTAGATGAATGGTCGCGATGATTAAGGGAGTATTTTGTGGAGTCCAAAAGTGCTACTTTGGATTTGGATTGGGTCCTACCCTATTTTTGCTGATGTATGATCACCAACTATGTATTTTCTATTTGGTTAAGTGTTGGACACGTTTTGTGATGTTCTTGTGAGTTGACTGGAAGAATCTTTTGAGATCGAGTATATAAGTAAAGTTGTTTCATGATGCAAAGTAAGGTGTAGAATATGTAGATTCATTGTGAAGTTAGAATCAGACAATAGATGTTGCGAGCTTTAACTGGGCCCACTTGAGCATAGCAGATGCTTGTAATAGTTCATATTGATAAATCTTTATAACTAAAAGTTTTGGTTTGTAAGAGCAGTGAGCTGCTTGTATACCCCTAACATGGTTTCTATCCTTTAACAGGGATTTGTACTAAATGTAATATTTAGCTCCTAACAGGGCTAGGTCTCCTAACATGGACACTATACTTTTTAGTGCATCATTTGTGGGTATCATCCACACCAGGGTTTTCCCTTGGCCAGGGTTTCCTCATGAACAAATCATGGTGTTATGAGTTGTTTACTTTATGTTTATGTTATTCTTATTTCAGTAATTACATGGTTAAGCTTGAAATTGTTAAGTTTGAAATTAAAGTGTTGTAATACTGATTCACCCCCTCTCAGCATCACTTATTCCTAATATCTCCATGTCTTAATCTTCTTTGAAATGATGTTACTTCATAACACCATCTCAAAGATGGGAAAAATGTAGACACCTAAATTTGATTAACACTTCTAATTAAATTTAGTAATCTTACTCTCATTATTGATTAAGTAATTATATATTATTTAATGATTAAAGTTAGTCTTCTAGTTGATTAATTTAATTAATTAACAATAGTCCAATTAATCTAATGACAACCCATAACCATTTAATTAATTAAATCCCCCTTCAGGAGCTCTATTAATTAAAACAAATACCCTATTTGGTTTAATTAATTCACTTTATCCCTTTATTTCTCTTTTGATTAAATAAACCTTATTTAATCTATTTAAGCACATGGCTCCTAACTTTAACCCCTAACCTAACCAAGCCTCAACCACCTATTCCATTCTTCTAACTCAACCCAACCCATTCACGCATACTAATCACCCCTTAACTAGTTAATTATCATTAACTAGCTAATTAACCCTCCACTCATTCTCTCTCCTCCCATCACATCCTCCTAAATATTTCACTTGCCCATTAATTAATCATAATCTCTCACCTAATCACTCTCTAATCATTTGTACAATCCTAATCAAATGGATTAAAAACTTCAAAGTCAACCTCATGTCACATCCCCTCCAATCTCCAACCACGTGTCATAAAGTCTTCCTTAAATTCTCTTACATCCTCTTACACATTTGTCCCCTTTTTCCACTTCCCAAAATGGTCACATTTCTCCAAATTTGACATTTGGGATTTGAGACAAGATGTGCCTTTATGACATATCTTCCCCAACCCGCAAGTCCTCTCAAGATCTCTCCTTGTGACACTCAAGGCTACAAGTTTGAAGAAGCACAATCCATGTGCTCTCCTTCAAATGCATCTTGGCCATCCATAAACTTTCAATCTTGGCCCTCCATTCGAACCTCCTCTTGCCTATAAATTGAAGGCTATTTTCCTTCATTTTTATCCATCTTTTATACATTGTTATCACGCCCTTTTGAATAACAAAATAATCATCCATAGCCTTATAATGTCAAAATCCTTCCAAATCCAATCCTTTGAAGCTTGAGCATCAACATTTGAGCACACATCCAATCTTCTTGGACAAATCTACACATCAAGGAAGCTTCATGGTTTAAGGATGTTTGCACATCTTTAGGCTCTTTGGTGATTGTTTAGTCTTCTTTTGTTTGATCTAGATATTATTTTAATAGTGTAGTTTGAGTGTTTTAACTCATTTATTACATTCCTATTTGAACTCACACTTTTATTGCACACACCTAAAACTCTAAACTGTAATCCTAACCCTAACCCTAAATCCTCACTTTAATAAAATCCCAACTTTAACCATAATACTAATCATGATGTAAATCCTAACCCTAATGATAATCATAATCCTAAATCATAAACACTAATTCTAACCATAAACCTAAATCCTAAACCTAATACAAATCCTCACACTAACTATAATACTAACCATGATGCAAACCCTTTAGCCATAATCTTAACTCTAACCATAATCTTATACCTCCTAATCAAACCTTAACCCTAACAATTATTCTTCAACTAGTGTATTGTGTTGGGACTGCTACTAGCTTTTATATATATATATATATACACACTGAGAAATATCCTTATGAAAGCACCTATTTTAATCAATTTGCAAGGTGCAATAGATGCCTTGAAAAGGAAGGTGCAATATATGTCTCGAGAAAGATATCTCTCTCTCTCTCTCTCTCTCTCTCTCTCTGTTAAAATTATGTAAAGATATGAAATCATATAAAAACATGACTCTCAAATACAACAAATACCCTAAATACTTGTAGAATACAAATTTTCTAATGATATATTCCTCAAAATTTATATAAATAATTAAATATATTAACTTTAAAATATCTTGCTTTCAAATGATGTTTAAAATATAAGCAAGAATAACAACTGAAACTCTAAAATTTTCTAATGATATATTCCTCAAAATTTATATAAATAATAAAATATATTAACTTCAAAATATCTTACTTCTTATAAAATCTAACACATAATCAAATGATGTTTAAAATATAAGCAAGAATGACAACTGAAATGTTCTTCCATAATTTAATTTAATGCACCACTCATGAGTATAAATTCAAATTTAATCAAAGTCAAGAAAGAGATACTAAACCACAAATTTCAAATCGAATGATAGCTGGGAATTTTTTCAAAGGAAGTTGAAAGCACGCCAAGCAACAACGGGCGAGTTTCTTCCACAAGTTGTTCAAAATAAAAATATAATAAAAAATAGAACGCGGAATAAACAACAATATATAGCCTCCTGGAAAACATGAAATGCCTTGCAGCTGCCAGGAAATTAGTCTCATTTCTTTTATTTTAGTCGACCGTTCGGGTACGACCAAAATATTCCAATTTTCCTGGGAAGGCACGTCACTTTATATCTTCCGAAAATTAAGGGAGCAAGTTCCTTGTAGCACAAGGAAGCTCTTTCCGCTGTCAACGTGGCTGCTGACATGTCGCCTTTCCAGACACGTGTCTGATGAGGTGTAACGCGCCTTGCGTTCTAGGTTATAAACGTGGCTACCAAAGAGAGGGAAGGGAGAGCGGAGAAACTGAGGGAAGAAAGAAAGGAAAATATCGTTGCAGACTTTGGAAACAATCATGAATGTGTAAGAATTCAAGCAAAGCTTTCTCGGAGGCTACGCCGTTGCAAGCGGTAAAGAATCTTTGCGCATTTTTATGGAGCTTTATATCTGTGTTTGCTTGGAGGAAGAAGGGCAGAGTTTTAGTTTTTGCTGAGCAGTTTTGAGCCAATGCCGGAGACATCTTAAAGAGAACGAGTAATTTCATCTGGCGATAGGTGGAAAACAAGTAAGTTTGAATATTTATAGGGTTCTTGTTTGGGAAATTTGATGAAATACACCTGTTTTTGGTTATGATTGCCTTTTTTCGGTACCAGTTGTTAAAGGACCAGTAATTTTTGGGGACTCTTAAATGCATCGGTGTTTTAAGTAGTGCGTGGCTGTAAAACATCATTTCTGCGAACCATTTGTGTCTTTTTTATCTGCTTGAATCGTTTATTTGAGAATTATTTTGTTTATTTAAGCGTAGGGGCAAAATCTGCAAATTTTGGCAGGTCGAGAAAAGTAGCCCCTGACGTCTATTTTACGTATGTTATTTATAATTGTTTGAGCTTTATTTTATTTATTTAAGCGGAGGGGAAAAAATCTGAAAATTGTTATTTAGAATTGTTTGAGCATTATTTTGTTTATTTAAGCGGAGGGAAAAAAATTCTGAAAATTTTGGCAGGTCGGAAAAGTAGATAAAACTTGAGCCGCCATAGTCCCCAAGTCTATTTTCTGTATTTGATTGGAGTAAATTAGTGTTTTTATTGGTAAGAATGAAATTGCTGTTTAAAGTATCTGAATGATTGATTTCATTCTTTCTGATCTTTAACTTCATTTTTGGGTTGAGAGATGGAGATTATTCACAAATTTGCAGGGGATTGGAGAAAAACAATCTTATTATAAAGTAACGAAGTGAAATATTTGGATTGTTGAAAAGTGAAAAGTTTGAAATCTTCAGTATATATTATGCTAAAAAATAGTTGGAATAATTTGTTTGAAGGCGGTTTGAATAATTTGAGGCTGCGAGGAAGAAATATGGCAAAATGAGTACAGAGAAACGAATCGGAGCAGACGCAGATTTTCTTATTGTTTGTGGTTGGGATCCCCAAAATTTTCTGTCGATCCGTTAGAAGTTTCAAGAAGGGCGTCAACTTCAGGTATTGGCTAAATAGCCAACTAAAACATAAAATATATAAAGGTAGTTGAAAAAATACTGAGTGTCCCCCAGGGTAAAAAATACGTTTTAGTTTGCTGTTTAGACGTTTCCTCAACTTTGAACCACGTGGGAATTGTGAGCTTTGGAGCAATTTAGGAAAAATGATTAAAAGATTCTCCTCTGTTTTCTATATTCTTTTGACTTCGGAATATTTAATTGGTCCGACGGGGCAGAACAAATGCACCGGATGTGGCAAATTTTTCCTATTTTTTTCTTTATTAATTAAATTAAAAATCAAGTACAATAGTATCTGTGAGTTTTAATTTAATTAATTAAATTAAAAATACAGACAATAGTATCTGTGACTTTTAATTTAATTAATAAAAGAAAAAATTGTCACATCCGATATATTTGTTCTGTCCAGTAGACATATTGTCACATTTTTGCAGTAAATAAAATTGCAAAAATTCCTTTTTCGCACGATCAACTAATCTAACGGCTCCTAAATTCTCCACTTGAGGAGAATATGACTGTATCCTCTGATCACATAATCCCATGCGCAAGTCCAAGTGTAAGCTCTTCGCTTATTTAACAAGGCCGCAAAGTAGCTTAGTTCCTACTAAAATGTTGGCAAGATTGTTTTGAGAAAATGAAATGTGGTTGATTGACAAAACATCATTATGGAAGTATGATAAAATGAAGCAAATGAAAGCAAAGAAAATATAAATGAAAAAATGAATCAAAATTTAGGCACCTGAATATGCCTAGTTGTGAGCAAGTAACACAAAGCAGTGAAAATTTCTACAGTTAAAGGATATTATGTAAGTATGATAAAATGAAGAAAAGTGTCGATAAAGTAGGCGTGGGGTGAATTGATGTGGAGCATCAAACTTCTTTTAACTTCATCCAAATTTGCATTTCTCATCCTCAATCTTTGACAAACAAATTACTGCTTAAAAGCACATCAAACATATTCTTCAACTCATATCTATCATTCCAATATTCTTCTTATAGCCACAGTCCATTTCTATTTAAAATACAACAGAGCCTTTAAAACATTCATAATATTCCAATCCTTAATCTTTTCAACTCACTTAACAAAAACTAAATTTAAACAATTTCGGTCACCCAAGTTTTCTTCAAAAATCAGAAATTTGAAATACAAATCTGTTCTATGGTTTTTTTTTAAAACCAATGTCATTTCCTGATCATCTTTAAATCTGAAAATATTTAATGTGTATAACCACATTGTTTCCATTTTCTTACAACAGAGCTTTCAATTCATACTCAAATCAGCCTTCAATCTCAAACTGAATTCAGATTTGTCCTATAAAATTCAGATTTTTCAAACCAAAATCTGCTCTAAGGAAATTGATACCATGAACTAATTAAACTCACAATAAAATCAGATTTTTTTCAAAACAAAATCTGCTCTAATTCAAACTGGTACCAAATGCATGTAATACTGTTTTAACATAATCAAATATGCATCGGTTCTGAACAGCCTCTACAAACAATTAATAATCGATTCTTAATCAGTTAAAATTTTTAATGCAAGTCATTTAAAATCTCACTTCATGCAAATGGAAATTTGAAATCAAACTGTAAATTTTAAAACCATTGGAAACCTGGGCTTGATTTGGAATTTTGAATAAACATAGAACCCAATATCATAGAATACAAAATATCATTCCTTGAATAACTAATATCAAAATTGTCATCTTGGAAGATATTTTTCAAATATGAAAAAAATTATAACATGTGATTTGTTAAAAATATTATTATTAATAACCAATTAAGTTCAGTGCGATGCCTATAGTTCTAGGCCTTTGGCAGGAACTAAAAATTCGCTGTTCTAATTTATTCAATGAGAAGCATGTGTTCATATTTATTGATGATAGTCGGGGTTTAATGGCAGAATACGAAAAATAATTAAGCAATAAATGTAATCTATTATAACATTGAAATTCAAACACTTTAGGATTAATCATGATTTATAGTATTTAACTTATTTTGTGTGAAGTTTACTTTGAAGATTGGTGTTGATTTTGAGCATCTGAAAATATAGTTTTCTTTTTATGGAATTGATGTATTAATTTGTATAATTCTTATTTATGTTTTGTTTTCTCTACTTTCTTCTCTCTTTTTCTTTTCTTTTGCTATTTAAAAATATTTAGAAATTGTTTCTATTATGTCAACGGGGACATGCTCCCTTACATTAATTCGTTGAGATGTGTATAGAAGATTGAAAACACAACAATTTTTATACATGTTTTAGGGTACTCGTGAGTGGGATGGGGTTCGGTGAGCCTTTTCAATGGGAAGTTTTAGTCTAATTGAAATTGATTCTCATGAAACATTATTATTTTTTAAATAAGTTTGTATACAAATGTGTTAAATGTTGTAAGTTTTAAATTGGAAATTATGGTGTTGTGGTGATAGTTGAAGGTGAATATAAGACAATAAGATCAAAATATAGTATTGTCGTGATAGTTGAACATGAGTATAAGACAATAAAACCAAATTATAGGGTTGTTGTGATTAGTTTAAATTGGAAATTTTAGTGTTTATATAATTGAACGTGAGTAAACATATAAAAATGCTTAAATTTTTCTTTTTCATAATACAAAGAAAAAAAAATTAATACAAAGAATAAAACTTATTTATTTATTATATTTTGATATTTTTCTATCTTCTCTAACTCTCAATATCTACATCAATAATTTGCATCTTCCTTTTAGAAATTATTTCATTCTCATCCAAAATAAAAAATGAAAGAAAAAATGTTTTTTTCTTTTAATTTTAGATTTTAGAAAAATAATTTTTAATTTTAGATTTTAGAAAGATAATAAATATTATCTTTCTTTTGGACTAGGAGGATGTACTTTACCATCTATTTTATAAAATGTATTATTACTTTTCATTAAAGATATTTATATTTTAAATTAATAAAAGATGTGAATATAATAATTTTATAAAATGTATTATTACTTTTCATTAAAGATATTTATATTTTAAATTAATAAAAGATGTGAACACAATAATTGAAAATTTTTAATTTAACCAATTTGAAGTTTAAACAAGGAAATGTGTATAATATTTTTTTTTTCATTAATTAATCATTATAATAAATGGATCGTTTTGGGTGTTGCATAGACGTTACCATAATATACATGTACAAACATAGTGCTATTTAGTTTAGCTAATACGGTATTTGACCTAAAATATAAAATGCCACAGACCGTCAATCTCTTGCACGAATTCCCCACATAAAATTAAAGGGCCGCCTTCGTGAAAATTACATAGACAACCACCAAGGTTCAAACCCCTGGAGGCGCGTTTGGGCCAGGTTCGACCCCTGAGTGACTTTGACGGACTGGATCCCCCTGCACGTGCCAGCTTAGCCAAAGGATGACTTCTGGTTTAGATGTATGCTTACTCATAATGTTGTAATCAGCTATATAATAGCAAAGATGCCGATATCTATGTAATCTGGTTATTTCCATAAAAAAAAAATTACACAGACGGCTTTGGGCCAGCGGCGCGTCACTTTCATGTCGTATTTCATTTCCCAAAGTTAGGGAAGCACGTTTTCGTGCAACACAGGTAAAGCGTTAAACGCGGTACACTTGCCTGCTGACTTGTCGCCGTCCTATGTATATAATTGCTCCCTAACGTGTTACGTACATCTGTGCCTTAGGTTTTCTGCAAGAAAGAATCGGTGCAAATATTGCGCAAAAGAAACAGTTGGGTATGAAATTTAATGAAAATGGGATGAATACGTTTTAATTTTTCTTAAACATTGAATTTGATCTGGTGTCTTCAACATTTATTTGGGAGCCGAGCCTCCAAATGCGGGGGCAAGTATAGGGGTTTATGGTTTTTGCCAGAAATTTTTAGTGAAATCCGGTTCCCATACCTGAGAAGTATCGATTTAATCCGATTTCTGAGGGTAAAACTAAAGAAATATTTACCGAGTTTATGTAGGTTTTAAATTTGATGTTTCGGAAATTTACCATTTTTATTAGATACAATCAACAATCTGTTTAGTATTTGATTGGTCTTCTTTAGCTATTGTTGCGAATAATTTTGAGTGCTTTTTTTTATTGGTTGTGCCTAGGGCCAACATCTGAAAATCTTTGCATAATCAACTACTTAAAACAAAATGGGAACTTCGTATATGTTTTCCGTATGGAAAATGATAAAAAAAACAGAGTTCGGAAAATAGTCTGTTTTGAGGAGTTTTGCAGTTTGAAATATGTGAATGTTTGTTTTCGTTTAGTTGACCTTTTATTACTACAAATTTGGGTGGAAAATGGAGATTCCTACCACACTAAAAGCCCGGACAAGAAATGAAACATCGGCTTCCTAGAAAATATTGAACTCAGAGCTAGCAAACTATTGATGAATCCAGGTTTTAGGAATGAGAAGGTTGAGTTACTCTGTGAAGTCTTCCCGATCGACAATGAGGAAGTTACATCAAAAAAATTTCAGGTTTATAATATTTTTAAAAATTTTGAGCCATCGGGATTCAAAGATACACGCATCCCTGCCCTTAAGCTAATTGCAACATCCCTAGCAAAGTTATCTACGATGATTCTGCCACCACTGGGATCCATAGTCATCCAGGCCTTCACCGTGCCTTAAAAAGTTTTACTTGTTTAGGCCGTCACGATTAGGGGTTCCATAGTCACTCAGGCCTTCACTGTACGAGATTCGTCGCTTGCTGGATGGTCATGCTTACCTTAGGTTTCTATTTCAAGTATGGGATAGTTTGATTGGTATGTCTTCACTTTTCTGTTTTTCTTCTCTCTTTTTTGATTTGTGAAGAAAACGATAATTCTAAGTAACGAAGAATCTGAATGAATTAAAAATCATTATAAGACGGGTTAAAACGAGATGCTGTTTCGGCCTTCAAATTTTTCGGCTCGTGTGGCTGTACTTGTTAAGTAGTATTCGTTCCGTTTCCGAAAGACAATTTTTTGTTTCTGGTAAAGAAATCTGAAGCATCGTTAAGGAAAATTTCAATTTTTTAGGAAATCTGAGGAGATACCTAAATGAATCTTATCAATTTACGAGAAGCCCAATGTGTCAGGGAATCTTTTCAATTTTAGAGGTATCGTGGTAGATTCGTTAAGGAATCTGTCTGACAGAATTTTATAGAGCAATGGAATGATCATCTTCTTTATTGAAGTTCAATTTGCATTCTGAACCTGATAATGTTAGGCTTTTTAGATTTTTGCCCGCAGGACGTCATTGAATAATTTCTCAATTTGCATTCTGAACCTGATAATGTTAGGCTTTTTAGATTTTTGTCAGGAGTACGTCATTGCATATTGTCCTTTTATGACTTGTTACTTGTTTCTTTTCTTGATCAGAAAGAAGACTTGCTATTCCACTGGATGAGTGATCGCTTCACATTTCAAGTCGCGAGAGAATGCTACAAGCATAATAAGTTAAGATCTAAGCTGTTTGATATGATCCCTTGGAATTGATTTCAAGCAGAGCACCACCTGTATTCGATCAGAATCCTTTCGATCTGCTCTTTGAACATCGTTGTTATTTGTTGTGGTTGAATTTTATTTAACAATTGCTTCAATAGGAAGTGAAGAGAAGACAATTCATTCAAAGGCAGAAGTATACTGCATCAAGGGGCGTTGGATATTTAAGTAGGTCCCGAAGATTTAACGCCATGGGATTATTGCCATTATCCAGAAGACTACTTCGGGCAGCCGGTAGTCGTGTATTGCCAAGGAGGGCTGCAAATGAAGTCTCGTGGTTGATACCGTCAGTATATACATCGGATTTTGTTAAGCGCAATTTATGGTACTCCTCAACAACAGAAAACCTGCTGAATTATCGCATAACCAGGTCGATTTCTACAACATCGCATAGCCTTCACCCTATGGCCGAGCAGGTTCCTTTGGAGCACAATGAAAATGAATCGCTTGACAGTGTGGAGTGTTTGCCTGGTTTGGGGCCAACTAAGCCAGGCGAGAAGGCTCGTGTTGTAGTACTCGGTACTGGCTGGGCTGGCTGCCGTTTGATGAAAGGACTGAATACTAAACTGTATGATGTTGTTTGCATTTCACCAAGAAATCACATGGTTTTTACTCCTCTGTTAGCTTCTACCTGTGTTGGGACCTTGGAATTTCGATCAGTGGCAGAGCCCGTTAGCAGAATTCAACCTGCTCTGTCCAAGTCCCCAAACTCTTACTTTCTGCTTGCCAAGTGCCTCAATGTGGACACAAACCGTCATGAGGTGCGTTAGCTTTTATTTTTCCATTGGAAAGCTCTTTCTCTAAATACTCTCAGGTTTTTTTATGAAGGGGTTTATATTAAAAATTATTTCTTTGTAAGCTTGGAAATTTGTTTTAAAGTTTAAATTATTTATCATGGAATCTAAATTGGATTGCCCGTTTCTAAAGCACCCACAATTTTGCT
>MU228364.1:561635-574721 GCA_018584345.1 Thuja plicata | reverse complement strand
GGGGGGCAAGGGGTGGGGGAGGTGGGGGGTGTTGCATACTATACATATTACATATAGAACTTTAAATGCTAGTTATGAAATGATGTTTTGTATAACATACCAAATTGAAATACTTGAACATAGCAAAATTGTAACACGAACCAGAACCATTGAACATTCAACATAGTAACATTCAAAAATCAAAATTCAAATAGAAATTCAAGTATCCGTCCCAGCGGCGGCGTGGTTGCGGAATGGCGGAGGTGGGGGTACTCGGGTACTCCAAGAACCCGGTGCGAGTCCCTGGGTTTCACTGGTTTTTATTAAAAACATACTCTTGCTTTTCAGATTGGTTACATTTCTTGGAAAATTTGGTCTGCTCAAAAGCGCGTGCTCTTCCTTATGGTAAATCGGTTTCAGTGGAACAGAATTTGAAGCAAATGTTTTCAATATATATGAACTGATTGCTCACCTTTTAGAATGATATTGGTATTTACATAATGAACACGTCTTTGTCTTCTAACCAATTCTTCATAAAATAAGGCTTGAAACTTTTTATCATGTATATGCAAATCAGTTATGAATTCGTGTACAGACTTTTGCTTTAGTTTGCTTAACATGGAAAATCAATGTTTAACAAACCGATTTGTCTTCATAAGTTTTTTTTTTTTAAATTTCCGATTACCCTTCAACTTGTGCTGTGTATTAAGAGTATAATATCATTGTTTTAGAAGAAATATGTGCCCTTACATTATAACCAATAATTCCTTTTTGCAAATCGATTTTTCTAAACTCTTTTCATAAGAATCGATTTGTTTCTATCAAAAATTAGCTCTATTCAAAACAAAGTACTTATTCCTCCAATATCAAATCGGTTATAGAAAAATGACAATCAGAAATTAATACCTTTGTACGCGGATTGGTTTTCAAAATCCAATGTGATAATTATGTTTAATAGGAAAACCGATTCTCTTGTTAATCTCACTTGTTTAGAAGTAATAACCGATCCTCATGAACTGAAATTGATTTGAAAAACTTAAATATTTCAATCACTAATTGAGTGATGAATGTGCACTGTGATTTGTTAACGCTGTTCTGTCATCACATGATATTCCTATTGCTGTTGCTGTTCCTGTCACCCAGATGACAGAAAGAATTTGGAAGAACCAATGTGATCAATGTGATAAAACCAAGTTATCTCAATCACAACATATAAGCACCAGCAACCTTCCTCTCACAACATATTGCAACGTCAACCAACCTTTTGACATCCTTTTGACATCAATGACAAACACTGCCAAAGTCAACAAACTTGACTCCATATATTTGAGTGTCACTTGCAAGTAAATGTATGTGATTATGATTTTGTAACTGAATGCCCGTTCCAAATTTCCTTTATAATGTTGTTTGAAAAATAAACCATCACATCCTTCTACCGAAGTTTTGATTCACGATTTAGTAACATTCGTGCATGCTCACACTATCTTGTTCTATATTCTGGATTACAAAGTTAAAGAGTTACTCTGTTTATATATATAATTATGTCATTTTGACCATCTCTTTTCAGAATTGTCCTAGACCTGTGTTGTCCCTGAGACAGCTTTAGTCAAATCTAAAATGCTCCAAGAAAATTAGATGCCATACGTTTAAGTTTTAATATATATAACCTTGATTCCTTAATTCAATTCTTGTTGCAAATTTTCTTGCTAATATTGTTTGGCATAGTCAAATCTAAAACATGCCAAGTAACATTCCTTAATTCAATTCTTGTTGCAAATTTTCTTGCTAATATTGTTTGGTTTAGTCAAATCTAAAACATGCCCAGTAACATTCGTGCATGCTCACACTATCTTGTTCTATATTCTGGATTACAAAGTTAAAGAGTTACTCTGTTTATATATATAATTATGTCAATTTGACCATCTTTTTTCAGAATTGTCCTAGACCTGTGTTGTCCCTGAGACAGCTTTAGTCAAATCTAAAATGCTCCAAGAAAATTAGATGCCATACGTTTAAGTTTAAATATATATAATCATGATTCCTTAATTCAATTCTTGTTGCAAATTTTCTTGCTAATATTGTTTGGCATAGTCAAATCTAAAACATGCCAAGAGAATTAGATGACATGTTTAAGTCTAAATGTAATTATGATTCCTAAAATTAATTCTTGTTTCAAATTGTCTTGCTAATATTGTTTGGATTTCCAACCATAACACCATCCCGTATGAAAAGAAGCAAGGGAATCAAGGTACGTGGAAATACTTTCTAGGCTAATCTTGGAGGAGAGTATTGTGTAAAATTTGATCTCTTACAATTATAGGAAGGATATAAACACACATAAGATGTAAACAAAATCATACCAAAACACAAATGTGTGAGGAGAAAACCTATTTAAAAGACAAACCCCCCACTCCAAAGGAATGCAATGTAGTATTTAGTAATCTAAATAGGGTTATAAACACTTGTAAGGAGCCTTTACACAAGAATCACCAACCAGAGATCTAGAGTAATGTTGATGACATAATAGTACTTTCAAAGCTTACTCAATACCTTCATTTCAAGCACCCCATGAAGAGAAGTAATACACAAACTCATGAAATGGAAATTTCAAAACCATGAGCAAGAAGCCCAGAACCACTAAAAAATGTGGAGCCGAAATAACTAGCTAGAAAACAACAGCCAAATCCTAAGATGAATTTATAGATTAAAAATAGCATATACCTTTCATTTGTTATAAGTGTGTTATAATCCATTCACATAGAATTTTAATAGCCCTTAGGCTCAATCATCATTTTGAACACAATTGCTTAAGCCAAATGGCTTTCCTATAAAAGTGAGTATTTACTTTGCTTTGGTAGTGAACAAAGCAACCACATCTTTGTTGCTTACTCATTCAACTAATGGCATCATCGGACATAGTGAAAAAACTCCACTAGTAGATCTACTACTGTCAACATAGCTTATGGCTTGCTCATTCAACTAATAGCATCACCAAACATAGTGAAACTGGTAGATCTCCTATTGTCAACATACCAATAGTATTGGAATTGATGTAGTCAAGACCGGAGAGATCTCAGTACAAATGTCTAGACTTGCAGCTAACAACAAGAACAGCGAAAACAACCAATAACATAGGAATAGTAACCAACATAAGAGAATTATTATCATCAATATCAATTACATCCAACATGTCGGGCTGTAAGGCCTTCTCGGTTACGGCCAATTACAAAGAGTCACACTAAGATCTATTACAGATCTTCTGCAAGCATCAGGCCATTTACCTTCTGCCAAGACATACGACTTATCGTCCAACTTCTCAGATCCAACACTCAGATCTCATGTCCCTCTCATGCCCTAAGCTAATAACAGAACACAACTTAAATACAAGAGGCAACCAAAAGGTCGGCCTATAAGATCCATAATTATCTAGCATTGGAGAAACTCACGACCCAGATTTAGGTCCACACAATCCCCAATGAAAGATTCATCATTAATATCACGACCCAAATTAAATGCATAAGTCGGCCAGCAAGTTGGCCTGCAAATCCATCGAATAAAACCTAGTTGGTGACAAGACCACCGAGCAACAAAGACCAGTCGACCAAGCAGAATCGAGGCAACAACAACCGGTCGGTGAAGCCATCGAGCCAACCGAAGCCACTCGGAGAAACAACCAAGCAAACAGCAACTGAGCCCGAGCAGTGACCGAGCAACCGACTACCGAGTAGACCACCAAACACCAAGACTGTTCAGCAGAACCGAGTCACCAACAGTAACCAAGTACTCAATCGAGGACTCCATGCCACCGAACTCTAAAGCAAACATATTTTTGGTTGATACAAGATTGCCAAGAATCCTAGGATGCTCCTGCATCAGACACCCTAGGTAAAAGAAGATGTTCCTATAAAGGAAAATCATGAACATCTTAAGGGAATCAAAACATGTATACCATACTTGTTCTTAACCCATATCTCCTCTTGTCCTTCATCCCATGCTGTCTTCACTCTGTCCATTGTCCCATTTGGCAAGTTCACCTGCCCTGCACTTTTCTCAGATCTCCTGTCTGCAACCGACAATAACTGACTTCGACCATCCTCTGTCTTCTTTTGCTCTCTCACTCCACTTCTGATACCATTAGTATTTCGGTGAACCACATCCTCACCAGACTCACTAATCAACTTGATATCCTCTGAATCTCTTTGTGTCACAAGTTCCAACATTTGCTGCACCACCTTAGTCAGAAATTCCATTTCTCTCTTAACCTTTGCAAGTTCCCTAGAGATGTCATTCTCCTTAACTTTTTCCCTAAGATCCTCCTTCCTTTCACTCATAGGAATAGGTTCATCAACTCTGCCAATGTCACTTGGACAACACCTAATGACCACATCTTTTAACTCCCGCTTCTAGCAAAGGTACCAGTTTATACTCAGAACCTCCCTTCCTAACCACATAGGTATTAGCATGACCATCAAACAATATATGTCTGTCATATTGCCAAGGTCTACCGAGCAAAAGATGACAAGCATCCATAGGCAACAGATCACATAATATCTCATCATAATAAGACCCAATCTTAAAATTAACTAGGATTGTTCCTCAATCCTAACCTTAGACACATCTTGTATCCAACTAATCTGGTAAGGATTAGGATGTTTCCTCCTTTCAAACTTTAACATACTAACCATGACTTCTGAAACAAAGTTCTCAGAACTGCCACCATCAATTATGACATTACATACCTTATCCTTGCACTTACATCTGGTTATGAATAAATTCCTTCTCTGCACTGGTTCATTAATACATGCAGCCAGTCTTCTAGTGATCTGAACTTCACCGTCTTCTGCAGTATTCACTTCACTCTCCTCGGTAGTTAGGGTAAACTTCTTTTGAGGACATGAAAAGGCCCTATGTCCCTTCTCACCACACTGAAAACAAGTACCGATGAAATCATTTCTTCCTCTTTTTCTACACCCACCATTGTAGTTCCTAGTGGTTTGACTATTGTCAGATCCTATATCAGGCTTCTTAGGATTCTCCACCCCATTACTCCCAGCAATTGTGTCATCAGCCTTACGACCTCGGTTTCGGTTATTTTGTCTGCTTTCAAATTTCTTGTCCAGCTTCTTTTCAATCTTCAACGCCATCTGATAAGCATCTCCTATTGTTGTCATCCGAACAATGAGTAACTCTTCTTGAATACTAGGCCTCAAGCCATAGACATACCTAGCAACCTTCTTCTTATCAGCTTTCGAATGACCAGTGCTAATTAGGATCCTATAAAACTCCTCGGTATAATCCTGCACCGATTTGTTTATCTGCTTCAATCCTTGCATCTTCTTAAACATCTCCAATTCATAATCCACCAGAATGAATTGCTTCTTCATCTTTTCAACCATTCGGTTCCATCTAGTAATCTTATCTTTTCCTCTCCTACTTCTTTCCAATTGAACTTCTCTCCATATATTTGCATGACCTTTAAGTTTTGTCTTTGCAAATCGAACTCTATCAGGGTCTTCCACTTCCTCATACTCGAAGTATTCATCCATCTCATTAATCCAATCGATCAACTCCTCTAGCCTAAGGTTTCCAGCATATGTAGAAACTTCAATCTTAGGTCTTTTCCCAATCTTAGACATAGCTTTCAGAAATCTAGCCTCTTCTGGATCTCTGACGCCTTTTACAGCTTCCTCGAAATGATCTTCTTCCTCAGATTCTTCACCACTATCTCGGTTTTCTTTAGATGCATTCTTTCTTCGCAACTCCTCTTGTAGATCTTGTACTTGTCTCTGCAAAGTTTTAAAATCTTCCAGATTGAGTTCCTCCTCAGTGATCTCGCGGGTTTTCTTCGGAGGCATCTTCAATCCACCAATCTCCAGCGATGGACAACTTAGCTCCTCCTCCAGTGATTGACACTTAGCTCTGATACCATCTGATGTAGTCAAGACCGGAGAGATCTTAGTAGAGATGTCCAGACTTGCAGCTAACAACAAGAACAGCAGAAACAACCAATAACACAGGAATAGTAACCAACATAAGAGAATTATTATCATCAATATCAATTACATCCAACATGTCGGGCTGTAAGGCCTTCCCGGTTATGACCAATTACAAAGAGACACTAAGATCTATTACAGATCTTCTGCAACAGGCCATTTACCTTCTGCCAAGACATACGACTTACCGTCCAACTTCTCATATCCCGTGTCCCTCTCATGCCCTAAGCTAAGAACATAATACAACTTAAAGACAAGAGGCAACCAAAAGGTCGGCCTATAAGATCCATAATTATCTAGCATTGGAGAAACCCATGACCTAGATTTAGGTCCACACAATCCCCAATGAGAGATTCATCATTAATATCACGACCCAAATTAAATGCATAAGTTGGCCAGCAAGTCGGCATTCAAATCCATTGAATAAAACCCAGTCAGTGAAAAGACCACCGAGCAACAAAGATCAGTCGGCCAAGCAGAACCAAGCCAACAACAACCGATCGGTGAAGCCACCAAGCCAACCGAACCCACTCGGAGAAACAACCGAGCAAACAGCTACCGAGCCCGAGCAGTGACCAAGCAATCGGCTACCGAGCAGACAACACCAAACACCAAGACTGTTCAGCAAAACCGAGTCACTAACAGTAACCGAGGACTCCTCCAAGCCACCGAACTCTAAAAGCAAACTTATTTTTGGTTGACACAGGATTGCCAAGAATCTTAGGATGCTCCTGCATCAGGAATCCACAAACCCATGAATAGTCACTAAATGTTAGTTCTCTGTGGTGGGATTACGGGATGAAAAATAGAGAACTTGGAGGTACCTTGCAAATATTTAAAGGCCCTATTTATTGCATCCAAATGTACTCATCTAGGACTAGCCATAAAACAACCAAGGACTCCCTCTGTTTGCGCAATGTCTAGTCTTATGTAGATTATGACATGCATTAAGCTCCCAATAGCACTAGCATAAGGTATTCTAGCCAATAGCACTAGCATAAGGTATTCTAGCCATAGTTGAAAATATCGTTATCGGCAACTTATCGCCAAGGGCAAAAAAAAATATCGGGAAAATATCGGAGATAAATCGGCAACTTATTGCCAAGGGCAAAAAAAAAATTTCGGGAAAATATCGGAGATAAATCGGCAACTTATCGCCAAAAATATCGGGAACTTAAAAAATTGCTTTAATTTAATTTGAAATACATTTTTCTGCAAATTGCTCTAAAACGTTGCAAATCACATATTTTCCCCTTCAAACCCTTTTTTCCTCTCCCAAACACCAATTTGCAAACAAGAAAATGTGAAATAACTGCTTTTTGGGCTGTCGATCCCTATTAGCAGACTGTGGCAGATATTTTGGCGATAAGTTCTTGTTTTTTCGGCGATAAGTTTGAAACTTCTGCGATATGTACTCTGCGATAAATTTACGTGTTTTATCGCAGTCTCCAACTTATCGCAATAAGTTTACTTATCGGCGATATATCTGCCATATTTTAATCTATGATTCTAGCCTTATCCTCCATCTCATCAGGATAAGTTAGTCACTACTCAACTGATAACTTTGTCCCCACTGGAATAGGAACACAGAAAGGTTTGCAAGTTGACATGTTGAATCTCTTCAACATTGATTTCACATACTTTGGCCTAACCAAAATTTTCTATTATCTCCCTCTCCTTAATCTCCATCCCTAGGATGAACTTGGTCACCCCCAAGTCTTTCATCTCAAACTATGCTGAATGTAAGACTTAAATCACAAATCGTACCCTTCTTGTTGCTAAAAAACTACATAGTGTCGACATATAATCCATAAATAAAGAAGTGAGGATTGACCAACTTATAATAGACTAGACGCAATCATTCAATTTGGACTTTATAAATCCCAATCCCAACATAAATGTATCAGACTTCTGGCATGTCATTGCAGGAGATTGCTTAAAGACCATATAAAGAATTTTTCATCTTACATTGTAGTAAATATATGTAATTGGATTCATAAATTCAACTCATGTTTTGATTTTTCCTGCTAATACTGGTTGGATTACCAACCATGACACCATCCAACATGTATTGGAGTTTTGAGTCACAATTTAGTAACTATGCCGATTTGTTTTCTTGATTATAGAATTAAAGACTTGCTCTTATTGTTTTTATAGAGACTCGTGTCATCTATGTGCTGTTTCATTGAAATGAAAAAAATTAAGCCTAATTCATAGCATATTTTTTAATACTTTGCATGCAATAGTTGTCCACAAAGAGTGGTATTTAATGGCACTCCATTGTTGTGGCTGCTATGCTTAATTTCATTCCACTGTTGACTGCTATCATTTTGAACTAAGGAGACTTTACAGGAAACAACAACTGAGAATATAGATTTGATGCAAGCAAAGAAATGTGTAATTTGTGCTGATATGCACATCTTTATTATAAAAGCTGTGTGGATGGTTGGTTTCAAATGTCAACACCTGATGAAAACATAAAAAAATAATTGCAAGAAATAGAGTGTGCTGCATTATAACATACCAAAAGCATGGGGTCCAAAGACCTAAACAGTGCTATGACCTTGGGTGCAAAAATATTGGAAGTGGGACTTGAATTACATGTTGGATCCATTTGATACAGGCATATGCTAATGCTTATTATCGGTCCCTAAGTTGCCAGTTCTTGTTCAGGCTCAGGTTCCAGGTTTGTGTTGGGTGTGTGTATAGATAAGCCTACTAAGATCTCCTATTTTGATGGGAGTGCAGAATGTGCTTATCATGGTCTGAAAATTAATACAAGCTATGTGATGAGCCTAACTTGGCCTCATCCTTAAACCATCAAATTTTACCAATTCCCGTACAAATCATATAGTTGACATTTTGTCAAACAGTTAGCAGGCAAACTGGCACCGGGCTTAACCTAGCTTGTAGATAATTTCAATTGCTTTGTTTGATATTATGATATTCCTCCACTGATTTGTAGAAGGGTTTGAAAGCATATATAATTTCTTTTGTCTTAATAATCACAACTTTCATATCATTAGAATTTAAACAACATACTTCACTGTTTCAGAATTCTGAAAATTAAATTCAATTGCCAAAATCACATCTTCTTACATATGCATTTAATGATTATTACAATACCAACTATATCCATGCCTCATACAAACGTCTTTTAATGCTACAAGAAAGAAATGATTTATTGAAAGAACCTGAAATTCCACCTTTGATGCCTCACGTGGACTGTATTGTGGCTGCTGGATGCTCTTTCTTCTACGCACAGGAAACTGAACACACCACCCGAAATCAACAGCAAACCACTTCAACTAGCTGGTCGCGGTTTGTACAAATCTGCAGCTCCCCACGTTAGGCATGGTTGAGGAGTTGCGGTTGGTGTGCTAGGAGCTAGTTGCGGCTGCTAGCAAGGGAATGCTCACGCCAAGCCTGCTTTCTTCCTCACACGATGAGCAGCATATCAATTGGAAACGCAGCAATATTAAAACGTCACCATGGAATTAATACAAATTCCTCTCAGCCATGGTGCTAGTTAATTTCATTCCCTTGGATCAACAATATCCAGTCTCGACACTAAACCCCTTTCAAATCGAGTTAATGATTTGAAGAACACAACTCTGTAGATTTCCAGAATGAACTTGCACCCTCAATGTGCATAAACAAATTCAGAAGTATTTCTTTCCAGCCACAGGCAGACAGTAGGAAAGAAGAACGAAATTGATTATACAACAACAATCGATTACAGACAATTGATTATACAACAACAATAAATTGTAGATTAGATGAAGAAGAATCAGTCTTCCATCAACTAATTTGACCCTTCAGCTAGGGCACAGAAAGTAGGAACAATTCTCAAGAACAATTTTTAATAAACAATATTCGATAGATGGTGAATGAATGCCTTGCCTATTGCTTTTATAATTAAAAAGTGTCTTCTCTCACACACTTTTCACTTGAAGCACTTTTATACTTAGGCACATATTGAGTAATATAATTTATTAACTCATTTGGCTCCAAAAAAATGACCTTTTCATCAATATCAGGAAATTATGACACGCAAGGTCCCTGTTTCTTGTGCCCAAGATTTAAAACTTTTCATCCCGGTTTTGACAAGCTATAACACTAAGGTGCCCAACATATAATACCAACAATAATGGCAACCTTAGCAAATTTAATCAAATAATAATAATAATTCACCCATCTTGCGAAAACCACTGAAGAAGCATCAAAATCGGAATCTGTTTGCACTGGAGTGATCTTGATGATAAAAGATGATGAACGAACCTAACGGGGTGACTTACTAAAAATAGACGCTCTCTAAGATTCTTGGAGCCCAAACCGGAAGCCAGAAATGAAAACCGAGAGCATCATTCAACTCCTCTAACTCATCTGAGCTCATCGGAACTATCCCTTGACTTACTATAAATAGTAAGTTCACACCAATGACCCTCTAAACCCCTCACCAGACCACGAGGATCGCAATAATGACCTGGCACCATCATTTCAATGATCTGCTGAAAATTGGGGACATTACAGTCCACCCTCCCCAAGATTGCTTGTCCCCAAGCAATCACCGGAACAAGGAACATCACAATCCACCTGGATCCCACAGAAAAAAGTATAGCCTGCTACTGACATATACTGTAGGTTCCTGTAGCATCACCCAAAATGTGAAATGGATCACTCTGTAGAGAGACCCCAAATAACCGCTCACCCAAACTCCGGCACTGAATCTGTCTCTGCCTGGATCCCAAAAGAAGTGAACTTCAGGATCCTCAAAAACCAAGAAGTATGGGAGACTCGGATCCCCAATTTACTGAACTCCCCCAACACACCCAACAAATCTGTACTGAGTGTGTAGATCCTCTACACAACCATGATGACTACCTCTGTACCAAACTGTACCCGGGCCTGGATATCCACCCACTGTACAACCTCTGTAGTCACAGTAACTCTCCACGTCACCTGCTATTGACTTGCAGCGAAAACTTCCATCAACTACTGATGGCGAGAGCCCATCCCATAACGGATGATAAGGACTAGGAGCCAATCCACATCTGCGTGTCATCAACCCGTCAACATGAGGATCGAAGGAAAAATAATGAGCACTCCTCACCATGTAATGATGATAAAAGGCTCCGCTCTGCTCATCATTCCCTAGTCGTGAACCCAAAGATGGCTCCAAGCTCGTACTCTGCAAAATAGGTTGGATAGGATCCTGAGTGACCCACTCGACAAACCCAACCTCAGACTCTCTGTGAGGGAGCATCATAGTCAAAGTACCTACAATCTCTCTCACCAAACGCCGGATCGCGCATGTACCCCGGAAGAGAACACCCTCAGAAGCTCGGTAAGATCTCTCACGAATTTTTGAACTCTCAAGAAGGTGATCCAAGAATGACTCCGGGCAGTAACATCTATAGGAGGTAGCATCCAACTGCTCCCCTTGGAACCATAACTGGTCATCGTGTGACTGTGATGTAGCCAACTGCCTATCATCACCATCTATGCGCTCACCAATAACCAACTCAGGTGATACCATGCCTCCCCACTGAGCAATCAAAGGAGTAGTGTCATGAACAGGAACACTAAATGTTGACTGGTCCATTGCACTGCCTGCAACGTCCTGTACTGTATCACTTGACGTACTGCTACCAACTGGAATATCCATCCCAAGGTCCGGCACTCTACAACCCTCTACTGTAGTGTCTAACTCAACTGCACGAAAATCCGATGGAAGTGAACCTGTACCTCCAACGCTGAAATCAAGAGGGGATGTATCCTCAACACCATCACATCCCACAACCCCAACTGTGGACATCATCAGATCACCAGACACCACAATATATAACTGATACCACTGTGACTGAGCCCAAATTCCTACAGGCTGGCAGGAAACCGCTCTGATACCACTGTGATGAGCCTAACTTGGTCTCATCCTTAAACTATCAAATTTTACCAATTTCCGTACAAATCATATAGTTGACATTTTGTCAAACAGTTGGCAGGCAAACTGGCATTAGGCTTAACCTAGCTTGTAGGTAATTTCAATTGCTTTGTTTGATATTATGATATTCCTCCACTGATTTGTAGAAGGGTTTGAAAGCATATATAATTTCTTTTGTCTTAATAATCACAACTGTCATATCATTAGAATTTAAACAACATACTTCACTGTTTCAGAATTCTGGAAATTAAATTCAATTGCCAAAATCACATCTTCTTACATATGCATTTAATGATTATTACAATACCAACTATATCCATGCCGCATACAAACGTCTTTTAATGCTATAAGAAAGATGATTTATTGAAAGAACCTGAAATTCCACCTTTGATGCCTCACGTGGACTGTATTGTGGCTGCTGGATGCTCTTTCTTCTACGCACAGGAAACTGAACACACCACCCAAAATCAACAACAAACCACTTCAACTAGCTGGCCGTGGTTTGTACAAATCTGCAGCTCCCCACGTTAGGCATGGTTGAGGAGTTGCAGCTGGTGTGCTAGGAGCTAGCTGCGGCTGCCAGCAAGGGAATCCTCACGCCAAGCCTGCCTTCTTCCTCACGCGATGAGCAGCATATCAATTGGAAACACAGCAATATTAAAACGTCACCATGGAATTAATACAAATTCCTCTCAGCTATGGTGCTAGTTAATTTCATTCCCTTGGATCAACAATATCCAGTCTCAGCACTAAACCCCTTTCAAATCGAGTTAATGATTTGAAGAACACAGCTCTGTAGATTTCCAGAATGAACTTGCACCCTCAGTGTGCATAAACAAATTCAGAAGTATTTCTTTCTAGCCACAGGCAGACAATAGGAAAGAAGAACGAAATCGATTATACAACAGCAATCGATTACAGGCAATTGATTATACAACAACAATCAATTGTAGATTAGATGAAGAAGAATCAGTCTTCCATCAACTAATTTGACCCTTCAGCTAGGGCACAGAAAGTAGGAACAATTCCCAAGAACAATTTTCAATAAACAATATTCGATAGATGGTGAATGAATGCCTTGCCTATTGCTTTTATAATTAAAAAGTGTCTTCTCTCACACACTTTTCACTTGAAGCACTTTTATACTTAGGCACATATTGAGTAATATAA
>MU228364.1:544523-561585 GCA_018584345.1 Thuja plicata | reverse complement strand
CGGTTCTGACGAGCTATAACACTAAGGTGCCCAACATATAATACCAACAATAATGGCAACCTTAGCAAATTTAATCAAATAATAATAATAATTCACCCGTCTTGCGAAAACCACTGAAGAAGCATAAAAATCAAAATTTGTTTGCACTGGAGTGATCCTGATGATAAAAGATGATGAACGAACCTGACGAGGTGACTTACTAAAAATAGACGCTCTCTCCAAGATTATTGGAGCCCAAACCGGAAGCCAGAAATGAAAACCGAGAGCATCATTCAACTCCTCTAACTCATCTGAGCTCATCGGAACTATCCCTTGACTTACTATAAATAGTAAGTTCACACCAATGACCCTCTAAACCCCTCGCCAGACCACGAGGATCACAATAATGACCTGGCACCATCATTTCAATGACCTGCTAAAAAATGGGGACATTACAAGCTACTTGTATTTTGTACATTGATGCTTTGTTGACTCTCTGTCTTTGAATAACCATCATCAATTCATAATCCCCATGCTTATTGCACCTGCTGAAATTGAATTTCGTCTTTGTAGATTACCAACTAAGCCTGCAGTTAGTTTCATTGGTAAAAGCCACATGTATAAAAACAAAATTTTCATTAGTTTTACACATTAAAACAATTGTGCTTCTGAAAATATTCTCCTTTTTGTAACACCTGTAAGTCTGAAAATGGTGACCGCTTGATTTTAGATATCATTTTTGGCATTGAGTTCGTCTCTATTGATTGCTTGATTTTAATGCAGTGACCTGTCATCATTGTTTTGGCAAACTTCATAAGTCCTCCATAGTATGAAGGTTATCAGAGTTAGAAGTTGGCAGTGATCTTGTTAATGTATTTTCTATGCACTCAGATATGGTGTTGAGCTTGGCAGTATGGCTGTTAATGTACCTGCTATGCATTTATATTTGGTACAGTATGGTTGATGGTGACCACCTATGCATTTATATTTGGCATGGAGAATGGCAGTAAAATTATCCATCATCCTCCTGAAGATATTCTTTTACGTCTTAATCCTTGGAGGCTATAACTCAAACTATTATATAAAAATTAATAGTTAAATTTTAAAACATAAATAATTAGAAAAAAACTTAAACAGACTAAATGACAGTGAAATTTTAAAACTAAATACAAAGTGCTGATTGTGCAACGTCAATCCATTGATTTGCATCTTTGCAAATTGACTCATCAAATATATGTATATCTTTCGGATATTTTCATTCAGTGGCATATGATATAGTCTAAATTGCCGGTTCGGGTTCGGGTTCGAAGAACCAGTTCGCTGGTACAGTTTTTTTGAAAAGGAGTTTGGGTTCGTTAGTACAAAAACATGTAAAAATTATATATATATCACATAGTTAAGATTAGAATGTCACATAGTATCATAAAAACATATAAACAACAAAAACACCATAAACTTGTAATCATAGCATCATGAATCATGATCACACCATCATAGCATCATATACTTCAAGTTCAACATCAAAGATTCAAAACATTAAAATGTCAAGTGATAAATCATAACATCAAGTTCAACTAATGGATTAAAAATTTATTGATATTCTTCTTCGTCTTCTTCTACATTGGCATTAGTTGATTCACAAACAAAGCTAAGGCCAATGGGATCAGTTGCGCCAATAACATTATTGGTGTCAAAATCTTCAAATTCATCAAATGCAAGCTGAGAAGTGGAAGCATCCAAGTCCGCAAGCTTTGCATTTATATCCCACCTCTTCGTCTCCCCTTCTTTGTATTCTTTATTCTTGTGTGAGACGAGATGCAAGTTTCAATGCACATATACCAAGTTATCCGCTCTTTTTGATTGCAACCTATTGCACTTTATTGAGTGGAAGAAAGAATATGTGCTCCAATTTCTTTATGATGTAGATGAACTAGCAACCTATGAAGACAAGACAAAGTAAACAATTAAAATAAAATTATTAACCTTGTAAAATAAAAATTATTAGCAATTTATAAAGACAAAGTAAACTAATTTTTTTTAAGTAAAACTTGTGATATAATTTTGATTGCAAGGGGCTGCAACGTTCGTTTGGAATCTTTGGCCATGGAGGTACCACCAACTATGAGCATCCTTCCTAAACCAATGACAAAGAGCATCATTACTTAGACCTCTTGCGTTCACAAACTCTATGAACTCATCCGTAATCAAATCTAGCATATCATCATTAGGAAAGAGTCTTTCAAATGCTACCTTGTACCCATCAGACACTTCTAAATCTTTATATGGTGGCAACCTTCCTGGTAGATCAGTATATTGGGTGCTATAATATTTGGGTGTCAATGCATAGACAAGAAAATGTAGAGTGGCCATTTTGTTCCATCGTTCTACAACAATTGTTTGCAGTTGTTTGCAATTGTTTGAATGTCTCTTGGGGATCTTGCTCTTTTTCATATACAATTTGCTTGACCTTCTCAAGCATTGAGTCTATGCCATCATAGACCTCTCCATGTTAGTGTACCAAAGCATGCTCATAATGGGCTTGGTGAACTTAAGGAGATACTCCACACATTCCCACCATGAGTCATCCAATATCCTTTGCTTTATTTTGGTTGCCCTCTCAGTGTTGCTTTGCCTCCATATAGACCAATTATTGTTGATTACCATATTGCAAAGTGTCACTTTCACTTGCACAAGTCGTCTCAAGACGATTAAGTTTGATGCAAAACGGGTCTTAGCAACCTGTAACATAAATTAGAGCAAAAAATACAACTATTAGAGACATACTTTAAAAAAAAATACACATTACACAATCAAATTAAGAAAATCAGAGATTGTAAAATACTAATTTTATTTTTTAAAATTAAATTACTACTTCAAGTTCAAGTTCACTTACCTTCAATAGCTCCAAATGTGAGAATAATCTGAAAATTCCTTGAGTCATGTGGTGGTTTGTGACAAACATTTGGATGTCCCAATTTTGTTCCCAATCTTTTGTAGCATAAGATTGAGTGAATGGACCGCACAAGGTGTCCAAAAGATATGTTGATATTGCTCAACCAACAAACTAACAGCTCTACAATTCTTTGCGTTGTCTGTTATGACTTGGGCAACATTTCTAGCTCTCACTTGTTCAATGGCAAATATGAGAATATCAGCAATAAATGACCCATCTTTTACTTGCCCCTCACAATCCACGAATTTCATAAACATTGCCTCTTTAGGGGACACCGCCATAACATTGATCAAGGGACGATTTCTTGCATCTTTCCACCCATCTGAAACAATTGATACCCTTGTCTCAATCCATGAATCCCTTATGGGCTTCAATGCATCGTCAATCCCCTTGACCTCTCTATCCAACAAGGTGGTCCGTACTCTCTCATAACAAGAGTCCACTTTTTAGGGTTGTGGATGTCAAAAAATAATTAAATTTGCAAAAAAAATTCAACTTGGCCACTGACTTTGACTGTATACGGGACCAAGTTCGGTGTTGGTTCGCTGTTTTTTCTCCTAGTCCGCTCGGGTCTGAACTGGGCGTGATCTGGTTCAAATCACCCCCTATGGGCCCTACCCTATCTAGACCCATAGGCGGACCGGACCAGAAACACGAACCAGTTCGTACCGTGGTTGGTGTTGGGGCCCTTAGGGGCAAACTGGGTAACTTAGGATATAGTATGAAAGAGATATAGCAAGCTGTAGAAAGAATCAAAATGAAACAAGCATTCATTTCCCTTACAACTTTACCAAGATTTTCCCTGTGTATATGGCAATGCATTCATGTTTTGAATTCTTTTTTGCATGGAATGTTGTGCATGGGATGTTCAACCTACCCACTTAAGAACAGATTTGATAGTGATAAAGATATGTTTTTGTGTACTCACGAAGACACTTGAAAATGTACAAAGTAAGCATATGTGCGTAAGATGCCTGTGGAGGGCTTTTTACAATGAACAATGTTTGTGTTTGACTGTTTGATACTGTGCATCATCAAATGGCTTCATTCATCTAATTCAATACTCATTTTTTGGGGACGTTTGGGACAGCCCAAAAACCCCAGGAATGCATATGCATGTTTATACAAATATAATTTTTTTTAAAGCTAATAAAAAGAAATAGAGAAATTATGTGATTCTGGACTTTTCAATTAATATTAAATTTATATTAATTTGTTTTTGCTTCTTTGTAATAAATTTAAAATATTCAACTCTTGAAATCAGGCTAAGATTTACATTGGCATGTGGGATTCTTCTTAAGGTCTTGTTTTCTTCCTTATTTATTGTTGCACCTTCGACTATGTATTTTGAACTTTATTGTGGAACAATATATTTCGTATGGGTGTAAGAGTTATTTCGCTTTAGTTTAATCTTGTAGATGTTTCAGTGCAACCAAGGCCTATGAAGAACTTTTTCCAGAATGAAATTATTCGTTCATGTTAGATTGGTGATGTTACTCTCTCTTAAGGACTTTGATTCGTCATGCATGGTAGATAAAAAGGTTCACATTCGGATCAAGTATCATTTTTCAAAACAATGCTCATAATTTATCATTTATTTATATTTTTCTATTATAACGTGTTGATTAATCATAAATTGGATTGCCAATGTCCTCGTACTAAGTTATAGTTGATTGCAATTGCAGGAATTACAGAGGATGAAAAAACGCGTCTTTTACACTGTGTAGTAGTAGGTGGTGGCCCTACTGGGGTTGAGTTTAGTGGTGAACTAAGTGACTTTATCAAGAGAGATGTATATTATAGATATGCTCATGTTAAGAACTATATTCATGTCACCTTGATAGAGGTAAGGAACCTTCAGGATTCCCAACTTTGATAGGACTGATAATTTTGGTAGGTTTCAGAGTACTGACGATGAAGGCAACAAGTTTTTGACCAACTTTTTTCCTGGCATGAACAGGCAAATGAAATTTTGTCTTCTTTTGACGTGGGGCTCAGGGAGTATGCAACTAGACACTTGACCAAGGCAAGGAAATTTTCTAATGTTAGAAATCTCCTATAGGACGAAGGAATCATAATACAGACATTGTTGGCATTGCCCAGTTTTGCATGATGCTATTTAACTTATTTTTAAATTTTTTATTTTGTTCTAAGAAAAATGAAGTAGGTGTGATCTTGTAGCAGTTTCTTTATATCATGAGATATGATTTGTGTCATTTTATTAAATAATTAGACGAAGCTAAATTAAATGCAATGTAGGCGAGTGGTGGTACACTTTTTATTGCCTTTAGGTTTTTTTTTTGTCAGAATAGAATCCTTATAGCTGCCTATTAATTTCAGGCAGGAGTTAGATTTGTTCGGGGTGTTGTTAAAGATGTTAAACCTGACAAGTTAATACTTACTGATGGAAGCGAAGTTCCATATGGTTTGCTAGTCTGGTCTACAGGTGTTGGACCTACTCCATTTGTGAAAGATTTAAAGCTTCCAAAATCACCTGGTGGCAGGTATTTCCTTTAACAAATAACAACCTGCATCGTAAATGCATGATTACATTGTTTTCAATTTTAAAGTCATACCAGAAGTTTCAATTGGCTGAAATAAATAAATATTCTATGCTGTTCAATACCCAGTAGTGTCCAGAGAATTGTTTTGTGTATGAAATCTGTGGTATCCTATATTTTGAGGACTGTTGAATTACAGGATTGCTATAGATGAATGGTTACGAGTTCCCACGGTAGAAGATGTATTTGCCATTGGTGATTGTGCTGGTTTTCATGAAAGCACTGGCAAGCCCCCACTTCCAGCCTTGGCTCAGGTGACTTTCTATCAATCATGATCTCTAGCATAAAAGAAGGCTCGAGTCGAATTTGATATTCAAACTGAGACATTCTACGTGAGATTTTTTTTTCTCATCGTTGAAATCTTGGAAATATTTAATCAGCTATTTGACTTCTCAAATCTTTCTCTAAGCATCCCATCCGTTTTTGAAATATTTGTTTTGCCAGAGTAAATTTGTTATTGTATTTGCCTTTGTGTGTTACATCATTTAATCACTTAAGACTAAACACCCATTACCTATTTTACTTAATTTCTATTTAGGACAGTGGATATGCTGCGCAGAAGTTGATAAACCTATAGCTTGGAGTGTTTTGTGTTTTACATCCTATCGTATGTCTTGGTTTTCTGATTTAATTATTTCAACCGATTTCTGAAGCCATAATTGATTTTGAGCTTAAGTAAGGCTCTATTGAGCCTGATTTTGGAGAAATTCTTAAGCCAGAAGATGCATTGGTTTTATACCTTGTAATAGAAGACATGATTTGAGCCATGACAAATTGAAAATTATAGAAATCACTATAGGTTAATGATGCAGTGGAAGGACTGATTTCAAACAAACACACAATGATTCAATCACTCTAATCTAGGTGTATTCAAAGGTTCACAAACTAAATGCATTGCTCCTTGGAACCTAATTAACTGCACACTCAATCTTGTCCATTCTCAGGCTCAACAACCTTCTCACATTTCATTTGGAGGTCTACAAACCATCACTCCCATTAGACAACTCAAATCAATGCAATATTTCACTAAACCCTCAATCTCCTAGGGTTTATGATTGTCTTCTTGCAAAATGAAACAAGTCCTACATAACTCACACAAATGATTAAACCAAGAGCTCTCCTTTTACAGGAGTGTGGGCAGCAATGTCACAAAGCATTTCACAAAGTTTCATGAATTTTCAATGGTGGAATCTCTGGAAATAAATTTTTCATGCTTGCTGGAAACTCTAGTCCAGGGACAGGGCAGTTAAGAGGAAAAATGCCATAACTCGTTCAAATGCTAATGAAAATGCCTCAAACCAATTGCATTCAGAGCTTAAGACTCCACCAACTTTTCGAGGCGATTGCAGGTCTGTACCAGACCGTACAGAGCCGTACCATGCGTGTTTTCAGACTCTAACTTTTAGAAAAACAAACTTACAGGGCAGCCAATGGTATTTTTACTGTATCTTGCTCAAAACTTAATGAAAATGCATGAAACCAAAAGCATTTGAAAGCTAAGACACAACACTAGCTTTTCCAATCATTTTCAGGCCTTTCTTGTTCTGTAAAATGCCGTACTAAGCAAATCTCAGGCTGTTATAGCAGAAAAAATGTCATAAAATTGTCTAGAACAAAGCATTTTCAACCAGAACTCTTCTCTAGATTCTTGGAGTGTGCTTGAACATTCATTTCATGTCTATCATCATTATAAAACAGTTACAACTCGAAATTACATTCTTTTATATCAAAACCTAATGTCCTTTTGCTTGTAAACTTGCTAAAATGTCCTATTTTTGCCCTTTAACACTACCTAGTACTGTAAAACATTGCAAAGAGACCCTGCATGGTTTTCCATGACCTTATTTGCATTAATAAACCTCAAACTAAGGTTGAGGAACAAACCTCAATTCTCTAACAACTTAACAAGCCAAAAAACACCTAGAAATTCAAAAGTGCATTTTGGAGGGAAAATCAAAATTGGAATTTGTAAGCCAAATCAAACATCTTGAACCATTGGAAAGGATCCCAATAGACCTTAAATGGACTTCTAACACCAACTTAAGACTCTCAACATCAAAATGACTATAAATGCTCCATTGGAAAGGATCCCAATGGACCTTAAATGGACTTCTAACACCACCTTAAGACTCTCAACATCAAAATGACTATAAATGCACCACTAAAGTGATGCTCCTGCATCATACTCCCTAGGGGAAAGAAAGAACCCAAGTGCCATTTGAGAAGTCTTCAACTATCCTCCCGTGCTTAAGAATGTCTGCTGCAGTCATCCATGTGGCATCCTCCGGTGGTAGGTTTTTCCACTTGACCAAATATTGGAAATATTGCTGGCCTCTAATCATTTGACCTTTGTGTAGCTGGCAGGAGGGTTTAACCTATCCAATTTAATGATGGCTCGAAAGTACTACTGTCAAAATCTTTTAATGAGGCACCTTGATGCCTATACTCCTTTCCAACAGTCAAGCCGTTGTAATATCGTCACCCTGCCCCTAGAACATCATGAGGCAATGTAATGCAAGCATTGGGATTGCGGGCTTCAATTTAACTCCCTTTGCTTTTATGGAAATGGTATAACTTAATAGGTTATCTTGTAGGAGTTCTCGACTTCGGTGCACCAAACTCTTTTTTATAGGTGTAGACCTTCTATGTTTGATTTCTTTTTCTGCTGGAAATGTAAAATGCTGAGAAAAATCTATGGACTCTAGCACACCTTGTTTCTGGATTCCAGAGACAAAGACCTGCTAGTTAGTATGGATTCTGGAAATCTGATGTTTCTAATGATGGACTTTTGTATCCTTTTCTCTGGTGGAAGTAGTACATTCTGAGAAAACACGTGTTAAGTATGAGCACTCTTTTCTTGCTATAAATGGCTTGCTGATAAACATTAGCCCCGGGGAACTCAAATTGTAATATTGTGCTCTTAATGACAGGTTGCCGAGAGAGAAGGAAAGTATCTCGCCAGTCTGTTGAATAATCTGGCAAAGCAAGGTGGGGGCAAGGCAGATTCTTCTGCTGACAAAGATTTCGGGCAACAATTTGTTTACAAGCACATGGGAAGTATGGCATCGGTGGGTCGGTACAAAGCTTTGGTTGATCTCCGCCAAAACAAGGTAAAATACAATCAGATGTTATCCTTGTGATATTCTGCAGTATTTATTTTTGGACGGTGAGTCGCAGACCCCAAATGCTAGTCTGCTTTTATTAGGAGCACGAGATTGAAAGCGACGTTTTGGATGAAATTATTTATAGGCTACTTGTTTTTTAATCTGGCGAAGCGTAGGGCTCGAATGTTCATGCTTATTAGGAGCACATGATTGAAAGCAAGTTGTTAGATAGAAAACATAATGAATTTAAATGCTCAGAAATACCACGAATAAAACGCTTCCTGCAGAAACCTTAGATCCAAAATATCTAAGAGGATGTTTTCTATATATTTGTATACTGGCGTGGCTTATGTAATGCATTTTCCTTGAGCAGGAGTCCAAGGGTGTATCGATGGCAGGTTTTGTGAGCTGGTTAGTCTGGCGATCAGCATATTTGACACGAGTGTTAAGTTGGAGGAATAGGTTTTACGTGGCAGTAAACTGGGCTACGACATTTGTGTTTGGTCGTGACATTACACGAATATAATCCACACTTCAACTGTGTTCTCTCAGACTGTAATAGTACACGGTTTGACCAGAGAACAAGAAATTTTGAGCCCCCTTCTCGCATCTTTAAAACCTTATTGGTAATAATGTTTTAGTCTGTGCCAGCCTAGGTGTAGTTTATTTATTGAATTTGTTATTTTCTGTACCACAGTAAGAGTACAAGTATTTTCATATCTAGAAGATTTTGTGTATCTTTAGGTGTCTTTGAGGAGAAAATATGCTTGCATGGCAGCTTCTAATTTTTTTTATCATATTGCTTTGGACAAGATTGCTATCACAGCATCATGAAAGTGGAATAATAGGAAAGCAAAATACAGGAGTTGGTGAGTAGTAAATCTTTTTCAAAGTTGAGTCCCCCGTATGCTGGGGCAATAACAGTGCCTAGAATTCAATAGGAGTATATTTTATGTGGAATTTTCTAAAACAAAAGAAAATCACCATTAGAACTAGAACATTTGCCTCAATGTTATGAAGCAATATTTTATTTCTTAAAAATTCTCCAATTTTATTGGTTATTTCTATGTAAAAATAATAACTATTTATTTGGAGTAAGTCCAAAACTAGGAAATTGATATAATGCTTTAATATTCCTTCCTAAAAATTGGATGGTTCTTTTTCTTAAACTTTCTTCAATATGTGACACAAGACATCTTGTTTGTCAGTGTTTTGATGCAATTTAGAAGCTGTATCCTTAAATATATTTTTTTGTACGCAAGCAGATTGTTACAGAGAGCCATTGTTGGCTTCTCTGATCTGAAACTGAGAAAATGATTAGATGGTTTTAAATAATGGGATTCTTAGTAATTTGTAACTTATATTTTGAAGTGAGAGAGGAGGAAGGAGGCAATGCATTACTCCTAATGTTATGAGATTAATCCTTAGACAAAAGATACTATTCATCCGTGTAAGAACCCTTTGCAGGTTCTAACTCTAACAACGTTGGACTGTGGTTTAATTTTGAATGTTTGTCAAACACTTTGCAGGCAAGCTTTGATACCACTATAAGAACCCCAACCGGTTCTAACTTTGAAATATACTGAATTGTTTCAATTTTGTATGTTCGTCAAACAATTGTCATGCAATGTCTGAATTCTGATTTTCTGAATGTGTATGCAATTGTTTGTTTGTAATTGAATAGTTTTACGATTTCTTAACATATAACAATGCATCAAATAAACCATTTGCTTTCCCAATCCAAACATAAGTATCCTAGTTCATTCAAATACAAATCTATTTGTATACAACAACTATTGGAATTTAAAAAATGAAATTAATCAACAAATATGAGAACCTAGAATCCAAAGCTGCTTGGTAACTATGTCAATTTCTTTCAATTTCTGATTGCAGCGAACATGAATCACTAGATGCCCATGTTGTAGGAAATAGGAGCCAAATGGTGCAGGAGCACACCTAACTCAAACCCCTAGCTCCTTATTTCTGGCATGTACTGACTCTAGCCATGTCAGGAGAGTGTGTGTGGACCTTAAAAGGTCATTTGTTTTTCCCTAAGATGGATATGACTAGGTCAATCCATGTCTAGATAGGTTGCTTGTTTAGTTTCCTTTAGCTGTGTGTGTGAGAGGTAGGTTGCAAGCCTCTGGAAATCCAACCAAGGCATCGGGAACTTTGAATAATCTCTTGGTATCACTAGTGCTCGGCAAGCACTAGTGCCTAGCAGCTCGGCCAACACTGGAGCTCGGATTTGCATTAATGGTGCTCGGCAATAGTCAGTTGTAACAGCCCGTGAAAAGCGAATCTTGTCTTTTATGGACAGTATGGTCAGTTCTAACGGTTCCTGAAGAGATGCTTGTGAATATGTGGGCAGTTAGGGTCGTTTCAATGAGAGGATGGTTATTAATAACATCCCAAGCATTCATTTTTGGGGATCTAGAGAGTAGAGACTGAAAAAGAAGAGAAGCTATAGAAATCACAGAGTTGCAAATTATTGTATTATTTTGTTTTGTTTCCAGTAATGAGGAGTTGCAGATAGTGTGTTTAGTGGATATCAACCTTCTTTGTTCATTTTGCATGCAAGTAGATTAGTTACTTTATATTTTGTTTTGTAAGTTATTAGTTCTTCACCCATTCTGGGTTGTAAACAGTAATGGCCCCTCGAGATTCCTGAAAACATGGTGAGAGTCATGTGTTGGGATGGAACTTGAGAGGAGCCCTTGTACATAGTTTCCTTTTTGTTTTTAGGAGTAGCAACAGGTGTGAATCTGGAGATATTACCCTAGGCAAGCTTGGTAATAGTCCGGCTAGGGAGGAGAATGAAAGCAATGTTTAGAAAACATTGAATAAGTGAGCAGAATGAATCTATTTGTGTAGGTTCAGCAAGAAGAAGATGAAAAGCATTTCGATGGGGACTGAGTTTTGAAGAGGAGGTGAAGTTGAGAGTGACTTACCTCAGTTTAGGGTTGTGAACACCCTAAGAGATCAAGGAGACAGATCTTAGAGCAGAGCCAAGCTGGTTCTGTAGCAGCAACAAGACTTTTGTCCACATCACTAAAATATTGGACGGTTAGGCCAAAGGAACCCCCAAACACATGACAACCTTTATTGTTCACCAAAATAAGGTACCAAGGTTGTGATTCATTGATGTTGTCGACCAAACACCAATGCTCAACATTTATTAATTGAACTGATCCAAAACTCTCTAAACTATAAATTTGAAGCACATTAATGGCTCCTGTATGAAGCCATTATTCATTAAACTGATCCAAAACTCTCTAAACTATAAATTTGAAGCACCTTAATGGCTCCTGTATGAAGCCATCGCTGATAATTGCATAATTCACCAGCCAGATATTGATTCAAAGTGCTTGTTAATCATACAAGAGCTCCCAATTCCTATAGATCGATTTCTTTTGAACCCTTGGTTCCATCTCTTCACAATTCATCAAAACTCATAAAATCAATGTATCAATAATGGTTTTGATTTTGCACTCTTCTCTCACACTTTTCACTAAAGAGCCTTCATCAATACACTTTTCAATTAGAAGCTGTAATTTAATAACTTTGAATTAATAATAAATAACTCTAAAGCTAAAAGTTTCATGAAGACTTTTTTCACTTAAAAGGCTTCTTCAATACACAGACTTAGGGTTATTTTCCACGTGGATTAATGATTAATACCCCTACCATGCGCCCAAAAACAATTTATAAACTTAAACTCGATATATACCATTGAAAGTGCCAATATCACACCGACTGAATATAACGCCTAGGTGCCTGTCAGAAATGGAAACCGCCAACACTGACTTGCTAAAAATAGTAAATCAACTGACTAAGATCCTCAAATCTAGGTGTTAGCTCACGAAGCCCGCGATGATGAGCTACCCTCTGCATATTCCTAGAACCTACTAAATTGGGGACATTACAATCCAATATTATGAAAAAACTAATGATCCATCTCAGAAGCCTAGAAACATTTAAGGGACTAAGAGTATAAAATCCCTGCATCGAATCCTACAGTCATTTGGACAAAGGAGTCTTGAGAGATAATATTTCCACATTTTATATTAAACGATATGAAAATTTTAAAATGTAATTCTGATAAGAAATTTTAATGTTATGTTCACAACCCTTAAATGGTATGCCCACTTGGACAAATGGAAATAAGACCAATTCCAAGTCTTAAAAGACTAGCTAGTTTTCAAAATCACAAAATCATTGTGCACCAAGGTCTCTCGGTAATATAAGGGAAATTGTACACTAGTTTATTTATTTAGATTGATAATATATTGACCACATCTTTTGAATTAACATGTTTTGACAACAATCTCAAAGAATTCAATTGTTGGTGGATAAAAGTGGATTATATTTTATGTTATATGGTTGAAGGATTTAAGACACTAAAGAATTAGTCAAAAATCCTTTTGAAAAATCAACTTTAATATTAAATCTCCCTACGATGAATCTGTAACAAACTTTTAAAAATATTGTCAATTTTTTTTTCTAACTAAGTTAATAATTTGGATTTGTAAATTCATCTAATTAAAATAATTATTCCAAAAATTAAACTTTGGAATATTAAAAAATACAATTGCTTAGGGATTTGAGTCAATCGGGGAAAGGTCAACCAACATGTGTTTTTTATTTAACTATAGTTTTGTTAGAATGACAAAGAAAAATAATAATAAAAGATGGAAGCGCTTGCACTAGGTATGTACTTATGCCTTATTTTTTCACATTGTTAATTAGCATATAGGTTTTTCCCTTTTATCTTAAACTTATGAATAGAAAGAATTTTTTCTTAGATATTGGTTTTTAGTGAGACAACCGACTCCAGAGGGAGGGAGGGAGAGAGGGATGGAGAAGATGTTAGATCAAGTGGATATCAAAATGTTCCATTCAATAACGAGCTATAGGGTGAACGAGTTCTATTAGGGTTTCTCAACTTCTTGAGTTTTTTGTGCATGTCATATTGCAAAATGCTAGGGAACATTGTTTGCCTTTGTTTCCATTTATTGTAGTCCTATTGTATTGGTTAGGCATGAGGATGTTTCCTTTTAATGGCCTTGACTTTTTACTCCTCTGTAGTTGCTACCTCATGGGTCCCCAGCTCAAATGACCAAAGAAATTTATTATGAAGATGTTTCATGAGGCAAGTCTTCTAACCCACCTCCAAACATTATGCTTCCACTTCCAAGTTCGATAAAACCTACAAATGAATTGAAAAATGGTTAATTTGTTGGAAGGGTCCCTCTTGAAAGTATGCTTCATGATTAGGTTGCCAAATCTTAGACCTTTCATGGGATTTGACTTAACGTCAACAAAAACTTAAGTGAATCTTGTTCAAGTTGTTCTCATAATGGCTTGTTTGTTCTTCATTGCTTATGTTTAAACTTAGGACTCATGAATTTTTAGTTAGACAAAAAAACATTTCATGTTCCAATTTGGATTGGCCAAACCTAAGTCTACCCTTTTGGATGTTTCTTACCTAGATAGCATCCTTAGTGGGTTTTGTTGTTTGTGTAGAACTTGAGAAGTTTTATTTAGCTTAACTTAATTGTCTAGTCTAGGTTGAGGTCTCGTTACTCGCAAAGAACTCAATAGAACAACTTTCTGAACACTTGTTATTGATGTCGAGCACTCAATCATAAGATTAGGATTTGCCCACTCATTTCATAGTGCCCTAAACCCACTGCTCAACATTTTGTAGGGCTACCATTTCCTTCAAAGAGGTGATTAGGTTATCTGTTGTGGTTAACCACAAAGGCAAGAATTCTAGTGCTTTTAAAGCCATCTTCAAATCTTTTGGGCAAGTAGTTTCAATGCTGCAAGCTTCAAATTTTGTTGGCACCATTTTGTTAATTATGATGATAGTCTTTACTTCCTAGTTTGGTTTGGTTGCTTCACAACCCTAGGTTGATCCATTTCATCATACCTTGCCACTAGTTGCGGCCTAATGAGATCATGTAGCCCATCATAGTGTTTAAATTGGCAACTATATTGCTCACAACACTATGGTCCACAATAGTTATTTCACCCTTGATGGGCTAGATAACGAGAAAATGCCTCTTTACTTTGATGAAACATATTTCCTTGGAATGTATAGGGTCTCAGAAACGTCCTTCAGAAATAATTTGTTCATGAGATGTGTTTTATTCCCAAAATTAGACATTATTTTCCTTTAATAGGTTTAAGTTTGTGGTATTTTACTTTTGATCATATTTCATGTCAATTGATCTTCCATTTTTTTCTCTCAGTTCAAACTATGAAGTTGGTTGTAGCAGAGTTGTCACTTTTCTCATATATGTGGCATCAACTTTTGGTTGATCATGTATATGAGCCCACTAATCAAGTATGGGATCATTTCCATATGAACAAACATTTATTTGGAGTGGTTAATGTTTATGCTTCCAATTTTGTTGTTGAAAGATCTGCCCTCTGGCATTGGATGTCAAATTCAATGTTAGTCACGACTTGGGTTATGTGCGGAGATTTCAATATGATTGAATCTCCACAATAAATGTGAAACCCTACTTAAGAGTTGTATAGTTGACGAAAGAGACAATTGGTGTTACATAAATTAAATCTTTTCAGCCCCAACGAAAGAGACAATTGGTGTTACATAAGCTAGATCTTGACATGATTGTGGCACAATCCTTCATATTTGTCAGTCATCATTCCTTACCTATTGGACTATTGGTGGATGCTGTCTTGTCTAGCCACTTTTTAATATGGTTTTGCATTAAATGACAAGTTATAGCTCCCAAAGCTTGTGTTGGTCTAAAAGGGGTGGTTTACCTAGCTAGCTTATCACCTAGATCTTCTTCACACATATTACTTAAGTATACTTAGGTCCTAGGAATCTTTCTAGAAATCTTAAGTGTCGTGAAATCTTATCTTATTACGTTTACTTCTTGTTTCCTGGGTTATTTAATATCCATCATGTTAGTTGTCTCTAGAGTCATATGTTTAAGACATGTATCAATATTTTATGCATCTCATCTTGGCCTATATAACCAAGGGTTCCCTTTTTAATCTCAATCATTCAATCTAATCTATCATTCACATCTTTTCATAGAATATCATTATTCTCTCATAGTTGGCTCTCTTGTGTTTTCATGAATTTCCTAGATTTTGGGTGGCTACAATCTTTAGCCAAATCTTGTAGGGTATATAGCATTCTATAATTGACTCGTATATTGTATCAAAGCTTGTGGGGTTGCCTCTTGTTAGTCATATTGAGAGATCTTAGTTGAAAATCTCGGTAGATCTTGAAAAGTTAAGTATGCTCAACTCTTACATTTAATGATGATTTGTAGAATTAAAAAAACTTGAAAGAATTATAAAATTTAAGGGTTTCCTCCTTGTGGCTTTATATTGCAGGTCAAAATTAGGGCTTTCTAGTGCAAATTTGAGCTCGCCATTGAGTTGAGAGGGTTCAAGAAAATCAAGTTTCTCTTTTGTTTAGTCCATATTAGACATTTGAGGCTAGATTTATTAAGGTTTGACGCTAGAAGGTGGTTGTCACATTCAGAAGGTAGTTGTAATTTTCTAACATTTTGGGTGAAAGTCTAGCCCTCTCATTACATCTAGAAGGCCCAAGAATCCTAAGATCAACTATTAAATTGTTGAATTTGGAGCACTTTATTTGGCACCCTTAGAAAATTTCAACCACCCTTTGTCATTGATGGTGTTAGTTTCATCGTAAAATTGAGATAATGTTTGCCTATGTAGACATGCATCGATGGATAGTCAATTTCAAATTTAGTTTTTTATTATTAATTATATTTTCAATTTAAAATTTAAAATTTTGTAGTCATACTCTATATTGTAAGTTTTCTGCAAATTCTGAAGATATAATACTGATGGAGTATTAATACCTTGCTGCAAATCGATCTACTACAATTCAGGGCTGAATGTTATTGTTCTGGAAGCCTGCAATAAATTCTGGAAATTATATTTTATTTCTGCACTAAATCGCCAAGGAGTGGATTGCTAGAAGAGCAGACTTAAGATTGTATTGTGTGTCTTCTATCCACAATCTTGCTCCTACTTATATATTAACCAAGGGTCATGCCTTTTCATAAGACACAACCCCTTCTAGGTCGGCCCTCCATGAAACAACCTACTTCTCTACAAATCGGCGCCTTTGTCCATTAACTAATAGTTAATTATTAATTAACTACAATAGTCAAATACAAGACATATAAATATGCCTAGCAAATCGCCGATTTGTTCTAGGGAGATGTATTTATCATGAGGCCATATATAAAGGAAATTACATGCATTTAGATATGTCTAATCTGAAGAATCAAAACATTAATATGATCAAGTTATTAGGATTTAACACTCCCTCTTAACTTGATAATATAAATGAGAGAAACATATCTAGCAACATCGTTACAATGACTAAGCATAGATTTGTACTCTATATCTATCTGATTCTTCCAAGCATGTAGTATCAT
>MU228364.1:517537-530890 GCA_018584345.1 Thuja plicata | reverse complement strand
TTCATGGCCGATTAGAGTAACCTCTAAACATATTAACCAAACTGTAATTACTATGACATTTAGACTACTAAAATTTAATCTTACTTGAGTCTCACACTCAATTAATTATATCAAAACAAAATGGTTTCATAAACCACATTACAATGAATAACCATAATCCTCGAAATGTTTCCCATTTTCGGATGCCCTTGCATCAGGTTTCCTACTTCAAAGTCTTTAGCAGTGATGCATGAACATTCATTGAGAAGTAAGTGGAAAGCAATGGAGGAGAAGAGTCAACATTAGATTTTTTGGCTATTGTGAGGATGTAAAGGATATTCGTTTGTTTGACCCTCTCACTCTAGAGGTTCATTTTCATCATGATGTTCACTTCAATGAGTCCTTCACTTTGAAGGATTCTTCATCATAAGTCTCTTCATCTCTTCTTCCCAATTCTTCTTCAGAGGATGTCTCGCTTCCTGATGATGATGCTCATGATCTTGTTGATGAGGTTCTTCCACCTCCTCTAGCACCCAGTCAGCCTCTTTGGACTCATACTCTTCTTGAGGAGGTTGGTTCTCTTGTAGCTGATCCCACAACTACGCATTGCACTTGTGTCCATGCTTTAGGCTTTAGTCTTTTGAGTCAAGCAATTTCTACTAATCCACAAATATTTTCAAATGCTTGAAGTGTTCCAAAGTGGGATAGTGCTATGGTTGAGTATTCTTCTATGATGAAGCATCATACTTGGGATATTGTTCTTCTAAAGGGAAGAAAGTTGGTTCGGTGCAAGTGGGTGTATCATACCAAATTTGTTACTGATAGTTCTATTGACAAGTACAAGGCTCGACTTGTAGCCTAAAGGTTTTCTTAGATTGAAGGCATTGACTATTCTAAGACCTTTGCTCTTCTGGCCTTTCTATTGTTGCATCTCAAGATTGGTCAGTGTATCAAATGGATGTGAAGAGTGCCTTCCTACATGGTGGTCTTCAAGAGGAGATCTATATGGAGTAGCCACTAGGCTTTGTGCACGTGCCTTCACTTGTTTGCAGGCTTCAACATTCAATGTATAGTCTCAAACAACCCCACAGGGCTTGGTATGAGAAGATGGATATTTTCTTTTCTTGCTTCCGAATTCACTAGATGACACTCCAATCCTACAATCTATATTTAGAGGTATGGGGGATCTTCTCATACTTGTTCTTCATGTGGATGATTTGATTCTCACGAAGAGTTCTCCTATCATGATTAAGGATACTTAGAGAGCTTTGATGAAGCATTTTGATATGACCTTTCTTGGTTTGTTGCATTACTTCCTTGGTCTTCAAGTTCATTAGTCTTCTACAGTTATGTCTATTTTTTAGTAAAAATATGCTCTTGATTAGCTTAAATTTACTTAGGTTGCCAACATTTTTGCATATTGCATAATAATCTCCTTAAGTTGCACTTAAGGGGGCGTGTTGGTGTAGGCTTAAATTTACTTAGGTTGCCAATTTTTGTGCATTTGTCAGTTATTAGTTACTACTATATTGTTAAGTGCTTTTTTCAGTTGAGGTAGCTAGTTGACGGTTGTTCTCGTACCTCCCTCTAGCACCCTGTTATTTATTCAGGCGCTTGTACAATGTGTCATCTCATTCATATCAATGAATTAGCCATTGTCTAGTGAAATAGCTTCTATTGTGTTGCTTCTCAGTGTCTGATGAAGGTTGCTATGATTTAGAGTATAGGTTATTGGGTGCGTCAATGCATTATCAAGATGGAAGATTGAACATGAGAAGACACTTGGACACATGTTCATTACTCCATTTTGATTTGTGATTTCACATTGAATTATGTAAAACACCTAAAGAGGCTCGGGAGTCCTTTGAAAAATTGTATGGTAAAACTGATAAGATTAAGGGATATTAGTTTGACAATGATTTAATGAATATTGATCCACAATGTTTTGACCATATTCAAGGCTATATCTCCAAGATCAAGTAATTAAGAACACAAAGATTGTAATATCATTAAAGAGGATTTGAATCTTAACGTGTTATCCAAGCTTGGTTCTCAGTATTTAGTGTTTGTTTCTGGCTTTCATACCCATTAGATTTGATGAAAACTAGGGAATCATTTCCCTCTCAAAGAGAATCATCTAAGAAGGAGAAGCCTAATTGTGCATATTGCAAGAAAAATCGGCATGATGAACAAAAATGTTATTAAAAACAAATTGATGAGTTGAAGTGTCTTCTTAAGAAGAACCAAACGTGTTTGTCTTCAGCAATGTTAGGAGGTTATTCTTCTTCATCATCATCATAGCTAGACATACATAAGGGACAAGCACTTCTTGCATTTGCAAATTCTAATTTAGAGATGTGGATACTTGCTTCTGGGGCCTTACATCATATGGATTCATCACAAAGTAAGTTCTCTTCATTTGAGTCTCATTCACCGCCACACAACTTCATGGATGACAACAAAAATGCATATTTGTGGGAAGGGATCTATTGACATTGATGATGATTCAATGTTCTTCGTGTGCCTACATTGTCAACCAATATCCTTTCTATTTATTAGATCACATATGGTGTAGGAAAGCTTAAGTTCGCACTAGCTATCATCATCATTTGGGATTTGCATAGCAAAAATATAGTTGTAGTTAGGGAGGTTGATCAACAATCTCAAGTCTACACCTCACATTTTTCTCCTATTACATTCTTTCAATTGTTGTACACAGTATGGCATCTTGGGTGGATAGTTTTGAAGAGATTCAGTATGGTCATTTGAATCTTAGAGTTCATTCATCTTTTGAGATTCTAGAGGTAGGTGTTGATATTCCATCTCATTCATCTATTGTTGCTTTTGATGACACGTGTATTGCCACAATTTTGCCTTCTTATGATTCAATGCAATATGACTTACATTGTCTTCTAGATATGGCTGCTTGGGACGATCACTTGAAATACATTGTAGGCTTTTTCATAGAGATACATTTCAAATTTGAGAGAACATTGATTCCATTTAATCTTATCTTTGATGGAGAGGATCGTTCTTCAATTTTTGTGAGTTGTTGTGAGTTGTTGTGAGGGGTCACTCTGACCCTCTTGTTCATTCTCTGCATGATCAATTCCCCATGAGTATGAATATATTTAAGCAACATTTAGATGAGATCTCTTCATCTTCAGAGTTGTTTTTTCTTTGGAAAATGCTTTACATCAATTTCCAAGTGATTTTGGATTGTTGTATTCCTTAGTGTGTCCTCGAATGCTTGATTTGACTGTGACACTTGAGAATATTTCAGAGACATCACACTTCACCCATTTTCCAGCACTTCCTTCCAAGAATGTGAAGACATCTTTTGTACTATCTTGTTCTTGTTTCTGCCTACAACGAGGAACATTGTTCGACAACATTTGATCATCTTCAACATTCACTGTTTATCTCTCCCACCCAATTTCAAAACTGTGTTCCAACCTACATTTTATTTGTCCCTTTTTAATTTAAATCGCTTCCCAAAGTGAGAAAACAAAAGAAAAGCAACTAAATTAGTTGAAATTTTCACTAGCCCATCATGTGATTATTAATTGTTTATTTTTCTCCAAACACTAAATATCGCGAACTGCTCCCAACAGAACCCACCCTTTACCTTTGAACAACACCCTGTGTTTTCCACCTAGCACCCTCTTCATTTACTCATTTGTTTTAAAACCCTATACAACTGATAAACCAAACAAAAAAAAAGTACTAGTTACCTTCTTCACTCACCTTTAAACAAAATTTCATTTTGTTTATTCTTTCTCGTCCTCTCCACCCTTTAACTGTCAACAGTAGAAGACAAATTCCCAAAACATGCAGTATTTTCAATCCCCCTGAGCTTGCTAACACATGGTGTTTTCTAAACTGGCCTTCTACTTTTGAAGAGGATAGCAACTTACACCAAAAATATAGTACCTGTGCATTTGCGATGACTCGTTTCCCTCTGTTTTCTTCCTTTCACACCAAAACATTGTTGTCCCCTTCCTTCTAACTTGTGTCATCACATACTCCCTCACAACTTTTGACAAACTACCATTAACAGGTCCCATGTCTACAATTATATACAGTGTGTGATTTGTATGGTGATATGTATGCGTTGATGTCTTAGACATGCCATTTTGTAGGGAGAATAGTTGTTTCCTTATTTATGCTCATTCATACGCATGTGTACGGATGAGCATGACAAAAGAATGATCAAGAAGTAAATGCAAGAAAAATCAAATCAAGAAAAATAGAGATATGGATGAATAATTCTCATGTCATTTTTGTTGCACTCCATGGGCACAAAACTTCAATAAGTTCGGCACAGCATCCCCAAATTGATCAACAGACGGAAGTGGTAAATTACTCTCAGAAACAGGTTCCACTTCCTATTATTCCTCAGGAATGGGCTCTCCTCAAAAGTGATTTAATGTTCCCTCGGGCTGAATTCCCTCCCAACAACTCTGTAAAGCATTAATCAAGTTATTCTCATTCGGGAATGAGATCTCCTCAAAGGTGACTCAAGTGAAGCACATACATCCTAATGCCCATACCCTATTGAACAGCTTATAGAAAAGATGATGAACCTCTTAGAGCATGTTAAATATTGAAGAATATAAAGCCATGGCAGACTCAAAGGGAAAGAAAACATAGTACAAAGTAGAACAATTGGAAATGTTGCATTTGTAAAATGAAGAGGTTCCAAAGTTCAATATTACATGCAAAAGATGAAGAACTGTGCAGTTACTATCATAATTGGATATCTTGCCTCTCTAATTGGTTATCTCACAGTTCAATATTACATGCAAAAGATGAAGAACTGTGGAGTTACTATCATAATTGGATATCTTGCCTCTCTAATTGGTTATCTCACCTATCTGAATGTTGTGCTTACTTGTATGATTATTGAGGAAAAGGTTCTGGTCAAGTTGATTGCGAACCTACAGGCTGCAAGACCACGTTTCAAGTGGGCCACTGGATTGTCTAGCAAATTCTTCTGAAATAACAGCAGAAATTTTTGAGATGAAGATGACCGCAGAACCCTCTTGGCATCAGCCCAAACAATGGCACTTGTCCAAATGGAAGAACTAGCCCTCAGTTGATTCTACAGAGACATCAGATGCAGAGCTGGAGAATCTTTAACCTAACTTGCTAATATGAATTCTGTCAACAGAAAATAATTTGTACTGAGAATTTCAACTGCAAAGTTCAAGGTTTTAAGAGAAGAATGTTCCATGTTGTGGGACGCACAAATCAACAATCTACTTGAAACTTAGTTACAAAAACTAAGATTGTAGTTAAGAATATAGTCATGATATGCATTAATATATATTAATAGTTAGTGTAGAAGAAATCCCAAGAAAATGCATATGTTAAAAAGCTCATACTATGGAAACTTCAATTACTAAATAAAAGAAACGACCGAAAAGCGTCATGGGTAATAATTGTGAATCAGAGCAGCTTATGTGGCATTACATGCACCCAAATCTTTGTTAATCCCAAATCATGAGTTCAGGGGGAGTACCCGGGTTGGTGTACTAGCATCTTCCTCTACACTACTATCAACATTTATCCATGCTTCGTGTATCTGCTTTCCTTGTGATTATCAGTAATAATAATATACATGAATTAAAGGCCACAGACAAAATAACTAATCATGCAATCTAGTAATCATAACTTGAGAATGCACACCCCCACACACGCATGTATTTATAGCTTCTTTATTCTACCAAATCCTTCTTTGATTAACAGGAGAAAATTTAAGTCCAAAGAAGATTGAAATCACGACAGTTGCTAATTCTTTTGAATAGGTGGAGTTTTATGGGACTGAAAAAGGCTAAGGGAGTAATTGTTGATGAGGAAATATAGAATATTTAATAGGGCTATTTTCTGTTTTATTTTTTTGTGAGAATTCGGTGTTTGTAACTTCAAATTCTGGCTGCTTTATAGAATCTCCGCATTATAATTACTTACAGTTTGTCTTCACTTCTATGAAATGCATTAAAATACCATGTAGTAAAGCACAAATATGGAGCAATCAGCTCCGGCATCAAGTTGTGACAATGCATTCACTTCGCTGTAAACAGTAACACATACAAGGATTATCAACTTATCATGAAGAAAATATTATATAGAAATATTATAGATGCATGATGACTCCTAATACCAGAATTTTGAAGTCCCACAGACCACACATATCAGAAGCTTTTCAATTCAGAAGCAAGATTGAGTAAGAACCACAGATGAATATTTTGTATGCATTGTAATATTAGATATTAGATTGGCCATGTCAGGATCTCATCTCATGCCCCATGCTCAAGAGTCAAAGTTTATTTAAAATAAGTATTTACACTAGCTTGATGATTCCACGGAACCAAACTCGTATCCAATGCCAATCTAGAGTATTCTGTGGGTACCAAAAGCTATATCCAATCCACGGGAGATGCCCTTAACCTCCGAACAATCGTCATTAGGTACCAAGAGCTTTTCCAATCCAGAAGCAAGCTTGAGTAAAAGTACATACAAATTTGTATAGCGATATTCTGTTATCTATACAATACAAAGCTATCAGCTCATGTCATGCCCTGTGCTCAAACTCCAAAGTTTATTAAAGAGAAATAAAACCTATGTTCCAAACATTTCCAGAACAGTAATGACAGGACCATAGTATATTAGAATATTTATATACTGAAAGAGTTATATTTTACAAAAGTATGAAATCAAGATTTAAGTTAAGACATTCCTTCACTGTAAACTATGCTCTCTTTTAAAATAATTGTTTACATATTCTGAGCCTGAAGCCAAATAGCAATCTTGATGTCTGCAGTCTTTTACTTTCTTTACCACAAATATTCTGCAAATTGAAAAATGCTGAGGTTGAATTCTGCAAATATGTACAAATTCAAACGGCCAACATGATGCCTGCATCCATTTTGTTGCGCTGAACTGCCTAACAAAATAATTAACTGTGAATAAATGATCTCATAAATTGTTATTAATAAATACTGAAAGTAATAGAGATGAAATTGTTTGTAAGGGTGAGAGAGCAATCTGCATTTCATAGTTTAGAAGGATAGCTATACATAGAAAACTTTTTTATCTTTTTTTTTTCAAATGTTTTTGAATATTTTTCTTTGTTTTTTGCAAGTGGCAGCCAAGGTGGCATCTGGCTGTCCACCAGGGCTCAGGGGATGTGACAGATAGCCTTGGCTATTCCAAGAATCTTTGGGACATCATGCATCATTTTTACATGTTTCAGGCTTCCATTGGAATCCCTGCATCGGTATCAATTGTCTGGTATGGCATCACTGTATATAGTATGGTACAGTAGAGCCACACTACAACTATCAAGTTACTAGCAACTGATAGTTAGTGCTACCTTTTGTCTTCTGTTTGGGAGACAAAGACCAGGTAAGCGCATTTATGCCTCTCTCCCTAGCATGATATGGCATCACTTCAGATACCATGGTACAGTAGAGCTTCACTGCATCTGTCAAACTGTTAGCAACTGACAGTGACTGACTATAGATTTGTGTTCGATGAAAGTTTGATTTCCCTGGGGCACAAAGGCAGGTGAGCGCATTTATGCCTCTTCTAGCATCATAGTATTGTGCGGTAGAGCTTCACTGAATCTGTCAAACTACAAGCAACTGACAGTGACTGTCCATAGATCGGTGTTCGATGAAAGTTTGATTTCCTGGAGTCATTGCACAAGATTCATTTTCATGATCAAATGGGAAGACATCACAGGTCCTTTTGGAAGTGTCTCTATCCCTGCCCCTTTGCCAGTTATTGCCATGAATTATCTCCTGGCAATGCCCTAGTTTTCTGCAAATCAAGGTTCATTAGACATCATTTTCACTAAATCTACCAACGGTGGATTGCAAAAGTTTTGCTAATCCACACGGATATGTCCTAAACCTCCAAATGCAGTCACAGATCACTGTTATTTCCTGACAGCTTGATATACGGTGGATTGCAAAAGTTTTGCTAATCCACACGGATATGTCCTAAACCTCCAAATGCAGTCACAGGTCACTGTTATTTCCTGACAGCTTGATATTTGCTGTGATGCCATACATAGTCAAAAAACTTGCCTGACTTGCAAGTACTCGTGGGTCAACTAGGCTCAGCAAGTAACTCACAGAAAAGCTTGCAAATTAAAAAAACTCAGCAATAACTCAGAAGTCAGAGTCAGAAACTCACCAATTCAAATCAAATATCCGCACAGTAAACTCACTAAAAACCTCGTTAGTCTGGGTCAATTCTCAGCCCACACAGGAATGGAACAGTCTGCCCTAATAAATGCCCATTTCCCCCATTTTTTGCATCAAAGTTTTAGCATGCAAACATGGGACGTAAAAAATCAATATGACCTTAAAATGCCTTAACCCCCAAGGGACAATGCTCTTCAAGCCCACTGAGAGCTCTGCTCCCATTCCCTTCTAGGGGCTGTCCCCCCCAACCCCTACTTTGGTTTTAAAAACGATATTTTTTTGTTTTGCCCACATATTTTTTATGGATGATAGTTCTAAAATATTTATTATGTAACTTGCAGTCATTTGACACTGTGATGTCAATTGAACTCATTTTTGGATCTATAAATGAAGGAAAAACTACTTATGACCTTTGTAAATTTAGTTTTCTATGTTGTTTCCCAAAATATTTAACAAATTGAAGTGTTTTTTTGATGTTCTGAAATTTAGCCAAGTTTTTGATAGGTCTTGCTAAGCCCAAGGTTCTCGACTATGATTCCCGAAATTTACATACAATAGAAAGTTATGCATTGAGGACATAATCAGGCAACAAACATTATATCAATATCACCATATCGGTCAATGGTGGATGTCATATCCATACTCTACGGTGTGATGTGTTCGCTTCATGGCTTTGTGGTGCCTGGTGTGCTTTTTAGGTTCCCCTAACATAATATATTCCAAATTTGCAAGTTGTAAAAATGAGAAGCTTTAATAAAACACACTTATAAAGAGTATCGTCCCACGTTAAAAGTCCCTTAACCATTTGAATTCGGCCCTAATTAATCATATCTCACTTGCAAACCATATCTACCCCGTAAACTAACCGAGAAAAAACAGAACATCCAACGTAAAATACAACGGACTAATTTCAGTCCACAAAAGAATCCAACAACACACTTAAATTCAACCCAAATTAATCAAAACCCACTAACCAATGCACACAACCTAAAAAACCAGATACCCAAATAAAAAACAGGGAATTATTTTCGTTCTACAGTAGAATCCATTAAACCATTTAAATCTAATATAAACAAAACCCATTTGTCAATTATACACACCTGCCAATCGTAGCCAAAAAATCAGGCACCCAAATTATAATACACCGTAGCAGCAGTTGCAGCTGTATAAGACGTCATTATTTTAGAAAGCGGGCGATCAAGGGTTCGATACCGGGGGCCAATCTTCGGAACCCTCTGCACCACTACATGCGATAAGAAAATTGCTACAAAACCTACTGGAATGTACCAACCAATGGTTCTGCAGGCCTTTGAAATAGCCATGTCTCTGAAAAGGGCCAATGCAAATGCTTCAAACTCCTCCTGATTTAGGAAACTTCGACTGGTAAGGTTTTTGCTTCTCAAAGTTTCGTCAATCTGGAGCTGGGTGGGAGGCTCTGGCAGCCATTTTTGGCGGAATTTGGCAGCTGGGTCGTCTGGATCGACGGAGAGGAGGGCGTAGATTTTAGCACACGCATCGTGAAGTTGGTAGAGGCGGACACCCTCGAAGGCGTGTTGGGTTAAGCCTATGCAATCTTCGTAAGTGCTTGCCGTTGCTTGTTTGAAGGATGTAGAGTTTTTAAGAACGCTTTCAGCTCTTTTAGAGGGAGATTGTCCCATTTTTCCAATTATGACCTTGGCAAATCAGCTGTAGCAATTTGTTTTTGGTTTGTTCTTGATAATTTTTTATGTGGTTTGAGGAGAAAGCTTTCGAGGCTTTGGGATTGTGGGTTCCGTGCTAGATTTCTAGTTATTATCCCAAACAGGAGTTTAGAATCCTATTGGAATTCAAGTTGAAAGTGAGGGATTTGCATTACCGCAGATTTATGAGCTCAAACCTTCTATGGTGGAAGGGAAGGTCTGAAAGTGAAATTTTGCAGGGAAAAGCTGCGGAACTTTTAGGATGCCTAATAACTTTTTTGGCAATTGTTTGGTATATGGGCTTTTGAATTGATTTGCAATTGTTTAATTTGGAAGGGATAATAACTATAAAATCGTCATTGCAAGGACTAAATTATTAATAAAGATAAAGTTCAAAATGAAAAATGAAAAATGAAAAATGAAATATGAATTTTACATTTGTAAAGCTTGTGTTGAATGTTTATGTTTGTATCAATTTTCTATTTATGTTATCTTGTTTTATATTATATTTTTAAACAAGAATTTTATATGTAAGTTTTTAATGTCATTTTTTGTCTTTAAGAATTGGTTGATTTATAAATGATTGTCAATCATAATAGTTTAGAGATTCTTATTGGATCATAAATTTGCACATGCATGACAATGGCACTTTTAAAGAGATCGAAAAAAGTTCATCGTAAAATTGGGACATGAGTTAAATCCTCTACTCCTAATAGTATCGTGTTGATTCATGATATCAATAATGTAAGTGACTTGAAAGCTTTAGTCTAATAAGGTATTTTGTCAATAGAGTCCCTTCTAAGCATACTCAAAAGCTAGATTATAATTCATTCATAAACTCACTAAGGGCTTTTATCCTTTTCCTTTTTTAAAGGTGATATTTGTAAAGACCATACCTCAACATGGCGCTTTTCAAATATTTGTAATTCCTTGGTTTTTTTTTCACCATGGCCTCAATACGTTGTTGTCTCTAAGGAGTGTTCCTTATGAATCCTAGAATAGGTTGAGCTCCCTAGTCTCCCACTACCTCAATGTTCTTTACTTAATTATACCTCATATTGCTCAAGTTGACTGAGATATATTTTATGTTCGTCTCTCAAAAAGGGTTTGTGTTGAAGTTAACTAATGTATGGGCCTCTAAGACTATGTCAACATCCAACTTAGTGAGAAAATATTTATTGAAAGAGTCGTCCATCTTGACTTGTTGAATGCATGCTACAAGTGTCAATCTTCTTAACACAATATAAGGGGTCATTCCCTTATCACTTAGCAACCCAAGCTAAGGCCCAAGCCTTATGGGGAAGCTCCTCATCAAAAGAATGAGAAAGGATGGACCACAATAGATAGTAGGAAGAATAATCGCAATAATAGAGTGAAGGGACTGATTTCTTATGGACCTCAAAACCAAGCCACTAATCCATAAGTATCAAAGTATTTCAATAAGGCGAGTCATGCATATTGACTTGTTGAATGCATGCTACAAGTGTCATTCTTCTTAACACAATATAAGGGATCATCCCCTTGTCACTTAGCAACCCAAGCTAATGACCAAACCTTATGGGGAAGCTCCTCGTCAAAAGAATGAGAAAGGATGGACCACAATAGATAGTAGGAAGAGTAATTGCAATATAGAGTGAAGGGACAAATTTCTAATGGACCTCAAAACCAAGCCACTAATCCATAAGTATCAAATTATTTCAATAAGGCAAAGGAAGTAATCAATTTACAACCCTTAAGTGAACCCTATAAATAGTTGAGCAAGCCTCATTAGAATAGAACACCTTATCCTACAAATGTTTTGTATTCAAAAGTTGTCACTCAAGCAAGATCTTCTCCAAATTTTCCTTGAGAGGTTAATAGAAGTTCTCATAGTATAGGTCATGAGGTCAAGGAAGTTGAATGTGAGACAAATGCTAGTTTTGTGCCCTTGCATTCTAGTTGGGAAGATAAAAGATGTTTTGAGATATTAACAAAGGTATAATTTTTTAATAATAGTTATGAAGCTCTTAATGAACTTGTTAACAACTACATGTTGTTTGATTTTCATTTTTCACAGATGAAAATATTTTTTGAATATGCAAGGCCTGCCTCATCAAGGACTAATATAGCCTTAAGTTTTGAATACGTCCAATTATTTTAGTTTAAATAAGTGGTTATATGATTATTACATTGGTTAAATTCTTACATAAAGGCCTTGAAGAAAACCCAACTTTTTTTGGATGATATATTAGAATTGATGACATGATCATGATTAGAAGATGAATTGGGATGTCAACTAATAGTTCACAAGACTGTGAAAATTTGACTAGAAAATTGAATAAATTATTATTGATATCTAATTATATCATTTGTTGTATTGTACAAGAAAGGAGGTGTTAAAAAATAAAGGTTTAAAAGACATCAAGACCAAACTAAATACCCCATGGGAATTCTCAAGTGTGGCTCTAACTAGGAATTTGGGAGCATTATTGAAAAGATGAATTATGTATTACCCTAAATAGTGTGGGTTTACTTTAAAACATGTTTTGGGGATAGCCTATTGGTGAGGTAAGTTATGCTAGGGTATGAAGAATTCAAGCTGAGTTAAAACTCTTATGTAATTTTATTTGAGTCCTTAAAAGGTGTTGTTGGGTCAATTGTCTTTATCCTTGTGCAAAAATAAATCTCTAAGATCAATACCTTTGGGTTGGGGACCATTAGGACATATGGTATGGCCTCTTGGGCTTGATGAGACCCTAAAAAAGCCCACTTATTTGGAAGTGACAAGTTAGGGTTTGGAGGAGAGTGTCTTAGGGTTAATATCTCTACATATATCTAGGGTATAAGGGAAGGAAGGCCATTACCCACTTCTCCCTTTGGAAAACTTGAGAAGTGAAGAAAAGAAGAGAAGATGGATGGAAAAGAAGGAAGGAGATCAACATATAGGACTTCTAGATAAGATAAGTTCTCTTTTCAATAACCTTTTAGTGAGGAAGATGCATGTTTTATGTTATAAGGAAGGTAGCTTAGAGAGTGATGTTAGAGAAGAGGGATGATTAATGAGTGTGTGTGAGAAATTACACCTTCATGAAATTAGGATCAATAACAACAATTCTATGGAAAGAAAATATAATTTTAATCTAAGAATTGCAATTAAATCCATGACATCTCATGGTTCCCTATCTAAGCTTTTTTAAGAGAGCTCTCAGCCTTAATCTCTCTCAAGGACAATCCTAGAATGAGAAAAATTGATATGAAATGCTTAATCTAGCTCAAATGCTCAAAGATGTGTGTGATTTCAACTCAAATGCTCATGATTCATGCTCTCAAATCAACAAATGCTTCTAAAAAATGCTCAAAAATGCTATGCAAATGCTCACTATGCTCTCAATTGCTCACAAATTGCCTATAATAAGGATGCTTTGCACTTGAATTTCTAGGATATGAAATGCATAGAAAATGGCTTGTATTTATAGCAAATTCCCAAGGGTAGGGGGTAG
>MU228364.1:498456-510276 GCA_018584345.1 Thuja plicata | reverse complement strand
TATATATATATATATATATGTTTATGCCTTAATAGATACGACTATAAACAAGACCTTAGTCGGCCCAAAAACAACATACATAATGCTTCCAAATAAATTGGATTAAGCGTGTTTACAATAGTTTTTAATACATGGTTAAAAAATTATTACAATAGGCGCTTAGCCTTTACATAACAAAAGATTATACGCTAATCAAATTCCTGAAGTCGGCTCCATACTCTATACTCTGAACTGCTAGTGTACTTGTTCTTCCTGTAACTTGTCCGTACTGATATTCCATACCATGTGTGTATAGGGTAAGCATAAAAACATATCATAGAACTTATGTCTGAAGGAACTTAGTCTGAATTGCCCATACGCATGTGCGTTGGTGCTCTGATCATCTGTGTATCTTTGTTCTGTATTGTTTTCTATACTTAGTCAATTTTCATTACTAAGTTTGCTGTCAAAACTCCATATGACTTTGTTGCCATAATGACAACACAAAATAAGTCATATACTCCCTGGGAGTCAACTTGCCAACAATCTCCCCCTTTGTCATTAATGGCAACAGAGGAATGTGGCTAAGTTACTCAAAATTGACTAACATCAAAAAACTGTATATTTTCTTCTCTTAACATATACTATATATTTATTTTCATATATATACACTACTCCTCATACATACATTACTCCCCCTTTGACATTAATGAAAAAGGTGTCAAAATTGTAATTCTCTAAATACTTACTCCATGTATACATTTGGATAGGCTATCTGTAGATTCTTCATTTCTTGCTGCCAGACTGTCGTTAGTGCATCAATTGTTTGGAGATGGGCGCATAGGGCATATGTGAGTTTTTCCATCTTTGTCAAATCCATGTTGGGTCCTTGATCATAGGTAGTAATGGTTGCATCAATCTATTTAATTTTCTCATTCAGAACTGCTAAGGAGGGCGCAAGTGCATTTCTCAACTGAGTCTACCTGATCCTTATCTTACTGATCTCCATTTTAGCTTTTTCTATCTTGTCTATCTGACCTTGATAGATATTGTTGCAGGTGTTTATATCTTGGGATGATGTTTCAACTAAGTGTCTTATGTTATCAACCAAGATATCTACCTCTTCTATATTTTTGATATGTTTAGAGGCGAGTTTGCCTCTGTCCATGCAATTTGCTATAACCTTTCTGCCTTTTGATGCCAACTCTTTCAACATTGTCTGACCAATCTTCAATGACTTTAAATCTAAGGAAAAATTCTTTACCAGTTTATTCAATCTTTCCTTTTTGTACTCATCTTCTAAAATTCTAGTAGTTGAGTCTACTAAACTTGTAAAATGTATTTTGAAGCTTGTTAAGATGTTGTCTACATCATCAACTGACTGAATTTTTGCTACTTTCTTGTCCGCAAACACTAGGTCATTCATAATGTTTATTGATTCCAAGAAGAGAGGGTTTCTCATAACCTGTTTCTCTTTGGCATTTTCCATGGCTAGGATACTGATCTTGATCAAGTCTTCTTCTCCCAATGCATCCATACTTGTTGAGTCAGGAGTTAAGCTTGACAACAATGAAGTAGACGATTGAATGGATGGTGTGAATATAGTATTTTGACTAGTATCCATGCATTCACTTTTTACTGGGATCTCCATAACTGGTATCTCATTAGTTTGATTGTCTTGTTCTTTATTCAAATTTGTTGAATCATTAAAGGGGACTTCATCTTGCTATAAAGATTTGTCATCAGTGAATACCTCCTTTTTTTCTTCAGTGCTTACAAATGCTTTATCAACTTTGTCCATATCATTGTCAGAAGCAGTCATGGATATCTTGATATCATCAATCACTATAGTATCTCCTGAATCTTTTACTATATCAAAAGCTATTTAAACTGAGGGTGTTGAGACCTGTGGACCTGTCATAGGTGCATTTTGAATCTTTGGTTCTGTAACCTGTTTGGGAGGAACTAGAGTTACTTTTTATGTAGGTGTCGTTGATGGATGCATATGTCTATCTATAAATACTCTCTCGAATGCTTTCTGAGTCTCTTCATCAACCAGATCATATTCTTTATTCATGGTATGGAGAACTCTTGTTTTGGTTCTGAGGTGAGGCTTTACTAAATCCAACAGAATGGATTTCTCGTCATGTGAGCACACCGAGAGAAGACTGTCTAATGTTTCTTCTCTTATCCTCATATCCTCTTCAATTTCTTGCCTCTTTAATATATCAAGTATGTTCCATACCTTGTCTGGTATGACTATTTTGAGTTCCAAGATAGTCCTTTTGAACTTAATCATGTGAGAGATGATCATAGAATGAATTTCTATTTTGTCTATCTCTTGATATTTGTCATAGACATTCTTGATAGATTCTAGTCTTCCTTCATTGACAATTCTGTTCTTTAGAACTAATAGACTAGGTCTAAATCCTACCTTTGGGGGGGCTTGAGTGTTCTTTACTTTGCTCCTTGTGGTTCTAGAGGATGGATGACTTGTAGGAAATTGCTTCTTCCTTCTGGTAATCTTACTGGGTATAGAAGGTGGAGAGGAATCTAGATCAATGGTGGTTGATGGCGCAGATGTTTCTTCATCAGTTTTCTTCTTCTTTTTAGGCACATCATCAGACTTTTCTTCTGCAGGATTTTTCTCAAGTTCTTTAGCAATCTTAGCTTCCCTAGATTTGTCTAGGTCTTCTTGTGTAACCCCATGAAATTTTAAGATATTTGAGGTAATCCTTGATGCCTTCCTTTTGTTGTTAGCACTGTATAAGATAGAATCAATTTGATTTGTCTTTTCTCTGTATGTTCCCCATCTAGGTTCAATGGGATCCTTGGGCGTGGATAGGAGAACTTGTGCATAACCTTCCAAGACATGTTCTTCAACTTCATATCCGAGGGGGTGAATTCATTTTGTTTTGGGCTCAACTGCCTCCATGCAAGTGCATTCAGTTTCTACCATGAAGAATATGGTGTATTTGCATTTTTCAACTATCTTCTCAGGTATCCTGAACCTCTTCTGCATCTTGATCCTGAATGTTTTGATATCCATGTCCATAGAATCTTTTGCACTACTCTTTGATGTTGATTTTAGTGATATCTGAGACATAGTAGGCTTACTCCTATCTAGGTAAAGATTTGCAACTTTACCAACAATGTGGAAGCATAAATAGATGTTCAAAGAGCCAAACCTGAATATCGTGCTCTTGTCATGCTTAATGGCTTTGATATTCTCTATCAGCTATGTACACAATAATTCATAGAGATTGTACTGAGTGTTATCTCTTACTATCCTTACTGCTACCAGAACTGCTGTTGTGAACACACTATTCAGTCTGCTTGCTTGCTGAAAATTGTATCCAAGTATCATAGTGAGTAGTTTGATGTCTTTCTCCTTAATGGAATCAACAGTCATGCCGCGCCTATAGCTTCTAGATAAGCAAACTTGTTCAACCTTCTTTTTAACATCCTTACCAGTAGTAAGAACTGGTCCAGTCTTAGGAAGTCTAGTCATCTCATGAATTAGATCTGCAGTGATGCGGATAGGAACCTCACCAATCCAATATAGGTCATCCTGTATCCTGCTTAGTAATATCTTAACCCATTCTGGCTCATAGAACTCGTGCGCGTTAGAATACTCAAAGATAGGGTTATTAGTGAGATGCGCGTATTCATCCTTGAATGAATAGTCTGGTTTCATCATTGAACCCATGAGAGATGCAATGTTGTTGTCTCCAACAGTTTCCTTCTTGCAATAAACATATGTGCAGATGTCTTCTACATGTACAACTCCAAGCGGAGTCCTAGAGAATGCTCCTTTGACATCATCTAGTATAGACTTGAATGGATGCTTCTTAAAGACAAATCTCTTCCTTTCAAAAATGTCGAATACATCAGGGGTTGTCATACTTACTTGCAACTTGGTTAAGTAGGGTTTCACAGTGATTCTAAAACAACGCATCTATTAGGGTTGCGTTCCAATAATTAATCTGTTCACAAACCAACTAATCCTTTAAACTGTAGTGCTTTGATGCTCAATGCTTATCTGCTTTCTGAATGCTTCAATCTCAAATGCAAAGTGAGCTTTTTAAGATCTTTTGCCAATTTATATAAAGATTAATTACATTTAATGCTCGTTGCTGTAAAGCGGTTTATAGAGATAATTTAAAACTTTGTTTTGAACGAAGTAAAGGCAATGCGTTAATGCATACAACCTTAATTTGTGATCACATGCATGAATCCATAGGTTCATACTCAGAGGTGAGTATACCAACCACGCAGGGGTTCAGAGCTAGAATAGCTCCCCCTAAGACCATGAGGGTCAACCATCTAGAAGTAGAAGGCGCGTCCACTGAGGATGCATCTACTACCTTGTTCTCTTCATTATCCTTATTTACTTCGACCCATATTTTATTTGAGTTAGCTTTAGCTTCCACAAACTTAACTTCTCATGATTCTTCAAACAAAGATTTCTTAGGATTCTCTTGTCCTTTTGTCTTTGATCTGCAAAACCTTGAGATGTGTCCAGCTTTTCCACATGAGTGACAAATGATAGGAGGTCTGATCATGCTGCACTGCTTGGCTGTGTGTCCATTGTAATTACATATTTGACATGTAATGTTCTACAAGTTTCTTTGAGGTTGATTTCTCTGATTGAATTGAGTTTGATTTCTTTGGTTCAGTTGTAGTTGATTTATTTGATTTTTCCTGCAATGAATAGCCCTATGACCAAACTTATTACAGGAGTAACAGTAACCATTGAAGGGTCTTACATCCTTACAATCTCTTGCCAAGTGTCCATGCTTGTTACAAGCATAGCAAGTATGGTTGACTGCTTTGTGCTTATCTTTTGGTGGTTCTGCTTTAGTCTCTTCAGTTTTCTTTTCTTCTGATTGAGCTTTCTTTCTTTCTTGTAATGAATTGATCTCAATTTGAGCTATACTGTATCCCATACTAGTGGTATCACCTTTTAGCTTTTGTGCATAGAGATGTGATTGAATCAGATTAGAACTTGTGTGTAGTTTATCAATCTTGTCTTTTGCTCCCGATAATTCAGATTCAATTTTTCTCTTGATATTTTCCAATTCCAAGATTTTCATATTGGCTTGCATGAGTTCTTCATCCAACTATTTCTTTTATTTGTTCTTCTCTTCAATAGTTGTTAGGCTATCAGTTAACTGAACATTCATTTCTTCTATCTTATCTTTTAGAGATAAGTTTTCTTCATGCAGTTTCTTGACCATTTTACCCAAATCATTTGTAGAGCAATCTTTCAAATCTTTTCTTAACTTTTTGATAAGCATTTGTGTGCCATCAACTTTTAGTTTAAGCTCCTCATTTTATTTCTCAGATCTATCAAGATCTTCAAGGGTTGCTTCAAGATTATTTTTCAGATGTTTTACTTTTGTTGAATCCATGATCTCCTCAAGTGGTTAAACTTTCTTTCAGAGGACCAGAGCTCTAATACCAATTGTTGGAAACACTAAGAGGGGGGGGGGGGGGGGGGGNGGGTGAATCAGTGTTTAGCTAATTATTCAATTTTAAACACAAATCAATTATATATCACTTGAATCTTAACACAAGATCACATAACACATAATATGATTACGAGGAAACCTTGATTAGAGGAAAACTCTGGTGGGAATTAGTGCCCACAAATATTGCACTAGTATAATGAACCTGTTAAAGTTCCTTTGCCCTGTAAGGAGCAGTCTTTACAATGCAAGTACAATGACCTAGTTAAAGGCCTGACCTTGTTAGGAGTCTTTTATAAATAACCTTGTTAGGGGTGAGGACTCACTATCCAAGAGCTCACTTCTCAATGAGAAAGAAGGCTACAACCTCCTGAGAATAGATATGCACTATATCCAAAAGTGAACTGCTGTATATGACACAGATGTCTAATCAGTTCCAGTTATGCGCTTATACTCTTGTCTTCTTTAGGGGCTCTATCTCATGTTGACATCTTTACATTGCTCTGCTCTACTTATTTCTTCGACACTTCAAATATATCTTTTCATTACATATATATATATGTTTATGCATGAATAGACACAACTATAAACAAGACCTTAGTCGGCCCAAAAACAACATACACAGTGCTCCAAACAAATTGGCTTAAGCTTGTTTACAATAGTGTTTAATACATGGTTACAAAATTATTACAATAGGTGCTTAGCCTTTACATAACAAAATATTATATGCTAATCAAAGTCCTGAAGTTGGCTCCATACTCTGTACTCTAGACTGCTAGTGTGCTTTTTCTTCATGTAACTTGTCTGTATTGATATTCCATACCATGCATGTATAGGGTAAGCATAAAAACATATCATAGAACTTATGTCTGAAGGCGCTTATTCTAAATCGCCCATACGCATGTGCGCTGGTGCTCTGATCATCTGTGTATCTCTGTTCTGTATTGTCTTCTGTACTTAGTCAATTTTCATTACTAAGTTTGCTATCAAAACTCCATATGACTTTGTTGCCATAATGACAACACAAAATAAGTCATATACTCCTTGGGAGTCAACTTGCCAATAGACATAGTCAATGTGGAAAGTATCATCATTAGGCTCACTCTTTGATGGAGGAATTTTGGATATTTGTGAAGCTTTGTGAGATGGACGAAGGATGAAAGGAGTAAAGGCTATGGGAGAAACCTTGCTAGATAGAGGTTTTTGGTTTAGATCTTGCTGGAGAGTGATATCTTTCTCTTCATTCTCTTGATTATCTTGATCACAAATAGGGTTGTCATGAAATTTCCCTTGATCCAAGATAGGTTTGTTGCTCTCAAATTCCTCTTTGTTTGGAGAAGATGAAGATACAGATGACCCATCATCATAAAGGAAATGACAAATTGATCTTAAAGATCGCTTGTTAGATGATGTAGCCTTTTTTTTTTCCTCATTCTTCCTCAAGGTTGATATGTCATATTTATGGAAATATGCTTCTTTATCCCTCTTCAAAATTAAGCGCATTGTCTCCATAAACCTAGGATCTTGGGATGCTTCCAAAATTTCATCTTCAGTAACTTTGTCGTATTGAGTCCTATGGAGATTTTGATCTTGATTTTGATAATTATTCTCCACCATAGGATTGATTTGTTTCTCAAATAGATTCATCATTATAATATTTTTGAAGAATTTGATCTATTTGTTGCACTGGATAGAAATAACTCTGAAAAGGGTATCCAAATATGATTTCAAAATCCTTCCAAACCCTTGGGAAATGCCCCTATTTTCCCTTCTTTATTTTTGGGTGACACTTGCCTATGTAGGCGGCCTTTAAATGTTGGTACACAGTTACTGGAATTCCTCTACGTGGCACTCTGCAGTTTGCAGGCAGTTTTGGCCTGTTGATAGGCGGCTCAGAATTGTTTGTAGGTGGCCCAGAATTGTTTGTAGGTGGCTTATAATTGTTTGTAGGCGGTCCAGAATTGTTTATACGCGACACTTTGCTGATCAGGGTTGAAATTTTCAAGTTTTTGAATTTTTAAAAGTTTAATAATTCTGATCAGACTTGTAACAGAGGATTCTTGCGTGAAAATCAAATACAAACTTAGTACACACATCAAGTTTGCACCATATCCCTAAAACAACACTAAAAGTGTATGTTCTTGGATGTTTTATTTACGGGTATAACACAAGAATCTCTTCCAAGCAATCTACCTAAGAGTCAAACAAATTTTGGCTTTTAACAATGGCTCTAAAAAGGTAGGCTTGCTATTTAACAAGGTTTTAATTCACCTCCGTTCTAAATCTTGCCAAGTTCCTTTACCCCCTTACGGGCTTCCCACACGCACAAAAGTATGATTTTGCGCAATCCCAAAGGACTACTCGAGGAAGTGAGGATGACTTGCACAAGATTTATTCACTTTTTGATTAAGGTAAAGTGCATTTTTTTATAGTGGGTTGGATGATATCGCGGCAAAAGTGATTGTCTCCCACTTTGGGTCATTCCCTCTCACCGCCTTCGTAAATGAATTCTTGGGAGGCAGACCCTCTAAAGCTCTAAATTATCTAGCATGTATAGAAAACAAGAAATCAAATTCGGTTCAACAAGTTTGGGAATTTGATTCACTCAAAGAGTGAAGAGCATATCCCTATTGTTGTTCCTTATTCAAAACATCTCAAGCACGCTTGTTCTTTTTCAACCCCTTGACAAGGGGGTTCTTAAAATTGAAGTGTTTGGTTAATTCCTTATCCCTTTCTTTCTACCAAATTAAATTTGCACGTTTGAATTTTTGATTCGCTTCAAAAAGTGAAGAGCATATGCCTAATACTTATTCAATTTAGACAAAATAGAAGTTTTACTATTAGACTAGATTTAAATGAATGCCACAATTTAATCAATGCTAGCTTGATAAGATAAGTATCTCATTTTTGAAGCTAGCAAAGGCTAGGTGCATTTTTGATTAATTTGTACTTTTTTTTTCAGCTCACTTAGTGGCGATCATTCCATCTCCGGCTCCTCCAACAAGTTAGTCAACACAACCAAGGAAAAGTGAAGAAAAACTTGAAATTGAATTGAAAATCACTCCTAAGTTCTTTGATCCAATTTCACACAATTTAGTTTTAAAGAACTCAAAAACAACAAATCAATTCAAAGTGTAGGAAATTTCATTTTATAGGCATTGAGAACTTTAATGTAATGATTATACAAATTTTCTTCCACCTCTAAGCTTTCTAAAATATTGGATGCATGAATTTGCTTGGAAAGCTTGTTTTGTGCTCTTACCCCTTTACTAGGCCTTGTCACCCTTTTCTTCGGTTTCTGTACTTTTGGATATTTTTCATTTGCAGGAATAAAAAATACAGAGAGTTAGAACAGTGAACAAATCAATTAAAACTTGATAAAAAGCAATAAATTCTATGCGGCATTTAACAGCTAATAAATGGATTTTAACTGTTAGAAAGTAGAATTTAAAACTTTAAAAGCGACAATTAAAAGTTAGCACGCGGCTCTAGAAAATCCACAGGCGGCAAAAGAAAAACCACAGGCGGCACAGAATGTGCAAATTACGGTCAAAGGTTAATAAAATGTAGTTCCAGAAAGATCACAAGTGGTCTTTTACTGTTAACAGACAACCCTTTACAGAACTAGGCAACACAATTTATCTCGTACGCAACCTAAGAATGAAAGACAGAAATAGAAGAAAAATCTTTAGGCGGCTCTTAAATCTTTGTATGCAAATTTTCACCTATTTTCTACACAAATGTCAAGAAAGTGAAGCAAAACACACAAAAATATGATAAAATGATAGAAATTGAGGCTTAAAGCCCCACGGTGGACGCCATTTGTGTGTGAGAAATTACACCTTCATGAAATTAATATCAATAACAACAATTCTATAGAAATAAAATACAATTTCAATCTAAGAATTGCAATTAAATCCATGACATCTCATGGTTCCCTATCTAAGATTTGTTAAGAGAGCTCTCAGCCTTAATCTCTCTCAAAGACAATCCTAGAATGAGAAAAATTGATATGAAATGCTTAATCTAGCTCAAATGCTCAAAGATGTGTGTGTTTTCAACTCAAATGCTCACGATTCATGCTCTCAAATCAACAAATGCTTCTAAAAAATGCTATGCAAATGCTCACTATGCTCTCAATTGCTCACAAATTGTCTATAATAAGGATGTTTTGCACTTGAATTTCTAGGATATGAAATGCATAGAAAATGACTTGTATTTATAGCAAATTCCCAAGGGTAGGGGGTAGAGTGAATTAACCATGAGTTAATGTTTGGTTGAGTTTGATCCTTCAAATGGGGGGACCATTTAAATGATTGTCCTCAAAGGGTGGGACAAGAAGACAATATCCTCAACTCTCATTGGTTGATCAATTTGAGCTGAAAGAAATTAAGAATTATTTAATTCAATCATTTAATTAAATTTAGCCATGTATGGGTGAATGGGTTGGATTTAATTTTTGATTTAAAACTATACAATTAATTGATTAAAATCAATTATATAATTTGATTGATCCATTTTAGGCTTAAATTTGATTATTTGTTTTCATGATTATTTAATCCTTTGATTTTAATTGATTTTGTCCAATTTCCTTGATAAATGTCCATTTGAATGATTTTAATCCATTTTGATGCATTTTGATAAAATTTAGGGCAATTGGCTAAGATTTGCAGATTTGGATGATTAAGAGACACCTGGTCAATTTTAGGTGTCTACAGTGAGTAGTTGTGCTTTAAGTTGTACCACCATTGATTTCCATGGTGCAAATGTGTCTTTCTTGCTCGGGGTATGGCTAGGACCCCTGACATCTCATGATGTCATTAAGGTTGGGAGGAGAGCAAGTTTTGTTTTGTGCTTTTGGAAATAATATCCTTTTTCTATGTTCATATGAATCCATTCAAGGATGGTGATTTATAAAGAGTTTCATTATGTAATAATTTTGAGCATCAACAAGCTTGTTTCATTTTTTTTCACTATTTTGTATAACTATTTTAATGGTAGTTTAAGACATCTTTCATTTTTTTTACATATAGAATGTTATAATGAGATAAAAGAGAAAACAATTTGCTATTAGTTTTTTTCATATCTAAATACTAATAAAGATATGTTATAATAAATTTCATTAAGTATATTATGATAAACTTCATTATGTTTGGAATTATGTTTGGGATAAAGGTTAGTGGTGTATTAATAGGGCAAGCTTACATTTATCATTTCTCTTAGTTTATCTCCAAAGAAAAACATGTGTTGTTGAAAAGACAATAGTTAGAAAACATCTCAAGAACAACTATTGCCTTTGTATTTCTGCCAATGGCTTACTTCTTCTAAGTTCAAGTGGTTATTTTGAATCAAGAACTTCAAACGTATCATGTTTCAAAGAAAGAACAAGCGTAATAAGAGGCTATAATTGGGTTAAGAGAAACTCCTTATCTATTAAATCCAAAAAGAGTATGTGATGTTAGAATATAGTGATTTAAGAAGATAGAATCATATTAAATATTGTTTTAACATATATTAAACAGAGAATGTCGTTTGCAAACATAACACTCCACATTCGAGCAAAGAATGTCTATGTGAGAAATGGATCATTGGGTAGAGTATTTTTTTTTTTTTAACTCCAAGGTATCCCCGCGACCCAACCCAGCGACCTAGCCATTAGGTAGAGTATGTTATGAGAAACAGGTCGAAATACACTTACTAATATTAAGCTTATTCATCCTACCAATTTATTTATACCAAAATATTTATTTTGCCATTACAGCCCCTGTAGGATCTTGACTATTAAATTTCGATGAGGGCCACTAAGAAATACATGGCATGGGTGCTTTTACGGGCTATTATTCTCCTCATGTGAGGACTCAATTTCTTACCAAGCTCCAAAGAGGGGCAACCTATTTAGTCATCTGGTCAAACTCCCTGTGAGTAAGACATCCCTTTGTGAAGACAAAATTATATGCGCCTCATCCCTGCCTTGTGTCAAGACTTCAAAGGAATCCTCTCTTTTCATTCACTGCAGAAAAATAACAAGAATATCTATGTGTGTGAAGCATGTCTACAAATTATAAAAACTATACCAAACTTGTACCCAATGTTGCGACTTGGTTTCTTGGTGGTCATTCTAATTGTACCATTATGGTCGCCTGGTTTGCACATTAGTGGGAGCGTTCATGCTTTCTTTTGCATACACGTCTTCTAGGGTAGTGGTGATGAAAACAATATTTTAAACTCACATGTGGTGGCTTCCTGATGAAGGGTGCTCCCCTTAATGCCACAAACACATAACAGAAACAGAGAAACAACAACAATTTGCAAGAACAGTAAATGGGCTTCTTATTATCTCCACAAATGTGGAATTAAAAACTTTCAGAAT
>MU228364.1:482883-496829 GCA_018584345.1 Thuja plicata | reverse complement strand
ATACACATATACACATGTGCATATATACACACACATACACACATTTGTGTATATATACACACATATACATATGTGTGCATATACACATATACACACAGCATACATGTGTGTATATATATAGACATATACACACATACACATACCATACATGTGTGTATATATACACACATACATATATGTACATATACACACATGTGTATATATACACATGTGTGTACATATATACACATGTATATATATACATCCTTACAACAATATAATATACATCTTTATAGTCACGGATCCCACGAAATATTAAATTTGCTTTTGTAAAAATTGGAATTGGAATTTGATATTCCCATCTTGGGGGCAAAATGAGAATTTCGGAATTCCAATTCCATTTTTTTCCAAGGACCCAAACATGGAATTTGGCATTATCCAGAATTAGATAATGTCAATTCCTGTCATATTCCAGGAAACAAACGGGCCGTGTTTTGGCGAATTTGGAAAAAAAAAGTTTGACATTTTTTTAAACTAAATTTGTTTCTTTAAATAAAAAAAAATCTCATTAAGAATAATTAAACATAATGTTTTTAAATAAATCATTAAAAGAACTTATTTTCACTTTTATATTTAGTATTTCACTAACTCTAATTTATATTGTTCAAAAATATAAGTTTTTTCTCTTAAGCGTATATTTATGGCACCCTTCTACCATGACTTAGAATGTGGGTCAAATTAGATATAACACTTTCTCTTTCATGCAACAAATGGGTGAACATTACATGACATGGACTTAACAGAAACAATGAAGAAAATAATTCTAAACAGTTTGTGTTTATAGGAATGAAAACGACAAAGTGAAATAGAAAAAAGTATTGTTTAAAGAGTGGACTGTGGGTCCGACCACCTAAGCCTAGTTAGATTAGTGTGTGTCGTTTAAGCCGAGTCGTCCCTGCACAATTCTTTGGTTAATTACCTTTTTACTACATGTATCCTTTGAGCATTCTAAGAATAGATCATACTAAGTTCTCTCGAATACGGTGTAAGGATTATTTTCTAAATTCCCAATTTTCATAAAGACTTTCTTTAGATATATACATAGAGCGCAAAGGCGAACTAATGTGTCTTTTGATCGAGGCAAAAAATACTAATGCCTTGATGGTATTGTCGGGCATAATAAGGTTAGAGTAATTTAAGTATATAGTTATGAATGATTCATTAATATTAGCCATTCGCAAGTCTCATAAAGACTTTCTTTAGATATATACATAGAGCACAAAGGTGAACTAATGTTTCTTTTGATCGAGGTGAGAAATACTAATGCCTTGATGGTATTGTTAGGCATAATAAGGTTACTGTAATTTAAATATATAGTTATGAATGATTCGTCAATATTAGTCATTCCCAAGTTTCATAAAGACTTCCTTTAGATATATACATAGAGCCCAAAGGTGAATTAATGTGACTTTTGATCAAGGTGAGAAATACTAATGCCTTGATGGTATTGTCAGGCATAATAAGGTTAGAGTAATTTAAATATATAGTTATGAATGATTCATCAATATTAATCATTCCCAAGTTTTATAAAGACTTTCTTTAGATATATACATAGAGCATAAAGGTGAATTAATGTGTCTTTTGATTGAGGTGAGAAATACTAATGCCTTGATATTGTCAGGCATAATAAGGTTAGAGTAATTTAAATATATAGTTATGAAGGATTCATCAATATTAGTCATTCCCAAGTTTCATAAAGACTTTCTTTAGATATATACATAGAGCACAAAGGTGAATTAATGTGCCTTTTGATCGAGGTGAGAAATACTAGTGCCTTGATGGTATTGGCAGGTATAATAAGGTTAGAGTAATTTAATTATATAGTTATGAATGATTCATCAATATTCGTCATTCCCAAGTTTCATAAAGACTTTCTTTAGATGTATATACATAGAGCACAAAGGTGGATTAATGTGTCTTTTGATCAAGGTGAGAAATACTAATGCCTTGATGGTATTGTCAGGCATGATAAGGTTAGAGTAATTTAAATATATAGTTATGAATGATTCATCAATATTAATCATTCCCAAGTTTCATAAAGACTTTCTTTAGATATATACATAGAGCACAGAGGTGAATTAATGTGTCTTTTGATCGAGGTGAGAAATACTAATGCCTTGATGGTATTGTCAGGCATAATAAGGTTAGAGTAATTTAAATATATAGTTATGAATGATTCATCAATATTAGTCATTTAGTAATAAAGGTTTGGTCCATAGTGTTATCTATCATCGTATTAGTATTAATAATGTTATAAAACTACAATTGATATCAAATTTAACGTTACCTTAACAATTTCATACTAACAATGCAATGCACCTCTATATCATGTGTGTGTGTGTGTGTTACACACACACACACACACACACACACACATATATATATATATATGTATGTGTGTGTGTATGTATATATATGTATGTACACACACACACATATATATTTGTGTGTGTGTCTATATGTATGTATGTTTGTATGTATGTATATATATACATATACACACACATATACATATACATACACACACATATATAATATGTTGGATGAGAAAGTGCCAAGTGAAAGTAAATCTATATTACATAACTACTAGCTAGATAATTTGTAGTGTTTATGAAGCCATTATTTTAGAGTTCTAATTAAAGGTAGTTATAGTAAAAAATAAAAATAAATAAATAATTAAATGCAGTGTGCCCTAAACTTTCTTATCTTAATGAAAGTGCTAAATAACAATTCAATATAAAATGATATATGTATTTATAGTTTAAAGAGAATAAATTCATGAATAGTCTTAACGCTACTAGTAACACTAAATAACATTGATAAGGACAAATGTGCTAGACAAAATTATATTTTTGATTAAGTTCAGCAACCTAGCAAGGGGGCTGACCCTTACAAAACCACATCCCAAGGGCTATTAGGAAATTAACAACACACTAACAATGGTGTTGCATGTTACAAATCAGGCGACAAGTGACACACTGCCAGCAAATTAACAATCTTCATTAAATAGCTCACTTGGATAACAAGAGGCCACAATTGGCCACTTACAATATCAATGCCAAAAGAGGCTATTAACAACACGACCACCCACGAAGTGGGGCAAAATCCATTATCATCCAAGTGACCACCAAAGGGAGAAGAACACTTTAAATTAACATCATTAACTATCATAGAGCACGACTAATTAGTGACATCAGGAAGGGAAAACCCCTTACCAATAACTACAAAGATCCTTAACCAAAGTAAACAAAAGACCAGAACGTGCCCTTGAAAACTAGCAGGAAACATCTGGTAAATAGGAAAGCCCCAATAACTATGTAGACAAAAATAGACAATCTAACCGAAAAGACAAAACAACAACTTGTGGAGTTGTCAACAATCACCACAAACTAGACCAAAAGATTAAAAAAACCTAACAATAGAGAATATCATAGGTGTCAACCTTAGAAGCCAACAAGAGAAAGACCATATCTACTGGTGGGCCTAGGTAAAAGTATAAACCTGTGTCACTTTTTATAAAGGAAGAGGTCCACAGTATGCAAACTGTTCAACTTTAACGACATAAAAAGTGGCATTTGTGTTTAGAATTTGAGGATGGTGTAAACTTATGAAATGTGTAAAAATGGATGAACTTTATGCCTATAATCTTTTTAATTTTTTTTTAACAAGAAATGATATAGTTTTTTAATTTTTGAAGTCCATTTTTTAATTGTTGAAATCTGCTGAAAATCTGGGGTCTAGTTCCCACCAAATAAGTATATGCAAATAATCTAATTTTCCTCTGATTTCAAAATATGTTATAGATAAAATGTTTAGCTAGTGCAGAAAAGAAGAAAGATTGATTTTCAATTTATCTTTCTTCGTTATAACTGCTCAAAGTTGAACTTATATAAAATCGACAGTTTTCATCTCCCACCAAATTTCTCATATCAAATATACACCATTCAAAAAAAAATTACATATTCTTGAAGACGACTCTCTCCTCTAGTGTTAAAAATAAATTTAATTTTTTTTATATGATTTACTATTTATTTATTTGTTTATTTGAAGCAACATCTTCTCGAATGTTAAAATACCTACTTGTTGTATTTTAAAATTATAATATATTAGATCTAAAAAAAACTATAAAATTTATATGAAAATAATCTTTCAGCTCTACAAAAGGGTATTTTTTAAAAATATCATTAAAAAGAGTAGGGGTTATTGAAACATCGCTTTTCTGAAATAATTTTATTTCTTTGGTAATTGGACCCAAAATGGTATAAATATGCATTTAATAGACATTTCCAATTAGAAAAGTGTAACCACTTATCTAACTTAGCTAGAATGAATCTAGCTAGACCATATGTTTGACAAAAACTAATTTTTAGTTAGAAATACTCAAATTTAGCTGCGCTGATAAGTGGTCTTGAAACGTGACACAACTTTGTGCTTTTACATACCAACTTTCACAAGTTCCAAGCTCATCCACAACGTTGGTGTTTGAAAACATTTATGCTTTGAAAGCCACCAATATACCTTGAGATTGATGTTAGGAGTGGTTAGCTCCAAGTATGAAATCCTTGCAAGGTAACTGGACCAACTATAGGGACAAGACTTCCCTCTGCACTTCTGGCTTCGTTAAACTAATGCGGGTACACCTAATCTAGATAGATATTCAACTTTCACAACCCTTAACAAAAGAAATTACTAAATGCTAACCAAACATTCATTGACTCTCCATTACCATGTAGGACAACAACCAACAACCATAAAGCATAAAAGAACTTGGGAATGGTTGTGATGTGTAAGACTGCAAAATATAGCCCAAAACCAATCAAACATGTATCTCAACATGATCTACTAATCCCTAATTAGTGCCTTATCCATTGGGGAAAATCTCACATACATATACAGAAAACATGAACCAACTATTTTCAAAGACTCAAAGCCATAAACACAATAATTCTAGACCAACCACTACTTATAAGATCCTTCTATAGACAAACCTAAAGAGTCTATGTCTTATCCAAAGCTGATTTAATTTGATCCTAGATCAAAAGTAGGGAATAAAACATATACATAGAGAATTTCTATGCAGTGAACCAGAAGATTCAAAACTCAAGAAATAGACACCAAGGAGAGACTTGAAACTGGAAAAATGTATTAAGTATGATGAACCATGTTCATATTATAATATGATCTAAAACATACACCACTTAAATAATGTGCAAAAGATCTGAAAGTTTCTCTTCTATCTAAATACAATATGATATAGTCTGCTATATCCCCTTGGGACTAAAGCCTAGAACCAACACTTGGAATCAAAAACTTTTGAACCCTTACAATAGAGAAAAGAAGGAGATATATAGAAGAAGGAGAACCCTAAAGGTAACATCACTCTGAAACCTGTCCTTCTTTCTCAATCTGATTTACTGAAGTCCTTCTCATAGATCTGATCTTTCTCCAAAAGATCCTGCAAAAGATATGATATGATCTGCCCTACCAACCAATTGTCCAGCCTTTATCAAGAAGCAACCCCAACCACACTCGGTCATGAATACAATCTGATATGGAACCGTCATTCACCTTGGGATCATCGCAGAACAATCCTTCCCTGAAATAAGTAATGGATAACCGATGTCTGTTTAAATCATTTAGGGTCTACATGCCTTCGAAGGAAAAAAATCCCCTAACCATGAGACTTGGGAAGAGATCCACCATAAAACATAGGAGACAAGGTGCCGCTCGAGGGTTTCAAAGAGCTACAAGTCTCCTCTAGAAACCCCAGCTATCATCTCTGCACATAAATGCACTCTAAACCGCTCAATCCCTATCCAAGCAACAACCTACAAGTGCACACATACGATCCAAGAAATCGGATCAATCCAATTAATGCTCTGCAGTACACGACATGGTCCACCACTTTGAACCCCTGCATAAAAAATTTAAATATTTGTAAAATTTGTTACAACAGTCACAGGTGGTGTGAGATTCATCATTGACGGCCCATATTTAAACTTTAGTCAACTTTAAAATCAAGTCGTAGATCTTCCTTGAGGTACCCGGGCTTTGAAAATCTGATCCGGACATGTGGCATCTTGGTGCAATTCCTTGATCGGTATCTTTCATGCATCTCATCTTTGAGGCAAAGCGTTGACCATTCAATCAAAAGAAACTTGTTTGATCTTTACTTTCCGCTGACGGGCCCCAAAGTCTGACAACCTGACATGCGTCAACACAATGTAATACCTTGAACACTAAACATCTTGCACCTTCTCTTTAAGGCAATGTGTCAATCGCATGATGAACACCAACTAGGAATTAATCTTAAGACTTGTCATTGAAACTGTAGGTCCCACTTGACCAGGAAGGACACGTGTCCTCGTCGTACAATGCCTTGAACGTAAAGATCCTTTATCTTTCTCTTTGAGGAAACACGTCGACTGTAGGATCTATCTCATATCTATCTTTGTCTTTAACCTGCCTTTGACTCATCCTATGTATCAATCCTTTGTATCTGAAAATATCTAGATCCTCGGCTTAACCCTGGTCTGATCATGAGATTTAGAGATAAATCTCTCTCTGAATTGCCAAATAAAAGTCTTAACTCTAGTTTCATTATGAGATAGAACGATATCCACACATGTCAATCTTGATCAACAACCAACACTAAATCTTTGAACACTTGGCCTAAATTAGGTTTCATTATGAGATTCAGAGATAAAGCTATCTCTAAATTCCTTTTCTTAACTTTGATTTTATCATGAGATCCAGCGACAATCACACATCTTGGTCATGATCCACGGTTGCCGCATAATCTAGAGATCCTCCATCTAACCCCAAATCTATTCTGAGATTCAGAGATAAGGGTTATCTCGTAATCTCCAAGTAAAAGTATTAACTCTGGTTCTATCCTAGGATTCAGAGATAGAGCTATCTCTGAATCACCAAATAAAAATGTAACCAGACTTGGCTTGACTAAAGGTTCCATTCTGAGATTCAACGAAAAGGCACATCTCTGGATCTCCAAATAAGTAACTTGACCAGAATTAAACACGAGATCTAGTGACAACCATTGATCTGACCTTGCATCGACGACCAATGTTGAATCTCTAGATCTTTTCTTACTTGACCGCATCATCACGAGATTCAAAGATAACATAAACTGGGCAAGCACTAACCTTGTCGCTAGATCGCGAAATGTTCAGAACTAACCGCCAAGCATCATGAGATTAAGAGATAAAGATAGGACTGGGCACGCCAAGAAAATATAACCTCCCTTCACCAGATCTCAAAATGAATAAAGCATATTCCCTTCCATCATGAGATTAAGAGATAGCCTTGCCACGCCAAGTCTCCAGACCAAATGGAATATTCGATCCCAATTGCGAGATCAGGAGACAAGACAAAAAAACACATGGAAAAAATAAGACTTCAGTGGCATGAAAATGAAACTTGAAAATATAATGAGCCACAAAGTCTTAGGGTTTAGGATTTTCATGAAGATGACCAAGTGTTTAAGGCAGAGACATAGGGCATGAATAAACAATCCTAAAACCACTTGCGAGAACCATGGAACCATAAAATTATACAGGGCTAACACACAAGGTCCTACTTCCCTGTCTCCCAAAAAAATAAGGCAACTCATAACAACGCCATCCATGAGCTGAATTATTGTTGACCCCACATCCGAGCAATGATTGTCATTAGAATACCACATAGAACAACCATCATCCTCCAACCATAAGAAAATCCCCACCTTTATAGGAGATGTCACCACCTTAACAAGGCACAAGAGAAGGACAACATGAGCACCATGTACAAAATGCAATATCAAGGCACACTTAGAAACCCCACCTCTATAGGGGTCAACTCCTCCTCCATATGAGTCATGCGGGAGATAGACCAATCCAGAAGAGGTCACTCATCCCTAACACAACCTCCACTGCAAATTAATAGAGTACGCCAAAACCACACCTCATAAAGGGTAAGAAGGCCCAAGAAAAGAAGTGATAAAATCTCCATGAAAACTAAATATGGGTCTGTAAGGAAGAGCGATACCAACAAACTAAAGGAAAAAACAACATAAACCACGTGCAAGGACATCATCTGCACAACCACAAAAACCCTTAAGACAAGGCAGATATGAAAGAACAAGATTAAGGCTTAGATAACCAGGAAAATCCTCACCAAAAGAAAATAAACCTCCATTTCTCTCAAGTAGGAAAAACAACCAAATCCATTGCTCTCAAGTAGCCTGAGAGATAGCAAACTCTCCTAACCCAGTGCACAACTAATCTGAGACATCTCACCAAGGTTTGAATCACCTCTATCCAAGCTATTTCAGAAGTATCCCCCACATCAATCATGAGAGTAGAACCCATCCATAAGGAAGAAAAATATCCCAACCACACCTTTCTCATCCTAGAGAATACAAGTGGCCCCAACTTCCACCTTTACAGACAAACCCCTAGAGGCATAGATCACAAGCGCTTAGTAGAAGGGTGCACACTCCAACTAGGAAAGAAATGACCCTGGCCACTCAAGATCCATATAGCCATCATGTACTTAGAGAGAACCATCAAAGAGAAGGCCAACATACACTCAAAAAAAGTCACAAGCAATCCTAGATCATGGCCAATTAGCCAACTACCCATGAAGAGGGAGACCCCCAAATAAACCACCACGTTGAAGTCACGGATTGAAGGAAGGAACAATTTGGAATGGAAATCCCTTTGAAACACCAATGAACATAAACAAAGCATCCATAAGACTCAAGAAACCCAAATTCTTATGCAAAACATGGTTATCTCTATCCACAACCACAGGTCCAGAAATGGCTAAACCTCACTCAAGAAGAGGCCAAAAAAACTTAGACAGGCACCCAACCCATGAGAAACCTAGGTTAAAGCCCAAAATAGATCCATGTTGAGCCAGATATCAATGAAAATTATTTTCACCACGATCAAAGAAAATGAAACAAATGCTATCAAGGCCAGGACAGGGAAGAACATTCTCTGCAAAGCTAAGGTGACCTCTACCACAACCATAGGAAGATCCACAACAACTAGAAAGAAGAACAAAGCTTTGCATGTAAAAACAAACCAAAAACCCAAAGCACCAAGGAACTAGGTAGTAAAGTAACCTACGGTCAAAGGAGAAAATGTTAATAATAAAAACTCATAGATGCGCTCTTGGCACCCAAGAGTGAGCCCAAATCCAAATAGGGGAATGTTAAAAAAAACTAAGCTACTAAATAACCCTACATAAAGGATAAGATTGCAATCCACATCAACAAGGAGGCCACGCCCTATGTGAAATAACCCCAATGGGCTCATGCAACAACAACAATCCTCTACAAACAAACAATCAAGCCCCAACATGAGGCGAACACTAGCCCAACTAGAGGATTGAGAAGCAACCATCCACCATGGAGCACCACTAGGTTGTGTATGGAAGTGATGTAGAGTGCACAAACATGAATTTTGATTTATGGGCCCTTGCTTGATTAGGACACTAACCAATCAATTCTATAATCCCACCTTGTTCAAATACTTCTTATAGAATTATTATACCTTTTGTAGGGTCTAGTCTACCCCAAACAACCTTTTGGACTTCTGAGGGCTTTGATCAATTAGGACAATAACTCAGTAACTTTGTTGGAGACCTTCGGTAAATAACTCAGTTACTACTCTCAGTCTGGCTTCACTGAACGGTCTCTGTGACTATTTTTGTTTGCTCGGCGATTTCTTATTTCCAGTCTCACTGAGTGTTTTTTGTTTTTGTTAGATCTTCGTTCTCTTCTTTTAGGACTTGTGTAAGACTCCAAGGTTTATAGGACCCAACTACACTACAACACCCCTTAACCCTTACTGTGTTCACAAACCTAATAGTCCTAATTAGGCTTTGTTAACAAAGAAAGTGTATAGGAATGGGTACACCAAGTCGATCCAACACCTTGGAGTTGTTTTTCTAACCCAACTTGACTTAAATCCACTATCTACCAAGTCATGTTGCTCCTTTTGGCTAACTACCTACACATATTAATCATTCTTAGGCTAAATACATGGGCTTATTTAACCTAGGGCTTGATGGATAACACAAAAAACCAAAACTTCCTATCCTAAGCCTTTGGAATCTCTAAAAATATATACCTAACTTGTATTTTTCAAGTGGCCAAGGAATCCCACCGGTAAAATGTCAAGTTAGGGCTCCATCTTTGAAACACACTAGAAAATGGAGGTTTTCCCAACTAGTCTAAACAAAAATGAATGGATCTCCCTCCTATGATTACCAAATAAACTCAAACCAAATGAATATGAAAGTTAACTCACCCTATTGCATTTCTATGGCAAGAATTTGGTCACTCCAATCCGTACAGGATCATACAACATAGAAAAATAGATAATTTCTTAGGAAAACAAATGTTGTCTTATTAAAATCCACCAAGAAGCATACAATGCTATCAATCTTGTCTAATCTCATTTTGGAAAAGCATCTCCTATCTCAAATAGACCATTTCCAATGACCATAACCGTATTTTGAATGGTTATGGATGATGGGAAAAAAGTTGCAACTTCCCGAGCAACTTTGCAACATTCGCAAAAATGCATATTTTGCACTTTTTACATTTGTTGACAACATTATGACAACTTCTTGCAAATTGCATCCTATTAACCACCAATGGACCTGAATGTGATCTAGGACCATTTATATGGTCATTATTAACCAAAATAACATAAACTCCTATGACACCCTATGGAACTTAACCCTAAGGTCATATTGGCCTAAGGAGACCCGAGGCTTATAAGACACCTTTGGGACCCTTAGCTTTACAAAATTGACCAAACAACATCATTGGGTTGATCCTAAGGATCCAACCTTATTACATCAAATGAACCCTTGGAATGCAATATGTGGTGCTATGCACCATACTCCTTAGGATAAAAAGAACTCAAGTCTCTTGAGTTGGGATCTCTGCAAGGGTTGCTACAGCTGTAGCAATAGCCTCCTCTATCATCCATGTGGCATCTTTAGAAGATGTGTTCTTCCATTTGACCAAAAAATCAAAGTAAGTTCTCCTCCTTGTCTTTTGACTGACCCTCTTGTCCAAGATGCATTCTATCTCAGGCTTTGATGGATTTGAAAGGTTTTATGGCGAGTCTATTGGATATGTACCTTGGTTACCTGCATCACAAACATCACTAATAGAACCCTTATATGCAAAGATGTTAGATACATTAAATATTGGAGACACACCAATATCAAAGGGAAAGTCTATTTTGTATGCATTTTTTCCACATATTTTAAGGATCTTGAAAGGTATTATCTTCTTCATCATTAGTTTGGTGTACTTCTCTTGAGGCAATCACTCCTTTTTAAGATGAATATGTTAGTAATAACTGAGGGGGGGGGGGGGGAANATATGTTAGTAATAACTGAGGGGGGGGGGGGTGAATCAATGGCCTCAAAAATTTATCCAATTTATACTTTAATCCATCAATCAATACTTCTCCAATTATTAAGTCCCAACAAGATGCATGCCTTTGAAATATTTGAAACAAATAACTGTCTGTCGGTTTACCTTGTCTGTCATGTTTCTCCTTGATAACCGATAAGCAGTAAACTGTATTTACTAATACTCAGTAAATATGCAGAGTATACCAGTCAATCCATAAATGTATATGCAGAATGTAAAATAGTAAAGTAATAAATCATGCACATATAACACAAGGATTTTAACGTGGAAACCCTGTTAAGGGAAAAACCACTGGGACCGGTACCCCAAATTTTCACTCTTCTGAAGTGAGCCCTGTTAGGAGACAACCCTGGTAAAGGTTACAAACACACTGTTAAGTGCGACCTTGTTAGAGGATTTTCAACACATAGGTTGTCACTAAGTATCTGGCATCTATGCTACCATCCTTGAATCAGTCTCATGACTGTCAATAGGCTTTATGCAAATCTTACTACCATCCTTGAATCAACCTCCTTCTTAGACTGTCAATAAGCTTTAGGTAAGACCGGTGCTACTATCATGAGTCAACCTTCTAGTAATCTATTAGGATATACCTCAATTACAAAAGATTTTTAAGTCCTGCTCTATTAAGAGACTTAATGCTTCAATGGTTAAACTGAAACAAAATGACCTGTTTCTAATGCAACTTAATTGCAGATTTTCAGATCTATTTACTTACAATATCTTTCTAATCAATGTATCAATTCAATTCCTTTGTACTTAAATATTTCTTCTCTGTGATGTTGTACTTCTCTGTCTATTGGCGTCTACAGAATTCTTTAGCTCTCCCTCAGCTCGATTGATCAGGACTGCATGAAGTTAATCCTTCATTAGTTTCTCTTCAGCATCTTCTATCAGTTCACTCCCCCGTGTATCTGATTGCTTCTCAACAATGCACAGGAATGAATTATGCTTGTCTCTTAAATAGACATGATATTCCTTAATTCTTGGTTCTTGATTCTTGGTGTAAAAAACAATTCAGCCAAATTGATTTATGGCTTTAACTCCTGATTTATCTCATAGTTATGTTCTTGCCAACTATGTAAATCATCTTTAAATCACTTACTTAACTGTGGTTTGAATAAAACAAATCAACCAACCAGTTTAGTCTATCTTTTAGCTCTACCAGCTAGATATTATGTCATTTTTTGATCTCTCTGTTCTGTCGGTCAAATCTGCAGTTCGTCACCGGTGACAACTGCCAGTTCCGTCTGTGTCACTTTAGTTAGCTTCAGGATCTCCATCTGTCGGGCATCATTGGATTTTTCTCATTGGGAAACACTGTGTTTAGCTCGTCGGGCATCCTTTGATTCTGCTTCGTCGGTCAATACTATCTTCTACTCATCAGGCATCACTATGACTTTTATCTTTGTCTTTACCGATGGTGTGCACTCCGTCGGTGTATTCTGTCACTTATTGAATACTTGATTTTTATGCATTGGTGAAAGCATAACCTATATTCCATTGGTTCTCTGAAGTCTTTGGCATTATGTATATGACCATACAGATGATATCAAGTTGACATCAATGACAATACAAACCATTAACTAATTTAATGTCTTGCATCATCTTCAACTTAATATAGTCAACCATTTAATCAGTTACATGTCATCAAATTCTCCCTTTGGCATTGATGGCAACATACTATATTATCACACTATACTATTGCTAATACAATATGAAATACAATTGTTGAGATTCATCAAATTATCAAACAGTTTGTTTTGATAACCGATAAAATGTCTGACCGCCGGTAAGCTTAGATTTGATTCTTCCAGCTTTCCTTTTTCTTCTTCTGATGTGTTGTGACCTCTATTGGTGTCAATTTCTCTTTGACTGTTATGCTTCTTTGATGTCACTGCTTTGTATTTGCAAATTTTATACAAATACTCTCCCTTTGGATATGATCTCTTCCTGTTTGGAGTAATCTGATAATGAATGGTTTCTGATGATAATATGGAAACATTCTCTCCCTTTGACATTAATGCCAAACAAATATTTTCACAAATATTTGACATTTTGTCAACCAATTTCTTCTTTCCATAATATATTCCTTGAATTTCCCTTATCCATTATCAATATATCAATCTGTTCTAGTGCTTGGTTATGATATATACCTTTTTGTATATAGATGTAGCGTTGAAGTTCAACTTCTGCTTGCATCAATCATGAATGATATTCTGATAATATATGGCTGATGCAACATTTAGTCCCCTTTATTAACTATTAGACATGGGTTTGACCCCTAGTCTTTTTCTCAGGTGCTCAAATGTATCTTTGGGTAGTGGCTTGGTGAAGATATCAGCCAATTGTTCTTTTGATTGCACATATTCAAGTATCACCTCTTTTTCTTGAACTTGTTCTCTCAAATAATGATACTTGATGGAAATGTGTTTAGTCTTCGCAT
>MU228364.1:458033-478694 GCA_018584345.1 Thuja plicata | reverse complement strand
GTAATAACTAAGAGGGGGGGGGGGTGTATCAACGGCCTCAAAAATTTATCCAATTTATACTTTAATCCATCAATCAATACTTCTCCAATTATTAAGTCCCAACAAGATGCATGCCTTTGAAATATTTGAAATAAATAACTGTCTGTCCGTTTACCTTGTCTGTCATGTTTCTCCTTGATAACCGATAAGCAGTAAATTGTATTTACTGATACTCAGTAAATATGCAGAGTATACCAGTCAATCTATAAATGCATATGCAGAATGTAAAACAGTAAAGTAATAAATCATGCACATATAACACAAGGATTTTAATGTGGAAACCCTGTTAAGGGAAAAACCACTGGGACTGGTACCCCAAATTTTCACTCTTCTGAAGTGAGCACTATTAGGAGCCAACCCTGTTAAAGGTTACAAACACATTATTAAGTGTGACCTTGTTAGAGGATTTTCAACACATAGGTTTCCACTAAGTATCTGGCATCTACGCTACCATCCTTGAATCAGTCTCATGACTGTCAATAGGCTTTATGCAAATCTTACTAGACATGATATTCCTTAATTCTTGGTTCTTGATTCTTGGTGTAAAAAACAATTCAGCCAAATTGATTTACGGCTTTAACTCCTGATTTATCTCATAGTTATGTTCTTGCCAACTGTGTAAATCATCTTTAAATCACTTACTTAACTGTGGTTTGAATAAAACAAATCAAACAACCAGTTAAGTCTATCTTTTAGCTCTGCCAGCTAGATATTTTGTCATTTTATGATCTCTCTATTATGTTGGTCAAATCTGTAGTTCGTCGCCAGTGACAACTGCTAGTTTCGTCGGTGTTGCTTCAGTTAGCTTTGGGATCTCTGTCCGTCGGGCGTCATTGGATTTTGCTCATCAGGCAACACTATGTTTAGCTTGTCGAGCATCCTTTGATTTTTATTCGTCGGGCAATACTATCTTCTATTCGTCAGGCATCACTGTGACTTTTATCTTTGTCTTTACCGATGGTGTGCACTCCACTGGTGTATTCTATCACTTAGTGAATACTTGATTTTTATGCATTGCTGAAAGCATAACCTATATTCCATTGGTTCTCTAAAGTCTTTGGAATTATGTATATGACCATACAAATGATATCAAGTTGACATCAATGACAATACAAACCATTAACTGATTTAATGTCTTGCATCATCTTCAACTTAATATAGTCAACCATTTAATCAGTTACATGTCATCAGAATCATCACCATATCTCCCACCTGATATTGCAAATATCTTCTTCTCTTGTCAACATTATGTTTATACTTTTGAGTCACATGTTTCAACTTGTCTTGCACCCATTGATGAAACTCTTTCATTACCTCTGCAAATTCCACTTCTTGGTCACTTCTCTTATCCATGTCTTTTATATCCCTTAACTCCAAGACACCCCTTTTATGTGAGCCATAAGAAATCTAAAATGGACTAAGACCAGTACTCTTGTTTACCGAGTCATTATATGAACATTCACCTATGGCAATATAGAATCCCAACTAGTGCCATGTTCCTTTGTAAGACATCTTAATAGGTTACCAAGAGACCTATTTATCACCTATGTTTGACCATCTGACTAAGGGTGATAAGTAGATTAAAAACACCATAGCATAGAATTTTAGGGATTGGAAGAGGTGTGTATAAATAGGATTGGAAGAGGTGTGTATAAACCTGCATTTAAAGTATTCCATTTGGCTTTTTGACAAACTAAACACCCCTCCACATACCTTCTTACCTATGTCTGCATCTTTGGCCATAAGTAAAATCTTCTCACAAGTTCTAGAGTCTTATTGACTCCAAAGTGTCCTGCCAAACTACCACAATGCTTTTCCTTGATTATATTTTCTCTCATAGATCCCTTGGGTACACAAATTTGATTGCCTTTGAACAATAATCCTTCTTGCAGATGAAATTAGAAAATTTAGTGTGATACCTAGCACTCATGTCCATGCAAACTTCATAAGCCTCCTTGAGGGTACATTTCCTTCATGGATTGGATCCCTACACTTTCCAATTGAACCTCCTTCATTGAAAAATTCCTACTACTAAGGGCATCAACTACTTTGTTGGCTATCCCTTTGTTGTGTTTGATGGTGAAGGTGTAGGATTGAAAAATCTCCATCCACTTCATATGTCTATGGTTCAATTTTTCATGTCTATTCAAGAAACTAAGAGCATGGTTGTCAGTAAACATAACAAATTCTTTAGGTAATAAATAGTGCCTCCATTTCCCAAGTGACTACACCATAGCATAGAGCTCTAGATAATAGGTTGAGTACTTTTTATTTTCTTCATTTAGTTTTTCACTAAAGAAGGCAACATGCCTTCCTTCTTGAATCAAAACTCCACCAATAGCCTTGTTACTAGCATCACATTGAGCTTTAAAGACCTTATGAAAATTTGGTAAAACCAGTATGGGTTGATCTGCCACTCTCTTTTCCAAATACTAAAATGCTTTGTCTACATCCTCAGTCTACACAAAACTACATTTTCTACCCCCTTTATAGTATCTATCATGGGAGAACATACGCCACTGAAATTTCTAATGAAATTCCTATAAAAACTTGAAAGTCCATGAAATATTTTTACCTCTAATGCAGATCTTCAGGTTGGCCAATTGAGAATTGCTTCAACCTTATTGGAATCCATCTTTAGACTGTCCTGTGATATCACAAAGCCAATAAATACAAGCTCCTCTTACATGAACACACACTTTTCCAAATTTATCTTCAATTTCTCTTCATGAAGTTTCTTCATAACCAAATCCAAATGTCTTAGGTGCTCATCCCTATCCTTGATAAAGATCACTATGTCATCTAGGTATACCACAAAAAACTTGTTAATGTAAGGCTTCAATACTTCATTCATAAGCCTCATAAAAGTGCTAGGGGAATTGGAGAGCCCAAAAGGCATTACTAATCATTCAAAAGACCCACTATTGTCTTGAAAGTTGTTTTCCACTCATCTCCCTCTCTTATCCTGATAATGTGGTAGCCACTCCTTAGATCCACCTTTGAGTAGTATTGTGCCCCTCTGAGACAATCAATAGGTCTTTTATCCTAGGCATAGGAAACCTATATCTTATAGTGATTTTGTTTGAAGTCCTAGAGTTTGAACGCAGTCTCCATGTCCCTTCTTTCTTGGGAGCCAACACTGTAGGGATTGCACATGGGATAATAATCTTCCTTATAAACCCTTTAGCCATCAAATCTTCAATTTGTCTTGCAATCTCCTTGTTCTTCTTTGGAGTAATTTTTATAGGCTACTTTGTTTGGCAAGGTGGCACTAGGGATTAGGTCTATACAATGACTGAAATCTCTTTTTGGTGGTAAATTCTCTGAGACACTATCTACAACTACCCCCTTGTACTTGTCCAACAATTCTTTCACTTCTTTAGGACCTACACTTCTTTCCTGCACTTTATATTTAGGCTTCTCTACTAGTGTTCCCTTTGGTCGCACAACTATTACAAAGCATGGTGTGTCCTTCTCTTTAAGGGAATTCATAAAGTATTTTTCCCCTACTAACATCACACTGGTTACTACATGTTTTTCTGTCCCATCATCAGGGAGTGGGGACATAATATAGTTTATGCCATCCTTAGTCACAAAATACATGTTTTTCCTCCCATCATGTTTGGCATCTATATTATATAGCCAGGGTCTACCTAGAAATAAATGACAAGCATCCATCTTTGTTACATCACATAGGATCTTATCTTTATACTCTCCTATGGTGAATTCTACCCACACTTGTTCACTGATTAGGGCTTTTTGGTCCTTGTTCAACCATGAGACTCTATAGGGGTAAGGGCGAGGGATCTTTTGGAGTTTAAGCTTATTAACCATTTATTTAGAAACCAAATTATCTATGGAACAAGAATCTACAATAACTTTACATACCTTGTTATTCACCTTACAAGTGGTTTTGAACAGTGAATTCCTTTGGGGTGGCTCCTTGGTTGTGTGGACCTTCAAGAGTGTTCTATGAAACATCAGACACTCTCCTTATTCAAGGTATGCAGGTCTTGAAGTTGATGTGTGATATGAAGACACACTTTGATTGTCATCTTCTAGAGTCAATTGTACTCTCTTGTCTCCCCCTTATTAATTAGAACCAATATTCTCAGGGAACCTAAAGGATTGATGTCCAACTTGGTTGCAAGTGAAACACTTGTCTGTGAAAACACTTTGTCCTCTGCCCCCAAATCTTCCTCTACTATTGTGTCTTCTCCCTCTGAAACTACTTCTATGACTAGATTCAACATCTTGATCTTGATTTCTTATCTCTCCTTGAGGCCTTGGAGATGTTCCTCTTCCTCTGAATCTACCCCTTCCTATGAAGTTTCCTCCTCTTTCTCTTCTCTGTTGCTCTCCCTTTCTCCTTTGTTTCTCGTCAATTTTAAGTGCCATTTGGAAACATTTGTGCACTGTCTCAAGATTGAACAAACTAAGTTCATCCTGAATACTATACTTGAGTCCATTCAAGTATCTTGCTAATTTATGCTTCTCATTCTCAGGAAGCTTTGCCTTAAGAGTCATTTTATGAAACTCTTATGTGTAAAATCTTACATCTAAGTTCCTCTGCCTTATATTTTGTAGCTTCTTGTGCAACATCACCTCATAGTCCTCTAGTACAAATTGTTTCTTCACCTCGGTAACCATCCTCTTCCATGAAGAGATGAGATTATTTTCCTCTTATATCCTCTCATTTTGAAGGAAATTCCACCAACTAAGGGCATGGCCCTTCATCTTTGATTTTTCTATCTTCACTTTTTGACTTCCACAAATGTCATCACACTCAAAGTGATTCTCAAGTGCCTCTAAACAATCCATAATTCTTCTGGATTCAATTTTCCATTAAACATTGATAGGTATGTTCTTTATTTCTTCCCTACCCTCTCAAGGGCTTCAAAAAAAGGTCTTTGGTTTGCAAGTACTTCTTCCTGCCCAAGGTCTCCTTCTCCTTCTCCTCCTCCTCCTCCTCTTTCCACTTTACGCTTCAAATTTTCCAATTCTCTTTTCATGGCTCTATTCTAAGCTCTTACTGCCCTACTTTCTTCCATTTTCTCTTTAACCAACTTTGCCAATTCGACATTGGTAATCCTCACATGGAACTCTCTTTCTCCTTCTTCTCGTTCTGACATTTTTTCTTCACCTCTCTTCCCAAACAAATCCTTTTGTGCTCTGATACAACATGATGGAGAGTGCACAACCAAGAAGTTTTATTTATGGGCCCTTGCTTGATTAGGACACCTACCAATCAATTTTGCAATCCCACCTTGTTCAACTACTTTTTATAGAAGTATTCAACCTTTCCTAGGGTCTAGTATACCCCAAAAAACCTTCTAGACTTCTCAGGGATTTGATCAATTAGGACAATAACTTGGTAACTTTTATGGAGACCTTTGGTAAACAACTCGGTTACTACTTTCGGTGTGGCTTCACCAAACAGTCTTGGTGACTGGTTTTGTTTGCTTAGTGATTTCTTATTTCCAGTCTCACCGAGTGATTTTTATGTTTGTTAGATCTTTGGGCTCTTATTTTGGGACTTGTGTAAGACTCCAAGGTTTATAGGACCCAACTCCACTCTAGCACCCCTTAACCCTTACTGTGTTCACAGACCTAATAGGCCTAATTAGGCTTGGTTAAAAAAGTAAGTGTATAGGAATGGGTACACCAAGTCAATCCAACACCTCATAGTTGTTCTTCTAATCCAACGTTTCCCAAATCCACTATCTACCAAGTCATGCTACTCCTTTTGGCTAACTGCCTAGACATGTTCATCATTCTTAGGCTAAATACATGAGCTTATTTAACCTAGGGCTTGATGGATAACACATCAAACCAACACTTCCTATCTTGAGCCTTTGGAATATCTAAAAATACATCCCTAATTTGTATTTCCCAAGTGGCCAAGGAATCTCACCGATAAAATGTCAAGTTAGGGCTCCATCTTTGAAACACACTAGAAACGGGAGGGTTTCCCAACTAGTCTGAACAAAAATGAATGGATCTCCCTCCTATGATTACCAAATAAACTCAAACCAAATGCATATTAAAGTTAACTCACCCTATTACATTTCCATGGCAATAATTTGGTCACTCCAATCCATATAGGATCGTACAACACAAAAAATAGAGAATTTCTCAAGAAAATAAATGTTGTCTTATTCAAATCAGCCAAGAATTGTATAATGTTATCAATCTTATATAATATCCTTTTGGAAAAGCATCTCCTATATCAAATAGACAATTTCCAACGACCATAACCATATCTTGAAGGGTTATGACAGTTGGGACAAAATTTGCAACTTCCCAAGAAACTTTACAACATTTGAAAAAATGCAACTTTTGCAATTTTGCACTTTTTACATTTGTTGAAAACATTATGACAACTTATTGCGAATTGTATCCTATCAACCACCAATGGACCTAAATGTGATCTAGGACCATTTATAAGGTCATTATTAACCAAAATGACATTAACTCCTATGACACCCTTTGAAACTGAACCCTAAGGTCCTATTGGTCTAAGGAGACCCAAGGCTTATAAGACACCTTTGGGACCCTTAGTCTTACAAAATTGACTAGACAACATCAAATGGTTTATCCTAAGGATCCAAACTTATTACATCAAATGAACCCTTGGAATGCACGATGTGGCACTCTGCACCAGGAAGTAAATCACCATTAGAAACAATGGGGAAACAACATAGATACTCCCAACCATGGAAGACCATAATATCCCTAAGCTCTGCACACATGGGCGTTCAAATCCCACCAAAACTTACATCCTGGACAACAAAAATGAGAGCGTCAACAACAAAACTTAAGTTGGATATAGGGTACTAACAAGAATGTCGCCATAGAGAAAAATTAGCAGAAAAACTAGGCTAGAGGCCCAAAACTAAAGCATAACCACGTGCCAAACAAGAAGACATACTTGGAAGACTAAGAAAAACCCTCAAAATAAGGGATGCTAGGGGAAAATAGACAAGACAAGAGCCTCAGAACCCTCCTACACCCATCCAAATCATCCTCTTCATCCTCATCTACCCCCTCTACATCACCAAAATTTGAAAAACTATAGCCACTCCTATTCTCGCTCAGAACCTCCATCTTGAATTCTAAAACATTTCTTGAACATTGATTATAAGCTATATAGGCAAGAAGCCCCTCTATTTTGTTAAGGATCAAGATAAGAAACTCTCCAAAGAGAACCATAGTAGAGAGAGACCCCATGGGGACTTGAACCTTGGTTGTAGGCACTAGAGGCAAGAAGCCCCGCCATTTCACCAAAGGTTCAAGCCCTTTAATGTTTCTTGAACCTTGGCTATTCTAGATAATTATGTTAATAATATCAATGTTAATGCAATAAACAAATAATCATTAGAAGTGACATCAACTTGGTGTTTGTAAATATATAAATAGAGAATACTACTTAGATCTATACAAACAATATATGGGGATGACATAATGTCCTTGCATATTATAGAATCTACCAACCCCTGTAATAAACTAAGACAAATTTAATTATGCATCTAGCTTTAAACTCCATTAAACTGAGTGAAAAGTTATAGAGGAAGAAATATGATCTTGGAGATTTAAATCCCAAATTCAGATACAGTGAATGATATTCGTAGTTTTGAAACCGTATGTCAAAATGATAATCTTATTGGAAGTAAACTATAGTAAAGGAGTGTAAAATTTTCAGTCTTAACTAATCTTTAAATTGAGATATCACACTCAAAAGACATATATATTTAAGTCCTCACAAATATATAATAAAACTTAATTAAAAAAATAATTAGGTTTCCTTGTCGAAGATGATGTTTGTCTAAACCTTCAATTTTGGGCATTACAAAAAATAGTTATAAATCTCTTTATGGACTTGTTAACAACTATATGTTGTTTAACTCCTATATTTCATGAACTTGTTAAAAAAATTAAATCCAGACCTAATAACTTAAACAAGACCAAAAAAATTAAACAATAGTTGGACAAATAAATAAGTGATTTCCCTCTGAATGTTATTATGAATGTATAACTCCCTCCTTTTGATACATTTTTTTATTATTTTTAATAAAAATATTTAGATACTTTTTACAAAAAAGTAGTAAAGGCACTTACAACTGTTTATTACTTGTTGATTCTCTGATTTGCGGCTCGTGTCGATCATCGAGGGGCAATTCCAGAAGTGTTGTTGTTGGTGGGACATGGCACACCAGGAAACACGACTGTTGAGATTTTAGAAGTTGGCTCTTCATGGTCGGTGTTTGGAGAGAGGGGAGGAGAATCACCTTGAATCAAATGGACTAAGCTAAGGGGAGGTGAAACACCTTATCAAAGCTTTACCAGACGGGCTAGGAATTTTTAGGATGGTATTTTTAGGGCCAGACTTCCCTAGTCAGAGCTCTATGTTGTTACTCACTCACAACATGGTGCACCATGTTCCCTTCATTATTGGTAGGAGAACAAGAAGCCAAATTCCTAGATATAGGTCTCACACATTCATATCCTATCATGGGAGGCATCTACAAGGGTCTGAATTAAGACACATCACTCCTAAAGAAAATGCAATCCTCTTCGACAAAGAACATGGTATAGGACACCATTCACGAATATACATTTTGCAAGTTTGCAAATGTTCCATGCAACATAGACAATTTTTTGATTCCTTTCAAAATGGAGGAGGGAAATCAATGCTAGTGGCCTAAAATGATGGAAGAAGCATCTTAAGATACTCCATGGCTCATTTCCCAAGGTAGAATGATTGTAAGCAAGTTTTTGGAATAGCAATAGAACTCTGGTTTTTGTTTTCCACAACAGTCAAAGTGTTTTGAGTTAATGAGTGTTCTGATGGATGGAACTAAAAAATCTAATGTTGGATCTATGTTGAGTAGGAAGTTTTAAGATTTTTTAATTTGGTGATCAAGTTGTTTAGAGTATATTAGATTGCTTTTGTAAATTTTTTAACAACTAGCACAGCTGCTGGGGTAGACAGAGTAGTTTTCAATTTCATGGCTCCCCCATAGAATCCAACCGTGGGAAAATTCTGGTTGTGGATGAATATGTTAGGGGAGCCTATGTATAGTGTAAATATGATAGGAGGAGTTATGAGGAGTCGAGTAGCTATTTTTAAAGTTATTCCCTAGGTGAGCAATGCCTATTCAGCTAGGTGTGTAATAGAGAAAGATTGAGTGCCATTGAAAGGGTATGTTTGGGAGAAGAAAACCAAGTGTGGGTTTGGAAGAATTAGGGTCTAATTGAACCCTTACTATGAGCTGAAGTCCTTACTAATTCATATGGATATATTTCTAGAAGGAAATCAGATGACTGTATCCAATGCACAAAAATAGCCCTATTTGATCTATATTTCAGGATAATAGTGTACAGAGGACTTAGGGAGCTAAAACCTTGAAAATATCTAATGTCTTAGAAAAGGGTGTCTAAATCCTAAGTTTTTTTAGGGTTGTTTGAGATTTTTGAGAAAGAATCCAAAAAAACCCTCTGGATAGGGCTAATTGGGCTACTAGGCCTATTAGGAAAAAAGCATTGTGAATTTGGAACTCGATTGTTTTGAGTTTGAAGACCCATTCAAATGGGATGGATGGGATGTCAAATGGATGTCTTAGTGATGGACATATCCCTTGCAGCACCGGTGAGCAAGTTTTGAGAAGTTTGAGCTTGGAATCTTCCAAGAAGAGAGCATAGTGACAAGGAGCAATTTCAATGTTGGAAATCCTTCAAGATTAAGCACATGAGAACTAAATCTTAGGGTGGAGTTAGTGTAGTCTTAGGCTTGGAGAATTGAGACTAATAGGGTTCTAGAAGAGAAATAGGAATCCTAAGTAGACTAAGACAAGAAGAGTCCTAAGTTGAGAAAGTGCAAAGCAAACCTTGGAGCACTTCCATCAGATTGATATCAGAGCATACTTGATCAGGCTTGCGATTAATGTTCCAACCAACAAAGTTAGTAGGAGAGGCAACAATGGTGACCAATTCTGAGTTGGCTAAGAAGGTAGATGATCAAGAAGTGGAGAATAAGATAGTCCGAGGCAAATTGGCTCAATTAGAGAAAAAGGTAGATGAAGTTGATGTGAAAGTAGATGAAGTGAAGGATAAGGTTGAAGGGAAAGGCAAGGATATTGTCATTGATGATGAAGTACCCGAAGCTGACCCTATCCTTAATGAGGAGCCATTCCTGAAAGCTTTAAAGGCTATGAGTGGAAAAGCACTAGAAGGAGTTCCAATCTTTACTGGAAAGATGGAACCAGAGATAGTCCTAGATTGGATAGAAGGACTAGAAAACCATTTTGAGTGTGATGGAATCACTGAGGCTCAAAAGGTGAAGGTTGCTAAGGCTAGACTGAGAGGGTCTTCACTCACTTGGTGGAAATTCAGCCAAGATGAGAGAGAGAAGGAAGGAAAGAGGCCCATTCCTTCATGAAAAGATATGGTTGCAAAAGTCAGAGATGCTTATATCCCTGAGGATTATGAAATCCAATTGCATAAGAGAAGACAAGGGTTGAGACATAAAGACCTAGATGTAAACTCCTATACTAAAGAGTTTTAGAGACTTTTCATGAGATATAGAGTTGAAGAGGATGAGAAGGTTAAGGTAGCAAGATACCTTAATGGACTAAAGTGGACCATACAAGATGAGATGAGTCTTTTGACTCCATACACCATTTAGAAGTGCCACCAAATTGCTATCAAAGTTGAAGAGAAGCTGAGGAAGAAACAAGACTAGTACTACCAGAGGAAGAGGTAGAGGAAGAGACACTAGAGGACAGAGAGGTGGATATGGTGGAAGGAGTTCTAAACCAAATAATCCAGGAGAGACTAAATTTGTTGAGCAACAAGAAGGAAAATCCAACAGAGGGAGTTCAAATAGAGGAAGGAACTCTAGTGGTAGAGGAAGAAACAACAACCAAGGTACTCAACAACTTCAAACTATGCAATCTGAAATCCAAGAATTAAAGGGGGAAAAGGATACACAATCCAACAAATCCTCATCAAGCTCAATCTATCCTTTTCTATTTGATCATTATCAAGCGAGTGTCTCCAAAGCCCTAAAAGATGCTGAAAACACCATGAAGTCTTCCTCCAAAGGGATTAGTAACATCATGAAAGAAAAACCTTGGGTTAAATGCATGAGAGACTTCACTCCTTTGAGGCAATCTTATGAATCTGCATTAGAAGAACTTCTTGATAATGATCTCATCACATTACCTCAAGCCACATCACATGGACGAAGATTCTTGAGTAACTATTGTGCATATCATCAACATAATGAGCATAAAACTTCATCTTGCATGGAGTTGAAACATAAAATCTAAGATCTCATAGATGATGACATAATCAAAGTGGAAAATCCTAATGATTCTTCTAATCTCAAGCATGAATGATATCTAGAATCCATGTCTAGCAACGGTTCCCATATCACATCTACTTCCTCCACCATTTATCCATCTCCTAAAGCTTCATCATCTGTATCAAGCATTGAACCCAATGATGACTATGTCTACCCTCAAGGACTACCTCTAAAAGAGATCCAAGCTAATCCGCATACGACTGCAAGTGACTGCAAGTCCTTCTTAGGCTTCAAAGATCATCGACCCAAAGCTTCCATGTGCTTCAATGCTTATCATGCCTATTCCAAATGATTGTCCATCAGCGTGTCAAGAATCCTATATGCAGATCAAAACTCCTACCTCATCCTTCAAAGTGGCTCCATATCAAGAGGACAATCCACAATGTGAAGAAATGAATATTGGTAATGATCAAGATCAAGACACCATCCATCTTTATCCAACAGTTGACCAAAGTCGCATATCTCAAGAGTCCCATGATGATTTCATCATACCCTTTCACTTCTTCCAAGAAGATATCCCTCCATCTCCCAAGCAAGATCAAGATATCCTTTATGGCATCTCTAATGGGCCTATTGAAAATCAAGAGAAAGGTATCCTTTGTACACCATCTAATGATCCTTGTCAAGATCAGAGCATCCCATCATCTCCTTGTAATGCTCCTCCATGTCCACCTCAAGAAAACATCATTCCTCCAAATCCCTTTCAGAAAAATGAATCCACTCAAGCTTCAACTGCAACTATCAAAATTGCTCCTATCGAAGCTACTCATGCTCCTATTGATATAAAGATGAATTTTACAGAGAAGAGCCTCGGTCATGCAGCTCACTCTAAAGATGTTGATATCCCTTCCACACCTTATATCCCTCCATTCAAACGTAAGTGTGTGCCTTCTCCTTCCTCCAAATCCATCCTTGGTCCCTATATTCCAAAGCTAAAACCATCAAACCTTCCATCTAGATTGGTTCCTTATAGCCCTCCATCCACTTGCCCTATCCCCTATCAAGATCAACAAAGACATGCATACTTGAACTCTCGTTATCAACCAATCCATATGAACCGGTCACATCGATCCCATTCATCCACAATTCCTAAGTCTTTTGGAAGTAATTTGGATGCGCAACGAATAAATCATAAATACAAGAATCCACTTTCATATGAAGATCACTATGTCCAATCTAATCGACATGTGACTACAAAGAGACCACAAAGTTCCGCTAAGCAAGGAATAAAATCAAAGAAAATATGGGTTCCTAAATCCATCATGGAAGAATTGCATTCTAAATCCAAGCAAAGATTAACATTAAAGAAAATATGGGTTCCTAAATCCATCATGGAAGAATTGTGTTCTCAGTCCAAGCAAAGAATAACATCAAAGCAAATATGGGTTCCTAAATCCATCATGGACGAATTGCGTTCTAAACCATCCAAAAGGAAAGGAAAATCAAAAGTTATATGGATTCCCAAGTCTCTTCCAAAGGACTTGGATACAAAAAGAAAATCAAAAGCTATGTGGATTCCCAAGTCTCTCTTAAAAGGCTTGAACAAAAAGGAAAGGTCAGAGTTGGCATCCAAGCTTCCAAAGACTTCCACTTTATCTCCATCTAAACATCTCCCATCTTAAAACTCTGTTTTGGGTCCTCCTGTCCCAAAATCCATTACCTTGAATACTTCATCCATCTTGGGTCCTCGCATACCAAGATCCATTTACACTCATCCATCAAAGTCTCAGGCTATTCCATTCACTTTCCCTCCATTTGTCCACTACCCTTCAAGGAGTGTGTCAATGTTGATCTTATATCCTACACCTACCTCTTACCCATCTATCACGTATCCTTCTATTTCTCTTATCCAATCTATCAGATTAATCCTTGTCTATCATCTTCCTTATCCTTCATATCATTCTTCTCTACCATCACCCTATCAATATCTTTGAGCATACTTTTAACGGCCTTGGCCTATCATATCATATCTTTCCAAGGAGCACTATCTAAAGAGAAAGAAGCTTAAGTTACTCCAAAAAGATCAAAAGTACAAAAAAGAAAAAATAGAAAAAGTGCCTTGGTGAAAACATGGTAAACAGGAACCTTGGTAGCAAAAGTAAAGATAAATCAATCCGTCCTATGGTGAAAACCACTTCTTGTGGCGCCTTGGATAAGTACCATGATGAAAACCTGGCAAACAGGCATCATGCATAGTTCCTCCTACTTGCACTCTTCACTCGAGGGAAATTTCCTTCCATGTCATCCTATCTATCATATCTTACATCTAGCCATCCTGTGAGCATCCAGGTTCCTTCTTTTGATCTTGACAAGGTTGAACATATCCATGAGCATCATGTATCCTGACATGCATTATCCTTTCCATTAGCCTATTCACTTTCTCTCATCCATGATACCCTATCATGATATTGCTTATCCCATGCCTATAATTCCTATCTCTGAGCATTCCTACCATAATCAAAATCATCCACTTATACCTCCATCACCGCTTATCTCGATTGTGCTATCATAGCTTAGAGCTATATCCTATCATATCCAACATTGACCCCTTGGTCTTGATCTAAATAAAAAAAAAAATGAAAAACTGTTTCTCAAAAGTCTCTTGACATGTCCATTCTTTTGGACTCCATGCTTTTCATGACATCAGGTCATTATCCTATATGCTATCTAGCACTGCTCCCTGAGCCTACATTGCTATATTCTTTTTTCCCTAGCTTGGGTAATCTTGAGGAGACTGTCTTCGAGGGTCGCATTCACCCTCTTCATCAATCATAGTCTTTTCGCCTCATCCATAACCTTTCTAATCCATCTATAATGACCTCTACCTTGCTAGACATTGGGGGCAAACCAATGTGATCTTTCTTGAGATCGGTTAATCTCTGAAAAATCTAAAAATTGGAAAAAGTCCTAAAAAAAAAATGATCATCTTGGTGAAAACCTAGCAATAGGTGCCTTAATGCATCAATAATAAAAAAATCAAAAAATACAAAAATACAAAAAAAATTGCAAAAATTTGAAAAAAAGGATGGCGACAGAGGCATGCTTACAAGGTTTTCAATGATCACCTCAATTAATCAAGACCCTATCACTTGGGGAATCTCATCTTCATCGCATCAAATCAAGTTGAGATTATCATAAATCAAAAGCAACCCAATCAATTGTCTTATACTGTGATGGACACACTCAAAACAAGACAAGATCGGTCTTATACGAGTCATTCATTACTGAAACCAGGCACATTGATCAAATTGGCTTCATCGCTTCAAATCAAGTCAATTTTTGCTAAATATCATCTCTACCATGTACGTGAAAACCTGGTAAACAGGCACCTCTTGTACTCAGTGCTCCATCCATCAATGTTCAGTCTTGGCAATCCTTTACTTTAGTTTGTACATCTCTTTCAGTCACTTTCGTGACACTCTGGTTCTTCTAAGAACCCTCCTAGCTTGAAACTAATCTAGAGTCATAACGTGGGGGAAATCAAATCAGATTTTTCCTCGCAGTATGAGTCAAGTCAGTTATCATTGTTTGCTACTTGGGGCATGGGTCCCCAATTTGATCACATCTTTGGTTTACACCAGAGTCAGTAATCTTGTCATTTCTTAAGGACAACTTGCTATTGACGCAAACAGGTGTTTCTCCACACCACAACCAATAGTGTTTCTTAACACTATCTTTGGACACATCTGTGTTTCTTAACACACATTGGATATCACAAACGTAAACAAAAGATTGATAGCAATCAAACACAAATCACTCACAAGCACAACGGTGTTTCTCAACACCTCATACATATATACATCCAAAAACATTGAAAAAGGTTGAAGTATGGTGAACTTCTATTCTTATGCTATTTGTTCTCATTGATTTTGTTAATCATTTCTTTGTCTACTACTTGTTGGTGTGGTTCCGATGATCTGACAACGTCAAATAATTAGGGTGTATGTGGTAAGAGCTCCTGCATTAAGGCAGAAAAGCCTCACATCCCTTGATCCTCTTTATTTGTACGCCAAGGTGAGGTCGGAACTATCTCTTTGACTGTTATTTATCTGTTTGTTTACACAAGCGTGCACTCGTGGTTATCTTGGCTTTGAATGCCTCGATACTGGTGTGCTCTTGCACTATCAAAAATGGAAACAATATTTAGGTCATCTTGGCTTTTGTGCCTCGATGCTTATGTTAGTTTCCCATATCTTATCTGATGAAAGTCATATTCATATTCTTATGGTCGCAGTGGCACCAGTAAGGATTGTATCGACTCCGATGTTCCAAAAATGCTCAATGATGAAAATTTTCAATGCTAAAGCTCAGTGACTACACCTTAGGTTGCATTCATGTTAGTCTTGCATCTGCATCTGCATAGTGTTAAAATCAGCATAATAACTTTATCTCTATCCAATGTGAAGGATCTGAGATTCTAATTGATCAATCTTCTCATTGTCAAGTGGTCATTTGTATGTGAGCATGACACCCCTTGCTAAATCAACTGTCCTGATTCTATTTTCAGGATCAAAATCAAAATCTAAATTTGAGCACCTGCGCAACCAATAGAAATCTCTCATGCTTTTCTTCTCATCAATCCATGTATCTTACTTTTGGTCAATCTGGGTCAACTGGACCTCTCATCAAGTACAAATTCTGTCCTAACCACATGGGACCTCTTTCTAATCAGATCAGTTTCTTCCTAAATTATCTAATCAATCCAATTGTTTCTCATCACTAGGGCACCTAGCCATATTTTGATTTCGCTCCCGAGGGGACAGGATTAGGACATCAACATTCCAGTGATCACATCCTCAATCAAAACCCCATTGCTTGGGGCATCTCCACTTCATCGCATCAAATCAAGTTGAGATCATCTTAAATCAAAGGCAACCTAATCAATGGTCTTATACAGTGGTGAATGCACTCAAAACCAGACAAGATCGGTCTTATATGAGGCAATCATTATTGAAACCAGATACATTGATCAAATTGGCTTCATCACTTCAAATCAAGTCAATTTGCTTGCTAATCAAATCTCTTAATGGTAATTAGTTTCATCGCTTCAAATCAAACTGGTTATACTTTCAAACCAATCAAAAAGGTTTAAGAGTTCCTGACAGATGTTTAGTTTCATCGCTTCAAATCAAACTGAGCATTCTGTTTTATATCTTTTAATTGATCTTCATCCAATCAAGCTTGAAGTCAGTATTCTTCTTCAAAAGAATGGTTTCATCGCTTCAAATCAAACTATTCTTGATCTCATCAATAACATTTCTTTGAATCAATGCGCTGATCGCACATCAATTCAAAGAGGGGCAAATGTAATCACCTAAAAAAAGGTCACATAAACCCTAGACCCTCAATCTTAGCAATTAATCAAGAAACCCTAATCTTGATTATTCTAAGTCCTAAATCAAACAGGCAATTCATCACATTCAAACTGATCTGACCTAAACCCTTGGTCCTAATCAATCATCTTACTTGATTAATTAATTAATTCCTAAAATCACATTACATTGGCAAATAAACTTTATACTATTATTTAATTGATATTATGATATATTAATTAAATAAAAATTACAAAATTGTCAATTAAATCAAAAAGGAATTAAATTAATTATAAAAACATAAATGTGCATTCAAAATAATTAATTTATTAAAAATGCATATGACATCATCAAATTTAGTTAACTGATTTATCAAAATGGAAACAATCTAGTTCAACTCAGTTAATTGATTCTCCACTATTTATCATTTTGGATACATTTTAGTTAACTGAAAACTAAATATGGAAGTTTCCAAAATAATTGATCAGTCAGTTCAGTCAACTGACTCTCCCGACCAATCAAATTACTTGCACATGGATTGTGCTTCTTTAATCGAATCTGAGCCACTCTTTTTGTTCGATCTCGACCATCGATTCAAGAGAGATTTCTATAAAAGAGAAACTCTTTTCCCTCACAAAGGACCCTAATTTCTGATTTAATGTTATTATACTGCATTTTTATATTAGCATTCTTAGCATTATCTCATTTAGCTAATATTGTTGTTTACTTTTATTCAAGCATGCAAACTTAATTTAGAGCACACTTTCAATTTGGGTTTAAAACTGAATATTAAACATTTCAATTTGGTGCTCTAAAACTGAATCATAACTAGCTTGGATTAACAGAAAATCTGCATTTGCATTTGCATTTGTATTTAGTTTAATCAATCATATAGCTCTAAATCCTTTATCTAGGTCTTCGGTGTAGTCACTGAGCTTGCGATGATCTGAGAGCAAGCTCATACTCCTGCCTACTAGAAGGCAACAAGTCGACTCTTTCAGACATACAGGGTGAATGAATCGATATTCATTTCTGTATGAAGCTAAAGTATAATGACCATGTTGAAGTGTACTACTAAGTGAGAAGGCCACTTTTAGCACGCACACTATGAAGTGTTACCACTATAACCAGATGAGACATCCTACATATAGATTTCCAGAGAAGGGTACTAATTCTCAAGGAGGTGATAAAAGGGTGAATTATGTCCAAAAAGAAACTAGTGATGGAAACAAACACCCTTGGATTCCCTTATAACAAGAAGAAGGTGAGAATCTTATGATAAGAAGAACTCTGATTAAGGAGTCAGTAAAAGAAGAGCCTAGTCAAAGGAGATCACTATTTAGGGTGAAATGTAAGATGATGGGGAAAGTGTGTAGATTCATTATAGACTCAGGGTATACTGACAATATAGTGTCAGAGGAAGCAGTCAGCAAACTTAAGATGATAAGAATAACCCACACCAATCCTTAAGAAGTCACCTGGCTAAACAAAGGGCAACATGTCATTGTCAATGACAAAGCTTGGGTGGAGTTTTCAATTGGGAGGTATAAGGACAAAGTATTGTGTGATGTGAAACCCATGGATGCATGTCACCTACTCCTAGGTAGACCATGGAAATTTGATAGAAAGGCCATGCATGATGGTGCAAAGAATTCTTATTCTTTCAAGAAGGACCATGTGACATTCAAAATACAGTCACTATTGGAGGATGTAAAAATGAAGTCATTTCGTCCCAATGTTCTCATGGTGAGTGAGAAAGAGTTCTTAGAGGCCTTAGAAGAAGGAGAGGTAGTTGGTTTTGCACTGGTGTTGAAACCAAAGGAAGAAAGTACTGACAGAACAATCAAGAATACAAAGTTACCAAAAGAAGTGCAGGAGCTGTTGCAGAAGTATGAAGGTATTTTTAGTGATGGAAAACATCATCCCTACCCCCTAAGAGGTCAGTAAGCCACCAAATAGACCTAATCCCTAGAGCTACCCTTCCCAAAAAGCCTGCATATAAGATGAATCCTCAACAAAATGAGGAGATAGCTAGACAAATTCAAGAACTCCTAAGCCAAGGGTTGATTAGGAAAAGCATTAGCCCTTGTGTCGTATCCACTATCTTAGCCCCTAAAAAGGGAGGAACATAGAGGTTATGTACTGACTCCAGAGCAATAAAAAAAATAAGCATTAGGTATAGGTTCCCTATCCCTAGGATAGAAGATGATGTAGAGTGGGTAGGTAGGAAGCCTCCAAAAGAACTCAAAAGGGCAATATACCCTTCAATACCCAACTCAAAAAGGCAAAAGTGCTCCACACCTATCACAAGTGTAGGAAGGACTTGGTCCAAGGTTATCACAACCCAATACCCCAAGGGCAACCTACTCACTATGTCTCACCAAGTCTAAAACACCAACTACCAAGGGTTGGCTCTTAAGCACTTATCCCAAATTATCAACAATACCCCACAAACTGACTCTAAGGACCAGGGGTGACCCACACTCATAGATGTGGCCTATTTAGGTCCCTAAGACAAGGATTCCATCATCCTATTAAGTATATGCAACCCCTTCAACATAGTTTCTTTAGAAACCCTCCTAGACGCTTGTAGCCTTTTCTCAAAGGATTTTTGTTCTTAAACAAAATAATTCCACACAACCCCTAGAAAAAATTAGGGATTCAGATACCCTTTATGGCCTAAGGTCTTATACTTAAGAACCAAAACACGAAGGTGAAGGAAAGAAAAGAAAACACACAAAAAGTGCTTCTTTAATTATGCCTAATTAGGTCAGCACTTACACTACAAGTACTCCTTCCTTGCATCCAATTCCCAAAAAAATACTTGGATCATGTGAGGGCATGTATAAGGGTCTTCTACACCGATTTAGGGCTCTTTATGAATCCCCAAACAAAAGTTATGTTGACTGTCCTCATTCAGTTAATGGTGCACACATGGGTATGTACACCTAGGGCATCATGGCGAGCCCATCTCCCTGTATTTTGACAAACCTATCCTTCATAGTCTTCAAGAACATAACTAAAACATGATTTCCATGAAGGGTCATTGAATTCCCATGGTGGAAATTAGAAATACACTAAATTCTTTGTGAAACCTTGATTTAGGGCCTACAAACCAGGCAGTGGAATTAAAAATTCAGTAACTTACAAAATACGATTGATCAACACATGAGACCAAGTGAAAATGGAAGAAGATTCACAAGACCAACTTTTGGTGTCAGACTTCCATGCAAATCTATCCGTACTAATCCGTACTAACCAACTATTTACGGGATTTACAGAGAAATGGTTGTTCTTTATTAATTTTCAATGCCAAATTACATCATCATCCTACCACCTGCCTAAAAGGGCTTATGTAGTAATTCCCAATGGTTAACTCACATTTTTCAACCAACTAGCCATTTGGGAATGAGTTTTACAAATATTGACAAAATTTGTCAATGTTGCTCAAAAGTTGCTTGACAAATTTTTGAGCAATTTTGCAATATTTTGCAATTTTGCATAATAGATGACCAAAGTTGGTCCAAACCATTATTTAGTGATCCCTAATGGATGAAAACATGAAAAATATGAAAATAGCCTATATTTTAGGTTTTGGACAATAGTTGACCAATAGTTGACCAAGGCCTCATAGAATGCCAATCTTGGAACTAGGTCTTATAGAAGATGTCCAATGAGTAACCTGTTAGCTATTTTTCCTTGACCTTGTCAGAGAAAAGGCTAATTAACAAGGATCAAACAAACCCTCCTACACTTTGAGCTCATAGGCTCAGGCAGGTATACCTATTGGATTCACTTCTTTCAGTGAATCATGAGACGGATTCCTGCCCATCACACTTGATATAATAATCATTCACAGCTCTTTAAACAGAAAGGGAAAATGATTTGAATAATTGATTGATGAAGAAACTACAAGACAGACCAGAGACCAGTGCCTTATCTATT
>MU228364.1:416280-428002 GCA_018584345.1 Thuja plicata | reverse complement strand
TTCACTAGAAATATATGGATTTCAAGAAGAAGCTCTGGTCTATTTATAATCCTTCAACAGGTGAGTTGATAATTTAAACTTTTCTCTTAGTATTTGATGCGAATTTTGAGAACCCCATTTCATAAAACAGTTTATAGGCTAGTGAAATAAGATCAATTTTTTTCTTATAATCATAATCTGTTTACATGAATTTATGTGGGTGATTCTTGTGGTGGATTTGCAGGTGGCATTTTGGATTGATTTTTTGGGTTTCATTCTCGGGATTATATATGCTTTGTATGCTCTTGTTGGATGAAAAATTCCAAATCCATAAAGAGTCCTTGCGCTTTTGGGTTGGGGTCGTTCATGGTGCAGTTAGTCTTCGCTGTAGATCTAATTTCTATGGGCAACATAGGCGATGCCAAAGTGGGGGAGGGAGCTAATAATAGTAGCAGTACCGGTTTGTCTTGTTTCCCAAAGGCTGATTCAGACACCCTGCCCTTTCATACAATCCAAGGAGAATCATGAATGCGCTTTTTGAGACTGTTTGGGAGCTCATAGAGCTAATTGTAGATTGCTCATACATACTATAGACTATTTTATCTTTTATAAAAGGTCAGAATTTCACAGGAATTTATCTCTGCACTCTCCATCTTTCTACAACAATTTGTGGCTTAAAATATTAATGTTCCATGTTGCCCTATAAAGTAAATGTTGCCCATTTTGGATTAAGTCTGCCAAGTTTGGTTTAAGAGTTTATGTGGAGTTATTGCATTGCAAAGCCATTCAGAGGAATAATGGGATCAAATCCTCAGGTATGGACGCCAGACTACGAGCTTTTCCCATCATGCTTTAACTGCAGCCTGCCTTCTGTTTGCGGTCCGTATGGCGTCTGCTCCAACGGATGACCAGGGGGATTGCCCATTTTTGTTCATTCATTTTGGGAGTTTGTTGTTTTGTTTTGAGGTCATGAAATGGAAATGTAGATCTGACAATTATTTTGTAATTTAATCTAAGAAGAAGATTGTACTTGATCATGAATATGAAATGTATTTGGTTTGTGCAATGCATTCCTGCTTCTTCTCCACAACCATCGCCTGCACAGCTCATCAAACCCACATCTAGAGCTATGGGTAGCACTGGTAGTAGTTATGAATAACCTGGTTAATGATGATTTGTAGGTAGTGCCAAACGGTTGATGCAAGCCTGAGACCCCTGCGGGAGACCTATTAGACCATTTACTATAGCAGGTTTACAAAACAGAGCACGACAAAAAATTAGGTAGGCCAACACCCTTGGCTTCCCCGAGTATTTGGGTTTCCTTGGTCAAGAACTTGGTGCCCACTGCACCATTCTAACAGAGGTCTTTGTAAAAATTGTCAAACATCTCTCGTAGGCGAGAAATACAATGCATCTAAGGATCCTCTGGAAATTGCTGAAACTCCCCCAAATTAATGATTTTCTTCAACAAATCCTTCATCTTATTCAACAGCTTCATGAACCCCACATCAGCCTCCCACAAGTTGCATAAATGTCGAGGGAGGCTGCTAAGTTCAGATTTTTATTTCCCGAGCATGTCGTTAATTTTGTTGCAGATTTGTGGGAGCATAGCGTTGATGGTCATGGCTTGGATGCGCATCAGTTTCCTATTACTTTATTAAATCCCCCGCCATGGAAATAAAGGAGAAGGGGTAGTTTGGAGATAGTGGCAACTGGAAGGTAGATTCTGAACCAGATGCCATGTTCCTCGTTTATCACAACATCTCTGCTCGCAACACTGCCATCTTCAGAAGGAGGAAAATTGATGACCAGATGGTGGTCTGTGCGAAGGATCGATCCATCGTCGTACAGTTTAAGGGCCCCCACAATGTCTTCCACCAAACTTACTTTGTACGTTCTCACAGCTACGTGTAAAGTGAATAAAGTGAAAAAAATGATGAACGGTGAGGATGATTTGAATGGTAGTCATTGCCCTCTCCAAGACTACCAGCCATTGGATGAACAAATCAGGCCGGAGCTTTCCAAGAGGGAAACGCCTACGGTGTAAATATGCTAGCTAAAGTGGGGTCAACATGTAATGGCCTAAATTTTACACCCTAATGTAAAAGCCATTTTCGTGCTTTATCCCCTTTTATTCTAAGACAACTCTATCACCCTCATCTAGCCATGTCATTTACCAAGTCATGGCTCAGCCAAAAATCAGCCCTGATGGCACCAGACACGTACGCGTTGCATAGACGTTTGTGCACCATGCTCGCATATGTGAATCTGGAGACGCAGAGACAACCATTGGAGTGTTACAAATCTTCCAACCTGCGGTTGTAATGCACCGAAATGATGGCTTCCTCTACGGATTCCATTTGGGTTTGATAAAGACCCCATTTTGCATGTCCTTTTCCCTCTCTTGCACTCTTGGGATCTCTCACTCGAACTCACATACTTTTAAGCCTTCAAAACAATCATCTTGCACTTCCACATTCACACTATTTGTAGGTTTCCACTATTGATGAACGTTTTCAAGCATTCAAGATCTCACCTTCAAGTTATCAAAACACATTTGGGATTTTCACTCATACTCTAGGAGTTATCTACTTCCACATTTTTGTGTCTTTGAGCATATATCTGCTATATCTCATTTTCTCTTTTATATTATTGCATACTTCCTCCATTATTAGTTATATATCACCGTATTGTTCATGTCTATCGGTTGTCCATGGAGGTGGAAAAACCCAAGTAGGGGTTTGACTGAAGAAAGCCTCTCAAACGACCCGTCATTTTCCCTTGTTTGTGTATGTGCAGGTTTTCTTCACTGCGAGTTTGAAGGTTTGGAGGACTCATTTGGAACACATTATCAACCACTAAACCAGGTTTTCCATTCCTATTCTACTCTCTTTTTATTTCATCATATATAAAATGCATGTCGTTTAATCTCATATAATATATTTAGTAAACATTTAAAATCCATATATTTTTTGTTCTTCTTTCATTTTAAGCATCCCGCATAGCTCTAATTTATTTCTTTTTCATTCTGTTGCTTGTCGTGATTGTTATTCTATTAGATTAAATTCTATTTTTGCATCTTTCCACTTCATTCCTATTAAATTTGTACCCTGTCTGTACGTGACGCCAGTGCGCCGCGCTGACGTCCTCCAATTGTGCTTCTTTCCTACAGTCACGCTGTAGTCCGAGACAATGAGCTGATCGCGGGTTTCGTGGCTTGTCTGTGGTTCTCGGTCCATTCGGTTTCCATAGTCGAAATATTTTAATCTTATCATTTAATCGCTCAATTTACATTCAATCAGATAAATCCACACTTAGATGCATACTTTATCGACCATTTGATTAATTAGCTTCACATCCATATTAATCACACAATCCAAACCTCTCATCGTAGTGTCTGATCTACCTGGCACTCCTAGCCGAGACTGTGAGGTGGTTTGTAGGAAGTTGTGCATCCCTTAGGGCTCGTTTGGTTGGCGGAATTTGTGCATGCTGGAATTGCTAATTCTGGAATTGAATCCATTCTAGGTTTGTGCTATTCTCAAAATGAATTCTAGAATATGGGCTTGTCCTGTTTGGTTCACCTGGAAGATGACTGAGAAGATGCAAATTCTGCGTTTGGTTCCACACAACTAGAATAGAAATTGGAATTTTCTTTTTGTACACATACACATCACACATACACATATATACACACACATATGTGTATACACACACATGTGTATATATACACACATATATGCACATGTGTGTATATATACACGCACACACGTGTGTATATACACGCACACACGTGTGTATATACACACGTATGCATGCACACGCACACATATATACACATACATGTATGTATATACACATGTATACACATACTTGTATGTGTATACACATGTATACACATATACACAGATGTGTATATATATACACACATACACACATGTGTGTGTATACACACATATACACATATATACACACATTTGTGTATATATATACACATATACACATATATACACACACATATACACACATATGTGTATATACATATGAATATGTATATACACATATGTGTATATATACATACATATATATACATGTATGTATATATACACACAAGGGTATATACATACACATGTATATTCACACACATGTGTGTATATATACACACATGTATATATACACATACATATACACATGTGTGTATATATACACACATATACACATGTGTATATACACATATGTGTATATACATGTATGTATATACACTCATGTGTATATATACATACGTGTATCTATACTATATATGTACATGTGTGTATATACACTCATATATATATACACATGTGTATATATACACATGTGTATATATACACATGTGTATATATACACACATGTATATATATATATACATCCTGATAGCAATAAAATATTAACACAAAAATGGGAATGAATTTTCCTTCACAAAATAATACTCTCAATTCCAATTCCAATTTTTAATTCCAATTCCAGGTCTAGAGGGGGAATTGTGGAATGCTCAAAAAGGCCCAAAATTAGAATTCACATAACCCTATTCCTATTTTTCATTTTGGAACCAAACACTGAATTCGACAATGCCAGCATGCCGGTATGCCAATTCCTAGTCAATACCTAGAAACAAACGGGACCTTAAGGCTTTTATCGACCCCTAGGTTGGTGCATTATTTTATTCCCCATAATTTCAATGATAAAAATTACTCCATACACAAAATCTAGGGAAAATTCCCTTCAACCTATCAAAATACTCGGAAGTAGAGTAAAAAAGAGAGAAGAATCAAGTATTGAATCAGAACCTCTTCATCCATGATTACCTAGTTATACGCAAATGAATTGATTTCATTTCATAACATCATTAAGACCCTTTCTATCCACCATGGTTAGCTATGTAGATTTCTTAACTCCAAAAGCATCCTGGAGATTGCATCACTGCCAGTCAGGCGCCTATAGACCAGACGAGGTTGTCGCTGTAATTCTCACGGAGATTGCTCTACTTTCAACAAATTATTCTTTTGACACCTATCTTCCCAAAGCCAATCATTTGATCTTTTTTCATCATATCTTCTTTTCTTTTCTCTTTCTTTTGATATTGCATTTATTTATTCTCTATTGGCTCATAAGCAATGAAGCTCACAAAGGGTTTGATAATTATAGTGGTGTTTAAGCAAAATTTAAAGTTTTTCACTAAGTGCGACTTCCACTAAAGAATCATTATGACCTAGAGCAATTAATAATGTTTGAAAGATATAGTAATCACATAATTCTGATGTTAAGACACAATAAATGATTAAACTTTCATGTCAAGAACACATCCTAACCAAATGAGTTGGAAAAGAACAACCTCATATTCTAAAGCACTTCACAAATAGTTATCCAAGAAATGGACTGAACATAACTAATTAAAGATGCTAGAGTGTGCTTAAGGTGTACCTCCTTTCTCACCACAATGGGAAGCCTCTAAAGAAAACCTACTTTGACAAAAAAAAATTCAATGGACAAGACTCAAAAGACCTAAATATGCACAACTGCAAGAATGATTTGTTAGGATGCGCAAGAGTAACATGGCATTAGTCATGGTTCAAGGTCTTGCAAATTTATCTTTAAACTCAGAAAAATATTCCTTCAAAATGCATGTTTCAAATTCAAGAAAAACTTCATGAAAGATCAACAATAGGGGAAACTCATATGGGCTATGATTAATCCATAAACACATTGTCTTTCCTAGATCTCCATAGTCAAATTCATAACCTTCAAAATAAAGAGTAAGGAAAGAGACAATACAGTGTTCTTTGTTCTCAGGCAAGAATTCGTGTGTATCACCCACTACTTCATCAGGATATCGAACTTGATGAAATATCACCCCACTTGTATCTGAAACATGCAAATCATCTTCACATTCCATTGCGGTCTTGTTGTGTTGTGAACCAGATTCAACTAGAAATTTGGAAATATGGAACATTCCACTCGCTAGTTCTTCTTTTACCTTTAGTGATGGGTGTAGCACCAACCCAAATTGCTCTTCATATTCTTCTTTTTTCATGGCAATTTTATCATCGCCTAGTGTTTCTTCTTGTGCAATTTCTTCTAAAATCTCTTTTTGGATCTTGAGTAGTGGATCTAGCACCATTTCGAATTGGTTGTCCGATTTTGCTTGCATTGTGGTGGCCTATCCATAATTTGATGTTTCATCTTATCCCAAGACACTTAACAGTTCCTAAATCTTAACAATATGTGAATGCACCTCTTTGGCAATGATTTCTCATTTTGGATACTCCTTTTGTTGCAAGATCAAATGTTGATAAAAAAATTCTCTTTAAGGAGAGGTACTAAAATAATTTTCTTTGTCATGTAGTTGTCTTTCTTCATTTGTAACAATTTGATTTGATCCCTATGCGTTGATGCTTCCAAGCATTGAATATGACTTGTTATTTTTTGAAGGTCTTGAATGGCTTCTTTGATCTTGACTCCAACAACTTCTTCTTTAGGCGTGATGTAGGAAAAATCTATATCCGCTTAAATGCTTGATTCAATTTTACTATCTTCTTCTAATTATCTTCCTTCACAACATCATAACATTGCAGTGCTTTTCTCTTTTGATACAGGACTAGGATGCTCATTCCAAATGCATTTCCTTGGTATTCTAATAATCTGAATTGACATCTAGCTTGGTTGATGATATTTTCACATAGTGGACAAGTGAATTCTGAGTGAGGTACATTGTGAAGCTGACACCAACAGGGAAGTAACACTCGTTCAAGTTGTATATTACCAACCTCAATTTGAATATGAATCCTCAACTTGAATCTTGAGAAAGGATCATTTCCATTGGGCCTTATGCATAATTATGGATTTGGCACATCCTAAAAGAATATCTTCCATTGAAACACTAGATCTATCCTTCACAAGAAGGTCAAGAAATTCATCACCTCATGCTTGGTAGTCTCACGAATGCAACACCTCCCTGGTATGGTGAACTGAGACAAATTCACGGGGTGCAATTTTGTGTTCAAATCCTCTCGAATCTCAAAAATATCCACTATGAAATTGTATTGATGGAAAGAAATATGAAACAACCGCTCATCCATCAAGACGTATTTCTTTTTGGATTTTTCTATTTTTTTAATTTTTTTGGGATTTTTTTTTACTTTTTCACCCTTTTTTTGGAATTTTTGATATATGAGAGATCTAACAAATCTCTTATTTGACAATTGAAAGTTCATATTGGTTCCAGCCGATTGAATTTATTCATTTGATGATTCAGATTTTGGAAAATTTTGATCGTCAATGAATGATTTGATGTTTGGTGCTCCCTCGAGTGCCAATTTTCTAGATGGGTGTTTTATGACCACACCAACACAAAATAAAGTGCCAATAGACACTTTAACCTCTCTTGAACAAATGCCCCTCATACACTAAGATTGAAAATATTATAGAGGCGACTCTAAGGTTCCTACTGTGAACATGCGACTTTATGATGAATATGAGCTCATTTGGTTTGATGTATGTTGGTAACACAAAAGGGACTTACATTTGAATCTTTCTTCAGTTCTTTATTACTATGGATGTAATTTCTTCATTGAATATTGCAATCTCATGGAGCTTCTCCTTTGAATGGACACAACTGAAATGAACTGAAATTAAAGGGGAAGAGATTTAGAAGGATCTAAATCTACTCCTAACAACAATGATATCAATGGATAGTGTTCTAATGGATGAATTGCAAAAAACCAAGTTCTAATTTGTAAGTTTACAAACAGCTCCAAAAGATCCAGTGCAATCTGCCAAGGGTTAAGAAAATATTTTTCATATCATAATTAATACCATCATAAAAAAAATGCACATTCGATGATCAAAATTAAACATCCATAAAAAGGGGCCTATACTAACTTTACATTGTAACTTATATTGATAAGATGAAAAAAGTATGAGCCATGTAAGTTCATCAAACATTGTTACATTCTCCATTGAAATCAAAGTACTTCATCTAACAATTGAGAAATTGGAAGAACACCAAGAAACAAGTTGAAATAAACATGAATATACCATATATTCAATAAAATCAAATTTTATTTCTCCAAGGTTTACAACAATGACTTCTCCTTCTCTGAATCTACTCCTACTCTAAGCAAGAGATCTTCACTTCTAATGAGCTAACTATTATGAATTACAAATGAGAAGAAATGGCCTTTTATAGAGATCCTTCCACAAATGAAAAACCAAGATCGATTTGAAATCTAGGGATAAGATTACAAGATGGAACCCTAATTAGGGTTTTACTAACAATGACTTTTGTGGTTGTAAGATATAAAATAGGGGGTTTTTAATATGTATGGTGTTGGAAAAGGATAAGGTGGTTTGATTGATAATTATTGTTTGATTTAATTAAAGTGTGTTGAATTCCTTAACCCTACTTTACACTTACTTGAATTTGATTGATTGTGTATTGCGATTGTGATTAGGGAGAAGATAAGATGCTCCTTTTATATCCTCAAATGCACAAATGGGAGATCCAAGTTGATCAACCCAAGGGAAGGACTAATGCACAAATGAATCAACTATTTAAAAAGGAGAATAACAAGAAGGATATCTTAAATTCTGTTAATTGATTAAATGAACATGTTTGATTATAGTAATTGAAAAGGATAGGAAGAAGAACCAACCTTACAAAATTGTAGATCAAAGAATGTTGTTTTCTGAGGTCTGTAGACTATTTCTGGAATAACTGACAGTTGATCCCAAACCAGAACGCAGAGACGAACAAAACCCAGAAATATTTTTTCGTTCTGATGTCGTCTTATGAAAAAGGTCGACCTTGACCCACAAATCTCAAACCTGACCCAATAATGTCGACCCTGACCTGCACAGGTCCGACAGAGAATCTGTTCATGTCGTCTAAAAGAAAGCCGAAAAGGGTATCCAGATCTGGTCTCAAATCTGCTATTCTGAACCTATACCTGCAAGAAAAAGAGGATTGTTTGTTGTGGGGGAAGGGTTTGCCTTAGTCAAACCCCAATTTAGGAATCAACCTTGAAATCAATAAAGTATAGAATGCTAGCAAGTAGTAGAATTGAATCTAACAATGAAGCTATGATATTCAATAGATATGCAATTATGATTCAAATGTAAGAAAATATGTAAGTATGAAAGCATGGGCTTTAGAAACCATAAACCTTCATGATTGTATGCTTGAAATCCACCTTGAAGAGAGGATGAAATAGTCTTGAGGATGCACAAAGGATCTTGAAGGAAGATCACACCACCATGATGGCTAGATCTAGGGTTTGAATGATGAATCTTGAATGTTTGCACCTAATCCCTTCAAAGGCTTGAGAGCTTGAATCCTTGATCTTCAATGGAGAACTTGAATGCTTGAGAGGAATACTTGAACACCTTGATAACTTGAAAATATGTAGAACAATGGATGCTTGAAACTTCTCTTTTTTATGCTCGATATCGCTTAGTCTCACTTAGAAAAAATGAGAGGAGAAAAACTTCCTTTTATATGAAATTAGGGCACAATATTCTAAGAAAGCCAACATAGGATAATTAAATTCAAATTATACCCATTCCCCTAAAAGAGGACCTAAATTAAATATAATTTAGGAATCAACGCTTCGGAACCCAAAACAGCCGACCCAGAAGCAAGAAAATTGAATTTTGGATGACCCTCGGCAACCGACAAGCTTCCAATTTTGAAAGGGGGACCCTGGTCAGAGTTGAGGTCGACCCTAACCTAGGTCAGGGTTGAGGTCAACCTTGACCCAGGGGCTCAAAACCCCTGGAAAATATGCCAGGTGGGGTAGAAGGTGCCCAGAAAGGCCCAATCAGGGTCCTAAACAGGCACAGAAGCAGGGGATGATGTAGAAACAGGAGGATGATATGATGGAGGTCAAAACCATCCCCTAAGGAGGGCTAAACATGCTTAACATGGAATTGATTCCATTTTAAGATGATACATTAAGCCCCCACTTTAGCAGGAGTATGGAAATTGAATGTGCTCACGGTAAAGTTAGAGGAAAAAGACCCTGGTGGATTGCAACGAGGTAGAATATCACTAAGTCAGGGATATGAGCCCCCAAACCAAGGATTCTAACTCAACATACATACATAAAGATATGGAAGTAAAGAGCGATCAATCATAGAAAACATACATGACTACATAAGTAAGACAAGAACAACACCATAGATAACATAGCTTCATGATCTAATCCTACTAGCATGAAAGCGAAAGAGAGAAAAGAGAAAGTGATTACCTCACCTAGTAAGATGCCCACCTTACTATGAATCACCAAGGGGGGAGAGCCCAAACAGGTTCACCCATAAACTGTGCTTGTAATTGTAAATGCGTCTTCTAACGGCTTTTTAAAATATCCATAGATCTACATTCTTGTATCACTATGGAATATAAAATGCGTGTCCATTCAGGATTTAGCAACTTCTTGTATCACTTATGTCCTTTCGAGGATTTATCATATTGTAAAATAAAAAGGGTGTGTATCTCTTCAGGATTTAGCAACTTGTGTGCGTTACCTTCCAAGGATTTAGCAAACATAAAAAGTAAAAATGTGTGTCTCTTGAGGATTTAGCAACTTGTGTGCATTACCTTCCAAGGATTTAGCAAACATAAAAAGTAAAAATGTGTGTCTCTTCAAGATTTAGCAACTTGTGTGCGTTACCTTCCAAGGATTTAGCAAACATAAAAATTAAAAATGCGTCTCTTCAAGATTTAGCAACTTGCGTGCGTTACCTTCCAAGGATTTAGCATGCTAAAAAATGTAAATAAATGTAAATTATAGTACAAGGGAGACCCTATATATGCCCCCTCCTTATCATGGCTAACCACTAGGAAAGATAAGGAAGAGGAAGAGAATACCTACTTCACAAGGTAAGGAGATATCTCTCTTTACAACAATGTATGCCATATTCTTAGTGAAGAGTATTGACCCTTACATATAAGGACATAAATAATCATGAAATAGATATGTCACTTATGCAAAAATGATCATCAAAGAGGAAGAGATCTTATCAACAAGAGCCCTACCAAAGAGGAGTGCTTAGGATAAAATGTCATCTTCGAAAAGCAAGAGGGACCCAAGCTTCAACCATCAAGCTCCTTGCAATAAAGAGGATGAGGAATCTTGGAATGAAGGATAACTAACTCTAACCAAAAAGCAAGGGCAAGAGTTTATAAAGAACATAATTTTGCAAAATAAAGAAGAGGTAATGACCTAGGACAATCACATCTCAAATAAGGGGGTATCAATGGTCAAAACATAGATCTTTATAAGGAAAATAATGTTTGCAACATAAAAAAATGCCACTAAGCTAAGGAAAGTAGATCCTTAGATAGAGGTAGAAGGAGGAAATACCTTGCCCCCCAGAGATGACGACAAGGGATATATCAAATTATATCAACAAAGTTATAAAAATAAGAGATATCTTTACAAAACAGATGTCCAAGAAAGAATATCATGGGTGTAAGAAGTTATAATGATAGAATGCAGAAAGAATAACCAATTATACTCAAAACAACATTCATGCTAAGAGGATAATGGTTCCTATAAGATTGGAATAGAATACCTCTTTCCCCCTAGTTTAAGAGACAAGAGGAGAAACATAGTCTAATTTGTAGAAGAATGAGGGGAATGCCCTATGTCAAAATTATGAAGAAATTGTAATACCGCTCGGGAATAAGATATAATTCCACGAGAAG
>MU228364.1:383528-415264 GCA_018584345.1 Thuja plicata | reverse complement strand
GGGGTTTTTAATATGTAAGGTGTTGGAAAAGGATAAGGTGGTTTGATTGTTAATTATTGTTTGATTTGATTAAAGTGTGTTGAATTCCTTAACCCTACTTTACACTTACTTGAATTTGATTGATTGTTTATTGCAATTGTGATTAGGGAGAAGATAAGATGCTCCTTTTCTATCCTCAAATGCACAAATGGGAGATCCAAGTTGTTCAACCCAAGGGAAGGGCTAATGCACAAATGAATCAACTATTTGGAAAGGAGAATAACAAGAAAGATATCTTAAATTCTGTTAATTGATTAAATGAATATGTTTTATTATAGTAATTGAAAAGGATAGGAAGAAGAACCAACCTTACAAAATTACAGATCAAAGAATGTTGTTTTCTGAGGTCTATAGACTGTTTCTGGAAAAACTGACAGTTGATTCCAAACTAGAACGCAAAGACGAACAAAACCCAGAAATATTTTTCCGTTCTGATGTCGTCTTATGAAAAAGGTCGACCTTGACCCACAAATGTCAACCCTGACCCAATAATGTTGACCCTAACCTGCACAGGTCCAATAGAGAATTTGTTCACGCTGTCTGAAAGAAAGCCGAAAAGAGTATCCAGATCTGGTCTCAAATCTGCTATTTTGAACATGCATCTGCAAGAAAAAGAGGATTGTTTGTTGTGGGGGAGGGGTTTGCCTTAGTCAAACCCCGATTTAGGAATTAACCTTGAAATTAATAAAGTATAGAATGCTAGCAAGTAGTAGAATTGAATCTAACAATGAAGCTATGATATTCAATAGATATGCAATTATGATTCAAATGTAAGCAAATATGTAAGTATGAAAGCATGGGCTTTAGAAACCATAAAAATTCATGATTTTATGCTTGAAATCCACCTTGAAGAGAGGATGAAAGAATCTTGAGGATGCACAAAGGATCTTGAAGGAAGATCACACCACCATGATGGCTAGATCTAGGGTTTGAATGATGAAACTTGAATGTTTGCACCTAATCCCTTCAAAGGCTTGAGAGATTGAATCCTTGATCTTCAATGGAGAACTTGAATGCTTGAGAGGAAGACTTGAACACCTTGATAACTTGGAAATATGTAGAACAATGGATGCTTGAAACTTCTCCTTTTTATGCTCAATATCGCTTAGTCTCACTTAGAGAAAATGAGAGGAGAAAAACTTCCTTTTATATGAAATTAGGGCACAATCTTCTAAGGAGGCTGACATAGGATAATTGAATTCCAATTAGACCCATGCCCCTAGAAGAGGACCTAAATTAAATATAATTTAGGAATCAATGCTTTGGAACCTGAAACAGCCGACCCGGAAGTGGGAAAACTGAATTTTGGATGACCCCCGACAGCCGACAAGCTTCTAGTTTTGAAAGGGGGACCCTGGTCAGGGTTGAGGTTGACCCTAACCTAGGTCAAGGTCGAGGTCGACCTTGACCCAGGGGGTCAGAACCCCTGGAAAATATGCCAGGTGGGGTAGAAGGTGCCCGAAAAGGCCCAACCAGGGTCCTAAACATGCACAGAAGCAGAGGATGATGTAGAAACGGGAGGATGATATGATGGAGGTCAAAAAAATCCCCTAAGGAGGGCTAAATGTTCTTAACATGGAAGTGCTTCCATTTTAAGATGATACAGTGGCGTATAAAAGTGGGGTCACAAGAAAGTGTGGTAAAGTGAACTAATGACAGGACAACACGCCCACTAGCCATTTAATACTCACCACTTCCAATATTCATCCCTTTATTCCTCTCTTTAAATGCAGTGGATCTAGACATATTGAATCAAAGAGCTTTGATTAGCCGATGAAGAATATTGGGCACCATGTTAGCATGTTGGGTGCCCTATATACTCGGTAACTCATCATAGGCAATATTTCTAACTACATCATTTCGTGACCAAGGTTCTTACTTAGATTAACTCTTTTGAGATTATTCCTTCTTGATCATATTCTTTCTTTCATGTACTTTCTTGGCAACTCACCCTGTTGAAATGGATTGGACTCTCTTGTCAACAATTCTGTCATTCTTGAAATCTTTTGCACTTGAACTTTCTAAATTTTGATCGTAGATTTATAGAGGAAATTCAAGATGTTGCATTCTTCCTATTTGTACTTGTAGTGCAATGTTTTGAGTCTTAAGATCCTGGACTTATTCACCTTGAACTAGATTTTTTGGAAATGGAATTATAGAATTTTAAATGTCTGGAATTTGAATGCCCTAAATGATATTTTTCCTTAGACTAGATTTCTGATGAACTATAACTGATTGAATGTTTGAAGATGTTAAGTTGATGATCACCAAGACACAGAAAGTTAATGCAAGAAATTAAATCAATTAATGTATTGTATTTTCATTGATGTCAACTTGATATAATCTCTATGGTCATGTACATACTGCTAAAAGACTTCAAAGAACCAATGAATCAAAGGTTATGCTATCAGTAATGTATAAAATTTAAGTATTCACAAAGTGACTGTATACACCGATAGACAAAGTAAACCAACGAGAGAAAAGTCACATTGTTACCCGACGAGCAAAAGCACATCATTATCGACAAGCAACATCACAGTGTAACCCGACGAACAAAATTATAGTGTAACCCGACAGACAGATTTACAGTGTTGCCCGACGAATAGACAATAGGATGGAGATCCTGAAGACAACTGAAGTCTCACCGACAGAACAGTCAGTTGTCACCGGTGACTAACTGAAGTATTGACCGACAAAATAAAGAGTTCAGAAATGACAAAAGGCTTAGTTGTCAAGAGCTAAATATATATTTAACTTGTACTTATCATTGTTTTAATCGACAAGATAAAGCCATAGATAAGTAAAGGATTTAAATTTGTTATGTCCAGTTGGCAAGAAGATCTCTACGAGATAAAATAAGAGTTTTTTCTTTAAATCTAATTGGAAAGAATTGTGGATCACACCAAGATCAAGAAAGCCAAGAAACAGTGAAATTCTGTCTATATAAGAGACAAGATAATTCAATGCGAATTAGGGGAGTGACAAGAGAATAGATGCTGAAGAGATCCTAAAGGAGAAGAAAGTCTTCATTCAGACCTGATCAATCAAGCTGAGGAAAGAGCTAAATTCTGCAGACACTGATGAAAAGTGATACAACATCACAGAGTAGAACAATGTGGAGAAAAGGTATTGAATTGATAACATTGATCAGAAAGTTAATGTACTTACAATAGGTCTAAAAATCTGCAATTCTAGTTGTATATGTGAACAGATCAATTTACTATTTCAATTTAACCATTGGAGCATCAAGTCTCTTAACCGAGCAGGAGTTAAAAGTCTTTTCTAATTGAGATACATCCTAAGGAGTATCAAAAAGTTTGATCATACAAAGTAGCATTGGATATGCCCAATACCTATTGACAGGCCAAGTGAGTGTTTGATCAAGGATGGTAGCATTAGATGCCAGATACTAAGTGACAAACTATTCATTTAAATCCTCTATCAAGGTCACACCTAATAGTGTGTTTGTAACCTTTAACAGGGTTGGCTCTTCACCAAGCTCACTTCAGAAGAGTGAAAATTTGGGTTACCGGTCCTAGTGGTTTTTCCCTTAACAGGGTTTCCACATTAAAAATTCATGTGTCAATGTGTTTATGAGTCATTACTTTATTATTTTTCATTTCACATAAGTAAATCTAGATTGATTGGTATACACTAGTTATTTACTGTATTTTGGTAAATAGAAAGACTGCTAATCGGTAAAAATAAGAACAAGGTTTGAAAGAGTAATCCAAGCAGTAGTTATTTGTTATTAATATTTCAAGGCAATCATCTTGTAATAATGAAGATAACTAGAGGCTTATAAATGTGGTAATAATTTTTTGGGTTGATTTAAGGATTAATTTTTTAGGCCACTGATTCAACCCCCCCTCTCAGTTATTCTAACAGATTTCTTCATCCTGGATCTTTCCTGCATTGATGCCTTTCATCCTCTAACTTGTCAAGACACCATATTTCATCAAAAACATCACCTTAAACATTAAATTTCATGTCTCGTGTCATTTCTCCACCTTAGGCACATTGGAAATAAATGTTCAACTATTGTTGTCATTGAAATCAAACATTCTTGGTTTGGTAAAGGTACCTGACATGTACGAAAGTTTGTTTGGTTCTAGTAATAAAAGTGTTAATTAACAAGTTTTTTAGTAAGGATGACATCAAGTTTGAAAGACAACGAGGTTAGAATATTTGTGTCAAAGGTATGTAGTTGAATATTGTTGTATCACAACTGAAAGTGACAATGCCTTTTTGGAAGGATTTTGCTCCAGAAATGAATACTGAAGATAAGAAAGCATGTTCTAGAGTTTTTTATGATATCAGGCTCTTGGTTGTGGCATTCCTTTTTTTTTTGGAAATACATTTTGGTGTTCTAGAGACAACGTTGTTCTTTGATAATGTTATGTTCATTATATGTTCTTGTTTGTAAGTATGTTATGTTGTCTTATGACAGGGATAGCTAGAAGCCAATGTGGATTCTATTGTTGCATGTTGATGTGGTCTCTAATGTGGCATATGGATCTCTCTGCAGTATGTAGAGGTCTGGTTACTGTTGGCTTGAGGCATGGTTCTTTGGACAGGTATTTTCTACACCTTTGATTTATCTTCAGAGGTTGTTCTAATGATTTGAGATCTGACATCGAGTTATGTGTAATGTGTTCATGATCCTTCTTTCTCCTGGGTTGGATCATTCTTTTTGGTTTTGGTCTAGTGTTATAGTTATTGATGGTTGAAGCTCATATTTAGGTTCGAGTTCTATATTCAATGATTGCATCTTATCCAAATATATGTATGTAATGTATACCCATTTTTTTGAGCTGGATAGTTTTGGTATGGCCAACTTCATTTTAATATTTATTACGTCGTGACCTATTTGTAATAAGTTTGAATATGGCCAACATGTAATTTAATTGTAATAACCCTTTGGTTTGACTGATCTTGTTGTTATCCCCAATGACTTACCTTGTATATAAGAACAATGTGTAGGATGACATAAAGTAATGGTTATGATGTGAAGTGATCGAACAAGTGAAGATTAGAAAGCAGGGTTTTGAAAAGATAGATCTCAATAAAGTGTTGGTCTGACAAAATTGATTGTATTGAGTAGAATAGCTGCATTATTAGGAGTTTATTTCTTAATCTATTATGGAGGTCTAAATATTGTCCTTAATATAGTGGGTCTTGGATGTGCACTTGAGTCTTCTTTGTATCTTTCTACTTAGGCAATGGTCCTTTGTATGCAAGTCCAGAGCACTGAGCTCCTTTATGATATTGATTTTGTAAAGGCAATGAACCTTTCTGGAATAGTGAGCTCCTATCTTTGTAATCAATCTACTTGTATTAGTCATGTATCTTTGTGGGCAAGTGCTCATCATGTTTTTTCCCAGTTTGGGTTTTCCACGTATAAAATCTTAGTGTTCTTATGTTGATGTTTTCCGTTGATAACTTGCTTGTTTAAGTTTAGTAAAGCAATATTTTGAAAGATTAGATATTATTGTTTAGATTTGTTTATGCTGATTCACTCCCCTCATCTCAACATCTGGTCTGTGATTAACAATTGGTATCAGAGCAAGGTTCCTCTTAAAAATCTTAACCACCTGAGGCATATCAAGGATGGCACAAAACTTACACTTTCAAGCTCCAATGTTTGATGACAGAAATTTTCATTACTGGAAGGTCAAGATGGAAGATTATTTGGAAACATTGAAAAATGGTATTTGGGATGTCATTCAAACTGGTTTCATTCCACCGACTGGGTGAAATCTCATTGTTAAAGAAGAAAAGCAAAAAGAAGCCAATGTGAAAGCAAGGGAAATACTTATTAACAATGTATGTGACACAACTTTTGGAAAGGTGAAATGCATTAAGGGAGCCAAATAAATTTGAGAGAAGTTGATTTTGGTATATGAAGGAGATTCAAAAACAAAACAAGTGAATTAGTTAATCTGAAATATAAATATGAATTTTTAAGGAAGACGAAATATTAGACTATTTAAATCTACATATATCGAGTAATAGAAGTGCTTGATGGAATTAAAGCTACAGGAGGATAGCTATAAGACAAAGATATCATCCTTAAGATCCTATTAATCCTTCCAAAGGATTTTATATCGATGGCATGTTCAATCTAGGAAAGCAATGATTTGAATTAGTACTCAATTGATCAACTCATTGGCTCTCTCTCAACTTTTGAGATTGTTGAAGTTGAAAGAGAAAAGAGGGAAACAACTTTTTAGGTTGAAGAGGTAGACCTAGAAAATAATCAAGATGTCAAAATATGTTGAAGCTTATCTATCAAGAATATTCAAGCGTGGTACTAGAAAACACAAAGGTAAGTTACCTTTTAAATACTTTAACCGTGGAAGAATAAGACATTGTGCTAATAAATGCAGATTTAAGGATCATTATAGTGAATTTGAAAATGATGATTTCAAGAAAAGTTTTCCTAAGAAAATATTTGATGTTAAAGATAAAGAGAATTATATCCCAAAAGGAACATTCATCTAAGGATGATAAGGATATTGAATACTCCTTATTTCTTTCTATCTCTCAAAGAAAAGAAGTAAAAAGGGAGGAAATTTCTTTACATGCAAAGGTTGCTGTAGGAGCATGGATTATTGACTCTGGATGGTCAAATCATATGACCAAAGATAAGAAAACATTTGTGAAGCTGGAAAAATATAATGAAGGAGAAATCAGATTTGCAAGAGATGAATGTGCTCAAATCAAGGGCATAGGAACCATTTCAATTGATGGTAAGTGCAATACTAAAGATGTCTATTATGTTGAAGGATTAAAACATAATCTGCTAAGTGTCAGCCAAATGTGTAAGAAAGGATATGAAGTGGTATTCAAAAGTGATGGATGTGTAATTAATATTGGAGTTGATGAAAACTCAACCCTACAACTGTGTATGTGCACCAAGTTGTGAGTAAAAAAAGTGGACACATCTTTTAAAAAATTCAAAATTCATATAACCCGGTCAGGTTATTGAAAATTTGAAATTGTTCTTGGCTTGGTAACCAAGCCTAGAAAATATTATAAAAAAAACTCAATCTGCCTCAGAACTCGATCGGGTTATTAGAAACATAATATAGGGAACCTGAGAGAGAGAGAGAGAGAGAGAGAGAGAGAGAGAGAGAGAGAGAGAGAGAGAGAGAGAGAGAGAGAGAGAGTTTTCTATANAGGGAGAGAGAGAGAGAGAGAGAGAGAGAGAGAGAGAGAGAGAGAGAGAGAGAGAGAGAGAGAGATTTTCCTATACGTTGCATATATGGGCAATAATGAGTACCTATTTTATATCTTACTTGATTCAAATGGATGGCAGAAAAATGTTGATGACTAAATATGATTGCAGGTTAATTATGTGTTAGATCGCCTTAAGATCTTTCCTATGCTTTTTGAACAAAGTCAATCGGACTCCATATGTGGAAGTTATGGCTTCCAGAGCAAAGCCTATTTTAATTTCTTCATAAGTCGATCGAGTTATGGAGAATAAAATGCATAATTTTTACTTCTTCAAAACCCGATTAGGATTTGAAGAAGTGAAAATTGTGCATTTTATTCTCTAGAACCCGATCAAGTTGTGTAGGAGTTGAAGAAGTACTTTTTGCTTTTCAGAACCCGATTGGGTTATTTGAGATTTAGAAACGCGATCGTGTTATGGCTTGGGAAGAGGCTTGGAAAATGACCCAAAGGCTTGGAGGCTCATTTTCCCTTCATTTTTGTTCTTTTAGAAAATTTTTCATCTTGTAAGATGAATTCTCAACTTTATCTTCATCAGGTTTGCAATTTGTCAAGAGGGTAGCTCTATAATTTTCACCATAATCTCATACATCTTCTTAGTTTTATAACCATATAATTTTATCCATTTTTGGACAACATTAGCATAGTAAACTTTTATTTTCTTTACTAGTGCCTTGAACGTCCTCACAGACATATGTCTACCATTTTTTTAATAACTTTTGATATACTTAACCAAATTACAAATAAATTACATATTATTGTTCTACACTTGATTCTATACACTTTTAAAAAAATCATTTTTGATTATTTTGATGCAAGTTATGCCCAACGCACGAACAGGTACCAAATTTTCAGGATGTGGTCACTTCAAAAAATCACAAAAAAAAAACACTCATTAGAAAATTACAAAAAAATACACAACTTCTAGATCTCACTCTTACCTATCATCCTACCAAAGGGATTTGAAAAATACTGAATATAACTATATCTTTTGTACAATGCACGAACACAACTATGTTATATTTTTTTGAAAAAATGAGGAAAAAGTTTTTGTGCGCGCGGGGTTTGAGCCTCTTAATCTTAGCAGTTTTGAAAAAAAAACTAGTATTTTAGAAACTAGATTTAAAGTACTACAATTTTTATTTTTTACACATCTTCTTATTTTGAGTGCATGACCCTCAAACGTCTATTCCAAGTTCAGGTTTACCCAACTTCAAAAAAAATGTGTCCACTTATACCCCACTTTTTGGTTCACAACTTGGTGCACATACCCAACTCCCAAGAATCACCTACATGAAAATACTTGTCTCAGAAAGAGAGAAGAAAAAGCTATGGAGGCCAGAAACAACAGATCTGTGAAAGAGGAAACATCCTCAATAGATTCAATAATATAATACAAAATACAAGATGATTCAAGATCAATCAAAATTGATTAACAAATACAAAGAGATATAACCTTATAAAAGGTGATCAAAACCCTAAAAAGGGGAGAAACCTAGGTTGGATGATAATAATTTATAAAGAAATAAATATTATATGCCTAAAGTTTATCTTAAGTGTCTTGGATGATATCAGTTTTTGGTACTCATCATACTGTTGATATTCATGTTTTGTCACTGATGTCAACATATATTTCTATCGAGAGGACATACTTGTTACTTAACTAACAGAAGTGTACGGACACTGTACGAATGATTCAGAATGATCAAAATTGGATATATGGAGAAGGATTTGTGTTGAAATTATTCCTAAGGTCGCTTGGATTTATGTTGCATATTGCAAATGTTACAGCTGATTTGGTGAAGACTAGTTTCTGGACTGTAACTGTAATACTGGACAAAGCAGGTCTCTATGTTTTGGGTATATCATTCTGGCGAAGATAGTTTAGATGAAGCGAGCTTACTGGTGGACAATTGACATATGTTGGAATAATGGGTTGAGTTTGATTGTTGTATGATTATTGGTGATGTCAGCTGTGGCGTATATTCTGAAGAAGACCTATCTGGTGGCCGACTTCATACATGTAGCGTGTATAATGAATTGTGAGCGTGGAATGTAGATCTAGAAGTATATGTGATGGATTGTATTTGATGTTTACGTGTTTTAGGTACTGTGTGTATCTTAGCAAGGGGTTATATATTTATTTGTAATTTGGAAAGCCTTAATTGGCCGACCTAATCAATTGTTTGTATTTTAGGAAAGCTTAATTGGCCGACCTAAAGAATTATTGTAAGAGGGTATATATGTGAGATATTTTCTTTTGGAAAGATGAGGTAGAGATTGAAAAGGAAAAGAATTGTGGAAGCCGCAAAGCTTGTTGACTGCTGGATGTAAAGCAGAGCTGATTATTATACTTCATTGGAACTGACCAAGCAAAGACAATTTCTATCAGACAGCTCATTGGATTGTATATTTTCTATATACACTTGTTAGGATTGTGAATCCTTGAGGGTGGTTTTAACCTTATTTGGTAAGTATGTCTAGGCAGTGAGCCTACTAATTTTTATTGACTCCTAACAAGGTTCGTCTCCTAACAGGGACATGTACTGTAATGTTGTAATAATCTCCTAACAGGGCTAAATCTTTTAACAGGGATACTATACTCTCAATACATTATTTATGGGTGCTAATTCCCAATGGGGTTTTACCTTTAACAGGGTTTTCCTCGACAATAAATATTGTGTTATGGTGTTGGCATTTACTGTGTTATCATTTGAATTGCAGTTTTGATTTATAAAGTTTAATAATCTATATTACAACTGATTCACCCCCCCTCTCAGTTGTCTTGTGGACTGTTATACCTAACAATTGGTATTAGAGATACTGGTCCTTAGAGAGAAATCTTAACAACTTGAGGTGATCCTGAAGATGACTTACTATAGGAAGGATATTCCAAAAATTGATCCTGAAAACTTTGACAGTTGGAAGAACAAGATGAGAACACACTTACTATGTTTGGGAATTGACTACTAGATGATCACAAAGAAGACTGAAAATATAGCGACTAAGGATGAATTGGAGAAGGCTACTGAAGATGAAAAGAAGTTATTTTCAAGTAATATTGTTGCATGGGAATCCTTGATTAGCGCACTTTCTGAAGGTCAATTCATAGAAGTAAAAGACCTGGACTCTGCACATGAGATATGGACAAGATTAGAAGCATTGTATATTGGAGACAAGTTTAATAAGCACACAAAGCTACAAAACTGGAAGACAAAAATGGAATCAATGAAGATGAGAGAAGATGAGAACATTAGGGCATGTGCACAGAGGATTATATAAGTGGTTACTGACATCAAAAAATTTGGAGGCACTTTCAGTGATGAAGAAGTGATTGCGAAGATACTCAGATCTTTGACACCTATCTACAAAATCAAAGTACAGGCTATAGAGGATATTATACCTTTGACACCGAACTTTAATAGAGAGATTTTGAGCGGAAAGCTAACTAGTTTTGAGGCCAAACCTATCAACTTGACATTAAATGCTTATAATAACATGAATCCAAGGAATTTAACACTACAGACTCTAAAAACACAAAACATGCTTAAGGTAACATAAACCTAACTAGGTGATCCAAATGGACTAAGGCATCTCTAGGCTCATAAGATTGCCTAAGAGATCCTTGACCATACATACATTGATCCCGAAACCAAAATAGGATGATCCTCTAAGATCAATCCATTTATGACAAAGAAGATCCTCTAGGATCAAATAGAGACAATCATGGGTGCACTGCACCATACTCCCTAAGACAAAATTAACTCAAGTCCCTTGAGCTGGGAAATATTTTAGATTGAAACCAGTCTTCTTGATATCTTCAGGTGTTAACCAAGTAGAATCCTCCAATGAATGGTGTTTCCATTTGACTAGGTATTCATAGAAGGTGGATCTCCTGGTTTGTTTGGCTATCCTCTTGTCCAGTATGCAGTCAATCTCTTGTGTTGGTGTTTTTGGTAAATCTTGTAGCTCCTTGTCCTGTGGTGGATCTTGAGCACCTGCAATGGAGACATCAGTGACAATACCTTTGTATGGATATAGGTAAGCTACATTGAAAATGGGGGATAAGCCAATGATGGAAGGTAATTCAATTATGTATGCATTATTTCCACATTTCTTCAAGATTCTGAAAGGGCCCATCTTTTTCATCATCAGCTTGGTGTACTTTTCCTTGGGTAGTCTTTCCTTCTTCAGGTGAACCATAACCATATCTCCAATTTTGAATTGGACGTCTCCCCTCTTGGCATCTACTACTTGTTTGTACTTCTCAAAGGTTTGTTGCAGTCTGTCCTTCACTTGTTGATGAATTTTCTTCATTACCTTTGTAAAAGCCTCAGCTTGGGCATTCCTCTGGCCAAAATCTAGAATGTTTATTAGTTCCAAGACACCCCTAGGATGGGATCCATTGACAATTTGGAAAGGACTGAGTCCTGAACTTCTGTTGACAAAATCATTGTAGGAGAACTTTGCTTGTGGGAGGATTGAATCCCATGCCACTCCATACTCCTTTGTCAGGCATCTTAGCAAGTTTCCTAGAGACCTATTGATGACTTCAGTCTGTCCATTTGATTGAGGGTGGTACGCAGATGACATAGCTAGATTTATTTCAAGTTTCTTCCATACGGTACACCAAAAATGTCCCACAAACTTGGGGTCTTTGTCTGAAATAATGGTGAGTGGTAAACATGGAGTCTTACAATCTCCTTGAAGAATAGCCCTGCAATACTTGAGGCATCATGTGTATTCTTACAAGGTAAGAAGTAGGCCATCTTTGAGAATCTATCTACAACCACATAAACACTGTCATAAGATGCATTTGTCCTTGGAAGACCCAATACAAAATCCATGTTGATGGAGTCCCAAGGTTTGTTAGGGATGGGTAATGGTGTGTAAAATCCTGCATTTGAACTGGTTCTTTTGGCTTTTTAACACACTAGGCAATTCTCTACAAATCTCCTTATTTCACTCTACATCTTGGGTCAGAAGTAGAACCTTCTTACTAGCTCAAGTGTCTTGTCAAGACCAAATGGCTTGATAGACATCCACAATGCTTCTCTTTTATGATGTTCTCCCTCATGGAACAATCAGGGATGCACAATTGACTCCCTTTAAACAACAATCCTTCTTGAATCATATATTCTGCAAATTCAGTGTGATATCTATCTCCTAGTTCCAAACAAACTTGGTAAATTTCTTTAAATTTTGTATCATTGCGATACATATCTTTGAGGATAGAGATACCTACACTTTCCAAGGCCACTTCTCATATATCCAAATTCCTCTTGCTCAATGCATCAGCTACCTTGTTAGTTACTCCCTTTTTATTCTTTATGGTGAAAGTGAATTCTTGCAAGTATTCCATCCACTTGAGGTGTCTATGGTTTAGTTTCTCCTACCTCTTAAGAAAGCTCAAAGCATGATTGTCAGTAAATACACTAAATTCTTTTGGCAATAAGTAATGGCTCCACTTTCTTAGAGATTGGACCATAGCATACATCTCAAAATCATATGTAGAGTATTTCTTCTTAGCTTCAATAAATTTTTCACTGAAGAATGCCACAAGACTCCCTTCTTGGCTGAGAACACCCCCAATAGCTCTTTTACTATCATCATATTCAATGGTGAGCACCTTGTGAAAACCAGGGAGAGTTAAGATAGGTCGCTAAGAGAATCTTGTCTTCAAGTATTCAAAGGACTTGTCTGCAGCATCAGTCCATACAATTTTCATTTCCTTCCCCCTTTGATAGTGTCTATCATTGGTGCACTCACCCCTCTGAAATTCTTCACAAATTTCCTATAGAAGCTAGCTAGCCCATGAACGATTTTGACCTCACTGAAAGATTTTGGAGTGGGCCAATTCAGTATGGCTTCAACCTTCAAAGGATCCATTTTCAAATTACCTTTGGAGATGATAAAGCTAAGAAATATTAGTTCCTCTTGCATAAACACACATTTTTCCAAATTTATCATCAAATTTTCTTCATGTAGCCTCTTCATTACCATATCTAGATGTAACAAATGCTCTTCTTTATCTTTGCTAAAGATCAATATGTCATCTAAATAGACACCTACAAAGTGATTTATGAAAGGCTTAAGGACCTCATTCATCAATCTCACAAAAGTACTAGGAGCATTAGAGAGGCCAATGGGCATCACTACCCATTCAAACAACCCCTCATTGGTTTTTAAAGTTGTCTTCCACTCACCCACTTCTCTGATCCTAATTTGATGATACCCACTCTTTAGATCAATCTGAGTAATATTTTTCTCCTCCTAGGCAGTCCATGAGATCTTCTATCCATGGCATAGGAAACCTATATCTGATGGTTATCCTATTTATGGCTATAGAGTCAGTACATAGCCTCCATGTACCCTCTTTCTTAGGTGCTAGGACTGCAGGGACTGCACAAGGGCTTATGCTCTTCCTAATGAAGCCTTTTTCCATCAACTCTTGAATCTATCTTGCAAATTTTGCATTTTGGTCAGGGGTCAGCTTGTAAGCATCCTTATTTGGAAAGATAGAACCAGGTATGAGGTCTATACAAGGCTAATATCCCTCTGTGGTGGTAAAACATTAGTACTCTTGTCTGCAACTATCCCTTTGTATTTGTTCAAAAAATCTGCTACTTCTTTGGGGCCAACACTTTTCAGAGGTTCTTGACCTTTTGGTGTCTTCTTAGACTCTGTTTTGGGCTTTACTATGATGGAAAAACAAGGTGTGCCTCTCTCCTTAAGGAATTTCAAGAATTCCTTCTCTCCCACTCAAGTAACCCTGTTTGTTAAGGCTTTGTCTTTCTCAGAATTAGGGAGAGGTGTCATAGTGTAACTAATCCCATTCTTAGTCAAAGTATACACATTTTTCTTCCCCCCATGTTGGGCATCAACATCATATTGTCAAGGTCTTCCTAGGAGAAGATGACATGCATCCATATCCACAACTTCACTTAAAACTTTATCTTTATATTCTCCTACTTGAAACTCTACCCAACATTACTCATCTACTAAATCTTGTTGATCCTTACTAAGCCAAGATACTTTATAGGGGCTTGGGTAGGGTATTTTCCTCAAACCAATATTATCTATCATTGCATTAGAAACTAAATTCTCTATAGAACTAGAATCAACAATAACTTTGCAAATCTTACCAAGTACCTTGCAGTGAGTTCTGAATAGACTCTTCATTTGTGGGGGCTCCTTGAGAGTTGGCATCTTTAGGAGTGTCCAATTGAACATTATGCATTCTCCTTTCTTAGGGTCTACAGGTCTAGATGTAGTGGTGTGGTGGGAGGTCATGCTTTGACAATCCTCATCTTGAGTGATTTGGACTCTTCTATCTCCTCCTGATGTACCAGCCTTGTTTGGACATCTAAAAGATTGGTGACCAACCTGATTGCAGGAAAAACACTTTCCAGTGAATGTGGATTTGCTTCTGCCTCCTAACCTTCCTCTATTATTACCTCTACCCCCTCTAAAATTACCTTTGTTTTTCTGCTCTCTATCATACTCTTGGTGATTGGATTCTCCCCGTGGTCTTGGAGATGATCCTCTTCCTTGAAACCTTCCCCTACCTCTGAAACAATTTCCTCTTCCTCTACTATTATGTTCTCCTCTCCTTGTTTTTCTTCAATCTTCATAGCCATCTGATAGCATTGGTGTACAAATTATGGACAAAACAAACTTAGTTCATCCTGAATATTGTACTTGAGCCCATTCATGTATCTAGCAAGTTTTTGTTTCTCACTTTCAGGGGCCTTTGTCTTCATGGAGATCTTGTGGAATTCATCAGTGTAAGATCCCACATTAAGATCCTTTTGCTTCAAATTCTGTAACTTCTTGTGCAGAGTTACTTCATAATCTTCAGGAATAAATTGCTTCTTGATTTCTCTTAACATCTTTTTCCATGTGGTTATAGGGTCCTTTTCTTTCTCCACCCTCTCCCTTTGTAGGAAGTTCCACCAACTTAGTGCATGTACTTTCATTTTGGACTTGGGATTCTATGTTCTTTGTGAGATAGGGATATCCTCACATTCAAAATAGTTTTCCAGGGCTTCCACCCAATCCATGCATTCCTCAGGGTCCATCTTTCCCATAAACATTGGTAGGTTTGGTTTGTTATCTCTCCTACCCACTCTCTCCAAAGATTCTAAGATTATTTTCTCTTCTGGCACCTTTGTCTTCTCTTCGTCACTCTCCTCTTCTTCTTCTTCTTCTTCTTGGTCTGACTCTGAATCATCCCCATTAGTCCTACTTATCTGAGAACTCTTCAATTTCTCTATTTTTGCTTCCATCTTCTTATTCTTAGTTGCATGCTCCCTCATAGGGATCTCTCCATCAGTATCATCAGTCTTCTCTTCCATTCTTATTCCCAAGAGCTTTTCTAGGCTTTGATACCACCTAATGCAGAGGTGATAGCAATAAGTGTGGTCTTTCTCCTTTTCCTTCAATAAGACACCCAATTCAACTTGGGTTCTCCTAGGATCCTAGATCCTTTCCCACAAAATGTCTTCTACCTATTCAAGGTGGTAGAACCAATTTCCAACTTTTCCCAATTGGATACAATCCAATTCAAAATCTTACACTTTTGAGCTTTAGGGACACTAGCCCTATTTTAGGTCTCAAACTAGAAGTCTTCACCAGTAACTTCACCAACTCAAACTAACTATTGGGACATCTTCCTTATGTCCTAAGGACCAAGAATCACCCTTTGGTTCAACCCTCCACCTTCCGTACAGTACCTGTCTAGGACTGTCCTAGAATTCCTTATAGTATTATCCAGGAGGTTTTTCCAACTTAACTTTTCCTCCTGATCACCTTCTAGAAAACTAAGGATATATCCAGATACCCTTTATGAAGTTATGTCAGACACCAAATCCTTATATTCCAACTCCACTCCAACAACACCTAACACTCACCAAGTTCGTAGACCTAATTGGCCTAATTAGGCTTAGATTTCAAGGCAAGTACTACAAATTGGGTGCATGGGATTGAAACAATGCTTAAGATGTCTTCAACTAACTCCCTAAAACTCAAATCCACTCCTAATTCACTCAACCAATCTTTCTAACAAACATAACCCTTCCTTCTCCTTCATTCTAGGCTGAATACATTGAGATATTCAGCCTAGGGCTTGATGCATGAGGGCCTTACCCTTCGAGCCATCTCCTAAGATTTTAGAATCATTACGTACACCATCCTCAATTGAATTTTCTAGGATCTTAGAGAAATCCACCAGATAGAATGCAAGTTAGGACTCCATTTGCAAACTATGCTTCAAATAGACTCTTTCCTGGATTGCTTTTTGGAAAACTCAAACAAAAATTATCAAATCAAAACCAAATGACTTCAAATCAATCTCAGAGTGACATTAACACAAAAGACCTTCAATACATCCACTTAGTTTCCCAATATCACACCATACATGACCGTACACCTCAGAAATACTCATAAAAATGCTTCATATTCTATTTCCCAAGCATCAAAGTTACATTCCAAAACTTCTAACCATGTTGGTTTAAAGTAAGCACTTAAGAACACTTCAAATGTGAATTTGGATCGATCAAAAATCCCCTGTGACTGTTGGGCTTCCATCTTACAACTCTTGAGCAACTTTTGGAAGTTGCATGAGCAACTTTTTGACAACTTTTGCAACAATTGGCAAAACTTTTCTTGTTGCACTCGATGACTTTTGGAATGAATCCAAACCTATCAACTTGACATAAAATGCTTAGAATAACATGAATCCAAGGAATTTAACACTAAGGACTCTAAAAACACAAAACATGCTTAAGGTAACATAAACCTAACTAGGTGATCCAAATGGACTAAGGCATCTCTAGGCTCATAAGGTTGCCTAAGAGATCCTTGACCATACACACATGGATCCCAAAACCAAAATAGGATGATCCTCTAAGATCAATCCATTTATGATAAACAAGATCCTCTAGGATCAAACAGAGATAGTCATGGGTGCACTGCACCATTTTGCACCTAATCTAATTGGACATTAAGATTTGAAAAAGCTACACCTTACAGAAGACTAAATATGAGTTATGGCACCCTTTGCCATTGTTTCCAAAGGGGGAAAGAGTCTATGTGAAAATTCCTACTATTTTGGGGAGATTTGTGTTGAGTATATTGAGAAGATTGTATTAAGAGAGAGTACTTTTAGGGTTGATGGATTTTCTCATATTTTACCATCAATACCAAAGGGGGAGATTGTTGGATGATATCAATTTTTGGTACCGATCAGACTGTTGATATTCATGTTTTGTCACTGATGTCAACATATATTTTGTGGAGAGGATAGACTGGTTACTTAAGTGACAGAAGTGTACAGACACTGTACGGATGATTCAGAACGATCAAAGTTGGATATATGCAGAAGGATGTGTGTTGACCTTATTCCTAAGGTCGCTTGGCTTTATATTGCATATTGCAGATGTTATAGTTGATTTGGTGAAGACTGGTTTCTAGACTGTAACTGTAATACTGGACAGAGTAGGTCTCTATGTTTTGGGTATATCTTTCTGGCGAAGATAGTTTAGATGAAGTGAGCTTACTGGTGGACAGTTGACATATGTTGAAATAATGGGTTGAGTTCGATTGTTGTATGATTATTGGTGACGGCAGTTGTGGCGTATATTCTGAAGAAGACCTATCTGGTGGCTGACTTCAAACATGTAGTGTGTATAATGAATTGTGAGCATGGATTGCGGATCTAGAAGTATATGCGATGGATTGTATTTGATGTTTACTTGTTTTAGGTACCGTGTGTATCTTAGCAAGGGGTTATATTTTATTTGTATTTTGGAAAACCTTAATTGGACGACCTAATCAGTTGTTTATATTTAAGGAAAGCTTAATTGAGAAACCTAAATAATTATTTTAAGAGGGTATATATGTAAGATCTTTTCTTTTGGAAAGATGAGGTAGAGATTGAAAAGGCAGAGAATTGTGGAAGCCGCAAGGCTTGTTGACTGTTGGATGTAAAGCAGAGCTGATTATTATACTTCATTGGAACTAACCAAGCAAAGACAGTTGCTATCAGACAGTTCATGGGATTGTATATTTTCTATATATACTTGTTTGTATTGTGAATCCTTGAGGGTGGTTTTAACCTTCTTTGGGCAGTGAGCCTACTACTTTTTCTTGACTCCTAACAGGGTTCGTCTCCTAATAGGGACTGTGTACTATAATGTTGTAATAAGCTCCTAACATGGCTAAATCTTTTGACATGGATACTATACTCTCAGTACATTATTTATGAGTGCTAATTCCCATCGGGGTTTTACCTTTAACAAGGTTTTCCTCGACAACAAATATTGTGTTATGGTGTTGGCATTTACTATGTTATCATTTGAATTGCATTTTTTATTTATAAAGTTTAAAGTTTAATAATCTATATTACAACTGATTCACCCCCCCTCTCAGTTGTCTTGTGGACTGTTATTCCTAACAAAATTAACTTGAGATAATAAGTGACTTAATAATTAAATTAGAATGATTTAATTAATAAGTGGAATAACTTATTACTCTAACATCCCCCTTTAAGATAAATTTAGGGAGTAGCTAAAACCTAGGAACAACTACTGAAAGTAGAAAATGGGTCTTGAAAACAAGGCATGATCAAGTACCCAAGTACAAAAAATCTTTGTAAAGAGGGGAAAAGGAGAGAACCCAGTGGGAAAAAACCTCTCTGAAAAGACATGAAGACTAGTGCAGGACTGAAGACGCATCCAAACTAGCGAATGTCCTAGAAGATAGGAACAAAGGAAGAACATGAAAAACATAATTGAAGCATGAAACTGCAAACACTGTCAAAGAATAACTGTTGGAACCTCCACTATAATAGAACATGATCAGGTAGAGAAGATTATAAAAAAAAGTTTGAAGATCTGATCAATCGAAGATAGAAGGATACCTCAAAAACAAGAATGAAAGAGTGTCCATATGGTAAATGATCCATCTCACTAAAATGCATAGGTACCCAGCCACTACATTAACCTAGTATGTGGGAACAAATACTAAATACATAGATCACTCCATCGAACCAAGGAAGCATTAGAACCAATAGGAGATACCACCATAATGATCAGAACGGAGAGGCATGATAGGTACACTAAACCAGACTGCTAAGAATAACAACACGATGAAGAACAAGGAACATAGAAAGTGCAATAGAAAGTACAAGCACATATAAAGGATGGTGTCATGGAGGAAACACTCTCTTGACATACATCATGAGGCTAATGTTGTGGAAGGAACACTCACTTGAAAAAGGAAAATGGAAAACAAAGAAAACATCAAACCCCCCATGACACTTTATAATGTAGTGCAAGTACAAATAGGCACAAAAATGTCCAAGATACTAAGCATGCAATAGATGGCACTTTATCTCAGTGGTTTGCAAAAAGGAAATGTTATAGAAATAGATGTCTACAATGCTCAGGAATGATAGAAAGATGTAGGTACATAATTAACAACTAAAAAAGAGTCATATCATTCAAGGAAAATGATCCCAAGACCTGAAACATCCAAGATATTCACCAGATTGCAAAAAAACAAAAATCTGAATAAAATGTATATGGAGAATATTTTGGAAATGAGACTCATACAAGAAGAAAGAGCACAAATCCATCTTTCCAATGATGTGTGGAAGTCAAAAATTGGAGCCCAGATGAGCAAGATATGGCTCACAGAATGTAAAAAGGAACCCTGAATTTGACTGACAAAAAACCTTGCAAGACAACAAAATCAGAAAACCAAACCTGCAAGATTAGGTCAGGCTTGGAACCAGATTTTTTATGATATCTCATTTGACAAAAAATGCATCTATTTTCTCAAGATACGAGCAAAAAATTGAAGAGGGCTCCAAAACAAGAAGAATTTCAAGAAACCTCTGCTAAATCTGGTGGAGCTCCACTGAATCTGGCGATGCCTCCAAATCTGGCGAGACTGCCAAAATTTTGCCCAAAGTTGGTGGACGTACCAAGGAAAATTTTGAAAAAAATATTTATTTGTGTTTGTTGCCTCGAAAATCATGCCCAAAATGGTCGTATGGGCAAAAAAATCCTTAGCCTGTAACTATGTCTGAATTGGGTGCGTCTTATATGAAAATAGGGGTTTTTGGGCCTTTTGTGCGCAACTGTGAGGTTTGTTTGAGCCCAAAGTGCTCCAAAAACAAACTTCCCCCAAATCCACAAAAATCTGAAACTAAAAACCTCATGAAAAGATAGATGTGAAGAACAAGGCCAAATCTCTCATAAAGAGAACAATTGCATGAAGATATGGAGCTTTGATACCATATTAGAGTTGATGAAAACTCAACCCTATAGCTCCCAATAATCACCTGCATGCAAACACCTGTCACAGAAAGAGAAGAAAAAGCTATGGAAGTCAGGAACAACACATCTGTGAAAGAGAAAACATCCTCAATTGACTCAATAATAGAATACAGAATACAAGATGATTCAAGATCAATCAGAATTGATTAATAAATACAAAGAGATCAAACCTTATAAAAGGTGATCAAAACCCTAAAAAGGGGAGAAACCTAGGTTGCATGATAATAATTAATAAAGAATTAATTATTATATGCATAAATTTTAGCTTAAGTGAACTAGAGATAACAAGTGACTTAATAATTAAATTGGAATGGTTTAATTAATAAGTGGAATAACTTATTACTCTAACAATTAAAAGAAAGAAAACAAGTAATATAGATGTAGAAGGTTTTAGGATTGTTGGTAACATTTATTACATTGAAGATAAAAGTGAGAATTTATGTTTCCTAATTCTGTGTAATGAAAGTTGGTTATGGCATAAAAGGTTAGGGCATGTGAATTTTGATAACATTATCAAGATTAACAAGACTAAATCAATCAAAGATTTACCAAAAATTATCATACCTACTAATATTGTTTGGAGAGAGTGTTAGATTGGAAAGAAGAAAAGAAGTTCTTTCAAAAACAAAGATTATTCATCGGACAAGCCCTTGGAACTAATTCATACTAACCTTTGTGGACTGACAAGAACAAAATGTCTCAATGGAGAAATGTACTTTATGTTATTTATTGATGATTACTCTAGAATGGCCTGGGTTAATTTTCTAAGAGAGAGTCTAAAGCATTTAGAAGATTCAATATTTTTTAAATCTATTGTAGAAAAGAAAGTTGGTTATAAGATTAAATTCTTAAGATTTGATAGGGGTGGAGAATTCACATCAAAAGAATTTATTGACTTTTGTGATATGAATGAAATAAGAAGGCAATTTTCTACTCCAAGAACTCCCCAGTAGAATGGGGTAGTTGAAAGAAAAAAAAAATTGTTGTTGAAATGGACAGTACAATGCTAAAAGATACAAAGTTAGCTAATGTATTTTGGAAAGATGTGGTACATACTGTTATATATCTTCTTAACATAGTACAGATAAGAACTAATCATACAAAACACCTTATGAGCTTTGGTACAAGAGACCACCTACAGAAATATATTTTAAGATCTTTGGAAGCAAGTGTTATATTAGGAGAAATGAGGATGGATTAGGAAAATTTGATACAAGAGCTACGATGAAGGGATTTTCTTAGGCTATGCAAAACATAGTAAAGCCTACAAATGCTTCAATAAGAGGTTAAACAAGGTTGTTGAATGTGCAAATGTAATTTAAGTTTGTGAGGATTGGAGTCATCCAGTGGTTCATAGTGATGTTGAGTTGACTCCTTCCATTTCAAAGTAGAAGGAAGCTCCTGAAGAAGATAAGGAAGAGAAACCTATTGAAGAAATAAAACCTGAAGTTTTCATAAAGACACCAGCTAAGTATGTTTAAAGAAATCATTCAAAAGATCAAATAATAGGTGATAAATATAAAGGTGTTCAAACTAGGAGAAGATTTTTTGGATCACTTAATCAAGTGAGTTGTTGTTTTCTATCTTTGATTGAACCCAAGACCTATGGAGAGGCATGCAAGGAATAAAGTTGGATTAAAGCAATGGAAGAGGAACTAAGTCAAATACAAAATAATAATACTTGGGAACTGGTACCTATATCGGTGGACAAAAATGTAATAGAAACTAAGTTGGTTTTTTGAAAAAAGATAGATGAACAAGAAACAAAGCTAGATTGGTTTGCAAAGGGTATTCACAAATTGAAGGGATTGATTTTGAGGAGACATTTTCTGTAGTGGCTAGATTGGAAGCTATAAGAATGTTTCTTACTTTTGCTATATATAGAACAACCAAAAGGTTTTAAGCTTTCTGATAATCTGGACATGGTATGTAGATTAAGGAAGGCTCTTTATGGATTAAAGCAGGAACCCATGGGTATACAAAGTTGGACAAACATCTAATGCCAAAAAATTAAGAAAGGAACTGCTGATAGCAATCTCTGTCAAAATAGACAAAAAAAAAATTATAATTATTGAGGTATATGTTGATGATATCATATTTGGAGGAGAAGAAGATATGTGCAATAAGTTTGCCGCAAAAATATAGAAATAATTTGAAATGCCAATGATTGGTGAGTTGACTTTCTTTCTTGGGTTAAAAGTTGGTCAAAAGTTTGATGGAGTATTTATTTCTCAAAACAAATATGTAAAAGAGATGCTAAAAATGTTTGGCATGGATAATTGTAAACCTGTTGCAACTCCCATGATAGTTGTTGCAAGTTAAGCAAGGATGATAAGTCTCCAGAGGTGGATCCAAAAAAATACAGATCAATGATTGGTGGATTATTCTATCTAGTTGCTTCTAAGCCAAATATTGTGCAGGCTATATGTTTGGTTGCAAGATTTCAGGATAATCCAAGAGCTAGTCATGAACAAGCTGTGAAAAGGATTTCCAAATATTTAAAAGGTACAAAAGACTATTATTTATGGTATAAACAACAAGGAACCTTTAATTTGCAAGTATTTATTGGTGTTGATTGGGAAAGAAGTATTGATGACAAGAAAAGTATTAGTGGTGGTGCATTCCTTTTAGGCGATAGTCTTGTCTCATGGTTCAGTAAGAAACAAGATTTAGTATCTTTATCTATTGCAGAAGCAGAATATATTCTTGTTGAATCATGTTGTACTCAAGTATTATAGATGAAGTAAACACTCAAAGACATTAAAGTCACATTTGATGAAGCTATTCCTATCATGTGTGATAATACAAGAGTTGTCAATATTTCCAAAAATTGAGTCATGCATTCAAGAACAAAACATATATCGATCAGATACCACTTTCTAAGGGAAAAAGTTGATTTAAAAGAGGTGAAATTAGAGTATATTTCTACAAAGGAACAAACTATAGATATATTTAGTAAAGCCTTGGAAAAATAAATTTTTGAGTTTCTTCGGGAAAACTTGGGGTTACTACCCCTCCTCTCTCTAACTAAGCAATAAAAGAATGTGCATCTATCTGGCAAATGATTTATGGATTGATGCTTATGGGTCTTTGTCCTTGATGGAATAGGGGGAGAAAACATTACATGCCAAAGACAGGGGGAGTTGGAAATTGTGATGGTTGTTTTCCATCAATGACAAAGAGGGAGATTGTTGGAAATAAATGTTCAACTATTATTTTTGTTGATGTCAAACATTCTTGGCATGGTAATGGTACCTGATGTGTCTGAAGTCTATTTGGTTCCGGTAACAACAGTGCTCCTTAAAAAAATTTCTACTAAGGATAGCATTAGGTTTGAAAGAGAGTGAGGTCAAAATATCTGTGTCAAAGGTATGCAGTTGCGTATTGTGGTATCACAATTGCAGGTGAGAGTGCCTTTTCAAAATGATTTTCTCCAAAAATGAAGATTGAAGACAAGCAAGCATGTTCTAGAGTTTGTTCTGATATGAACCTTGGTTGTGGCATTCCTTTGTGTTCTAGAAACATGTTCTAGTGTTCCAGAGATAGTGTTGTTCTTTGATAATGTTATGTTCAGTATGTGTTCTTTTCCAAAAGTATATTCTATTATCTTCCGACAAGGACAATTGTAAGCTGACATGGATTTTGTTGTTGCATACTGATGTTGTCTCTGATGTGGCATATGGATCTCTTTGTAGTGTGTGGAGGTCTACATACTATTGGCTTGAGGCATGGTTCTTTGGATAGCTATTTTCTATATGTTTGATTTATCTTCAAAGGTAGTTCCGATGATTTTGGATCTGGCATCAAGTTATGTCTAACATTTTCATGATCCTTCTTTCTCTTGGGTTGGATCCTTCTTTTGATTTTGGTCCAATGCTATAGTTATTGATGGTTGAAGTTTAGATTTAGGTGTGGGTTCTATATTCAATAATTGTATCTTATCTAGATATATGTATTTAATGTATAACCATTGTTTTGGGTTGGATAGTTTTGGCATGGCTGACTTCATTGTAATATTTCTTATGCCATGACCTATTTGTAATAAATTTTATTATGGCCAACATGTAACTTATTGTAATAATTTTTGATATGGTTAACCTTGTTGGTATCCCTAATAACTTACCTTGTATATAAGAACAATGTGTGGGATGACATATTGTAATGGTAATGATGTGAAGTGAGAAAAGAAGTGAAGATCAATGAGAATATTTTTGAAAGGACAGATCTTAGTAAAGAGATGGTATGAAAGAGTTGATTGTATTGAGCAGAACAATTGCATTATCGAGATTTTATTTCTTATCTATTGTGGAGGTATGAATCTTGTGCCTAAGACATTGGGTCTTGGGTGTGCAAGTCTTCTTTGTATCTTTCTACTTAGGCAGTGAGCCTTTCTCGAGCAGTGAGCTCCTATCTTTGTAATCAATATACTTTTATAAGTGATCTATCTCTGTGGGCAAGCACTCACCGTGGGTTTTCCCAGTTTGGGTTTTCCATGTATAAAATCTTGGTGTTCTTGAATTGATGTTTTTTTATTGATAAATTTTTGGTTTAAGTTTAGTAGAGTAAAATTTTGAAAGTTTAGATATTATTGTTAAGATTTGTTTATGTTGATTCACTCCCCCCTCTTAGCATCTTGTGTGTGATTAATAGGGTGCATATGAGACAAGTGGAGGGATTATTCTTCAAATCACCAATCCTTCATCTATGCAATTTTTCACTCAGTAGTGCATTTTAGGCATCAATGAGGAATTTTTAGGTGAGGGCGCAAATCCTTGTAGGGGAAGGATTCCCCTCCTTGGGTGCACTTTAGACATGGAGAATGATTTTCTCCAAAGTTAGTCAAAATTTGGATTGTCACCTTTTCTCCTTAACTTGCATTTGATTTCTCTAATCTTAGCCTTGAATTCTCTCATTCACATTCAATCTTTAGCTTCCATCCTTAATCCTTTGTGCAATTAAGAGGTAGCAGAAGATTTAGAGTGCTAGGGCACATTTGAGATAATATGGAGGATATTTCCACTTCACTACCTTAGTCAAATTTTAATGTGATCCATGTTTTGAATGCTTGAGCACGTATCAAAGGGCGAGGAAGAGTTTATTCACACTTAGACAAATTTTTTACTTTTCATGACATTTGAATGCTTGGGCATACTTTGGAGGTGAAAGAGGATTTTTCCTCGCCTTAGCCAAAAAAATATATTTTTCATGCCATTTGAATGCTTGGGCGCACTTCGGGGGTGAAGAAGGACATTTCCTTGCCTTAGCCAAACTTTTTATTTTTCATGCTTCCTTATTCATCTCACCGGACTTGCATCTAGATATTCTTTGTTTCCTTCACAGTCAATGCACACATGTTTCCAAAAAAGAAATACTTACTAAAAATAGAAACTGCTAAGAATAGTAATTTCATCCAAACTCGAAATAGGCCAAATAGAAACATAATAAAATTTACTAAAAATAGTAAGTTCATCCAGATTCAAAATTAGGCCTGTCATGTCCCCAACTAGTCATTAATTGGCTATTTAAATAATAAAGGAATTTAATTATTTAATATTAATTACATGAACAAATTAATATTAAATAATTACAAAACAACTTTGAGTTATTTGTTGTCTAATAAAGCAGTTCCCTTACGGGATACAACCATTTGGTTGTGAATAAAAGCGACGGGATTGCACAGTCAGAGGCATGCTTGAATATTTTAATATTGGTATCAAAGTGGGTTAGAGTTTCTTTCCTTTCATCAGATAGTTGTCTGGTTTAGTGCAATGAGTAATTGACAGTAGAGGACAAAATTGAGTGACATATGTCTCCTACTTGAGGCAGAACTTGGTTTACGGAATTCATCCGGCAGGAAACAAATCTCCTTTCGTTAGCTAGCCTGTCCTATTGGAGAAATCTGTCAGAAGGATATTTGGCGTATTTGACCTTCAAGACTACACGCAAAGAATAATAGGGTGGTGAGTATGCAACAACCGACCACGACTGGATTCTTTTTGTGAAGATGTATTGATTATGGCGAATGCGTGGACACACCATAAGGGTTAGTGTGAAAGAATATGAATGGGCATCATACTAATAACTTTGGCCACAGTTATTTCTTGAAGAGGTGTGGACATGGAACGACATAGAAGAGCATCCAAAAAGTGAGCAGATGGAACAGTACACAGCGGAATAGACGTACAAGGAACCGCGTGAAGACTCTCTCCGCTCAAGACATCATTTCCTTTACACGGGTGCCCAGAAATAATTTGACTCTCAGACTTCTTATTTTTAAGTTTGAATATCTTCTATGCTTGTTTTCAGAATCTGCGAGTGTATAGTGGTAGTTTATTTCTACTCTCTGTGATGTCTTTACATAAAAATATAATCTGTCCACAAATGGTTAAAGAATAATTGGCTCTTGTGCACATCAATTATGTGGGTATCCTTAAGCTCAAATTATCAACTACACATAAAGAAGGTTACTTTGAACAGTAAATTAGAGTATGTATAGATTGCAACATGGGAATTTTATAGTAGTATGAACAGTAAATTAGAGTATGCACATATTTCAAAAAGAGGAATTTCACAGTGGTATCAGAGCTTTCAATCTTGCCAGCCTGTAGGGTGTTTTGTGTTGTCAAAACAGGGGATATGTTTTTACTGAATATGCCATCAGGCCATTACAATTTTTGGAATACCAGAGAATGTCAAAATAGAAATCCAACTAGTCCATCCAGTTCAAATCCACAATTTGAAATTGAGGAAAGTCATACTGAGATAGAAGAAGAAATAATTTTTGAACACGTCGATAACATGGCAGAACCTGAAAATAATAGGGATTTAATTGCGGTGTTGATTAGAAGTCAACAAGATATGCAAAATAATATAAATATTATAACCAATCTAATGAATCAATTCATGACTCAAAATTTAAACCAAAATCAAAATGAAGGTGGTAGGGATGAACGTTCAGTTAATAACAATCAACCTGAAAGATCAGCAACAGCCAGACCTTATATGCCAAATTTTACTCCACAAAATTTATACCCAGAACATGAACCTACAGTTAGAGAAGTGCATGATGAAATTTTGAATGATTGGGACTCAACTGGGGTAGAATTTAGATCTCACATGTCATTTAGGGAGTACATGGATGTCAGAATGAAACATAGGCCGCATAGGAGAAGAAATTTCAATAGTGAATTACAGAGGAAAATTGGGAAGATGTCCATCCCTTATTTTGATGCAAGGGAAAAACCACCGCTAGGGATTAGGTTCAAAAGTTAGACACATACTTTCAATTAAACCCTATGAAGGATGATGAAGCTATCAAATATGCAGTGTTACATCTTGATGGAGTAGCACATGAATGGTAGCACCATAGGCAGGCCATATTGGGCCATAATCTGGTAGATACATATTTGGAATTCACGGAACATCTAATTGATAGGTTTGATTCTAAAGATCCTAAATTACATTTAAAATAATTAACACAATTGAAACAAATAGGGATAGTTGAACAATATATAATAGAATTTGAAAAATTGGTTGTGCTTGTCACTGAAATCTTTGAGCGAAACAAGATTTCTCTTTTTATTGATGGACTCTCTGACTCTTTGAAAGGTTGGGTGAAGTCTTTATATCCTACCACACTACAAATGGATATTAAGAAGGCTAGAGATCCAAAACCTTCCTCAAAAAGAAAAATTTGGAACAAAAACCCTCAACCGAAACTAGATAAAGACAAAGAGCCTTCCAAAAAAGAAACGTTTCCAAATCCTAGAATTGATAAAGAGGAAAGGGATGAACTCAGGAGGCGCAAGCTATGATTTAGTTGTAAAGAATCATGGCAACAAGGTCATAGGTGTTTGGGTAAAGGGAAAATACATTATATTGAAGTAATCTCAGACGATTATGAAGACGGGGAAAATTTTGATCCAAATATAGAGTTCCCAAAAGGTTACTGTCACTGAAAAGGAAAAACAGCCAGGTGGTATAATAGCATCAATGATAGGAATTCCTCATTACAACATTTTCAGGGACAGGGTTAGCAAGTTATTGTTATGATTGATAGTGGATCTACCCATAATTTTATTGATGTTGCTCTTGTTAAGAAAAGAGGTTTACATGTAGTTAAACATGAAGGGTTTGATGTAAAAGTGGTAGGTGGTACTAATTTAGTAAGTACACATAAGGTTCCACAACTGAATGTTGCTTTGGGTAATTATACAGTAACTAATGATTTTTATGTGATTGATTTGGTGGATACTAACATGGTGTTAGGAATTCAGTGGATGGAAACATTGGATAAATATTCTCAGAGTTTAAAACACATGGAGTTCTCTTTCAAGGTTGATGGACAAAAGGTGATACTCAGAGCCATGTCAAATGGTGGTCCCAGGGTTGATACTGCTAAAAGGATGGAAGCTATTTTCCGTCATGGTGAGGTTGTGTGGTCAGCACAATGTTTGATTTCTACTAAGGTAACAAGTTTTGAATCAAAGCACTATTCTGATGATTTGTTGCAAGTACTTAATACACACAAACTAGTTTTCAGTGATATACCCCTAGGAGTACCCCTCGATAGAGGCTTTAAACATACTATTGAATTGGAGGAAGGAGAAAAACCAGTCATTACTACTCCATATAGGCACCCTAAGGCTTTCAAAGATGAAATAGAAAAAGCTATTAAGGAGTTGTTAGATATAGGGCACATTAGGCCTAGCTCCAGACCATTTGCATCTTCAGTAGTGTTGGTCAAAAAAGAAAGATGGAACCCTACGCATGTGTATAGATTACCATGCCCTCAATAAAAAGACCATAAAAAATAGGTATCTGATTCCTCGCATTGATGAATTGTTAGATGAATTGCACGGTGCTGTGTTTTTTACAAAAATTGATTTGAGATTAGGATATCATTAGATTAATTTACGAGAACATGATATTCATAAAATTGCTTTCCATTGTCATTATGAATTTCTAGTTATTCCTTTTGGACTGACAAATGCTCCAACAACATTTCAGTCTTGTATGAACCTGTATAGTCAAAAAATGGAAGCACTTCCATTGTAGACTTTTTTAGCCTTCTGAGTAAGTGTTTTGGGGTCATATCAAGCACCTTGAGTGGGTTCCTGAGTTAGACCTAGCTTTCCCCCTATTTTGCCCCTCTTTCCACTTCTTTCCAGCCTGATTTCTGCATTCTGGATTGCAGACCTGAGATTCTGGACTTCAAGGTCAGGGTCAACCTTTTTGGTCTATGTCAACCTCGACCCTGACCTAGGTCAAGGTCAACCTTGACCCTAACCTAGGTCAAGGTTGACCTCAACCTTGACCCAGGGTTCAAACTTCAGGGTCTTGTAGTTTCTGGATGTCGGTCTTTGCAAAAGTTATTTCCCACTTCTGGGTCAACTGTTTAGGGTTCCAAAGCGTCGATTCCTCAATTATATTTAATGTAGGTTCTCTCCTAGGGTTAAAGGCTTTAATATAAATTTAATTGTCCTATTTCGGCCTCCTTAGAAGATTGTGCCCTAGTTTCATATAAAAGGGAGCCTTCTCCTCTCATTTTCTCTAAGTTTTTCTAAGCATCATTAGGCAATTAAGGAGAATCATCAAGTGAAGTCCAAGAAAGCTAAGAAGAAATATTTCAAGCAAGCATTCATACATTCTCAAGCATTCAAGAATCCATTTTCATTAAGGAGATCCATTGGAGGCCACTGAAGGATTCAAGCTACATAGTGCCCTTTTGGTGATCTCTCCACCCATCTTCTTCCAAGCCTCTTCCAAATTTAAGAACCCATTCAAGACTTGGTGTTAGAGATCTAAAATCAAGAGATTGAAGACATCCTACCATTCTACATTCTACATATTTGGTGCATACATACTTGTGGATTCAAGGATTCGAATCCTTCACAAAGACTTTTTCAAGCAAGGTGAATTTGCTCATTTACTTTGTTTATCTTTATGCAATTTCAATTATACTTTGAGGTTAATTCCAAAACTGGGGTTTGACCAAGGCAAACCCCTCCCCCCAAAAAAAAAACCTCTTTTTCTTGTAGGTACAGGTTCAGGACTGAGGATTTGGACTCAGATCTAGATACCCTTTTCGACAATCTGTCGGGCTCCGTGAATAGATTCTCTGTCAGACTTGTGCAGGTCAAGGTCGACATTATTGGGTCAGGGTTGACATTTATGGGTCAAGGTCAACCTTTTTCATAAGACGACATCAGATCGGAAAAATATTTCTTGGTTTTGTTTGTCTATGCGTTCTAGTTCCGGATCATACTTCAATTTTTCCAGAAACAGTCTACAGACCTCAGAAAATAGCATTCTTTGTTCTGCAATTCTTTAAGGTTAGTACATTTCTCCTATTTCTTCAATTACTGTCATATATCATATCTATATATATTCAATTAACCAAATTTAATATCTCCTTCTTTACTCTCTTTTCCAAATAGTTGATTCATTTGTGCATTGATCCTTCTTTGGGGTTAATCAACTTGGATCTTCCATTTGTGCATTTGAGGATAGAAGAAGAGCATCTTATCTTCTCCTTAATCACAATTACAATATACAATCAACACAATTCAATTAAATGTAAAGTAGGGTTAAGGAAATCAACACTCTTTAATCAAATCAAACAACAATTAACAAACAATCTCCTTACCCCATTTCCAAACCCTTTAGATTTTGGTGAACCTGCGATAGACAACTCCTTCTTTTTGGTGTTCTATTTACATTGTTTATGTTAGATCTTGCATGTTCTTTCAATTACATTTAAAATTAATAAATCAAAATTTGGTGTTAGTTCATTTGCATTGTATTGGTGTATGAGCTTTACCACCTCTAGTCGTACTTATACTATTCCGGTTAGAAGAAATCGTAGACTTATGGGTTCCTTTGACCCTAAGTCTTCCTCTCCTTTCCTTAGGATTCCTGAGGATAATTTGATAACTCATGATTCCAATCCTTCTGTGGAGCATAACTCTTCTCATTCATCTCATGACGAAGATGATGCTTTAAGAGTTCCTCCTGAACAAGTGCAAAACCTTTCAACCGAACTTGATAAAATGGGAAATTGGCTTATCCAAGAAAACCATAATCAAGATTCTATCCAAGCTATAGAGGCTCTTA